>WHVD01000167.1:0-172811 GCA_015178975.1 Hysterangium stoloniferum
CCTTAGTGGGTGGGCCAATTCCAATATAGCGCGAACCTTTTCTTGATGGGTTGAAAAACCCAGCCTAGATACCTTTATGACCCAATAACAATATTGACATTATATCGATAAAACATTTCTTGGGAGAGAGAGTAATACCGGCCGAAGCGATAGCGCCAAGCACCTCATTCAGGTGAAGCAAATGATCATCCCAGTTCTTAGAGAATATGACTATGTCATCGATGTAGACTAAACAAAAAATCCACAAGTAGGGTGCTAGAACCGTTTGCATGACGTGCTGAAATGTAGAGGGGCCGTTTCTGAGCCCAAATGGCATCCTTTTAAATTGCCACAGCCTCTATGGGATCTAAAGGCTGTTTTTGGCTTATCGTCCTCCAACATTTCTAATTGAGTAAACCCGGCCAGCGCATCGAAAGAAGAAAGAACATTTGACCCCGACAGCGCTTGCATAATCTCCGATTGACGTGGTAAAGGAAATTCATCTGGAACCATGAGATGGTTAAGTTTCCGATAGTCGATGACCACCCGCGGTTTACCATTGCGATATACTACAAAGGCTGGCGCTCCCCAGGGGCTTTTAGATGGCTCAATGACACCCTGTTCGAACCAGGTATCCATTTGCTCGTCTATAACTCGCCTATTGGCAGGGGACGAGGGGAACATAGGCATGGATATGGGCTGAGCGCCCTCTTTCAAGGGGACAGGGACTCTACATTCCACTTGCCCTAACCGTCCATCGACTCCGAAAGCCTTAACGTTCTCAGTCAAAACTGATCTGAGACGTGGCAGGACCTCCGTTGGTATATCTGGTCCCAAATTGACTAACTTGTGAAGATCCTCTGAGGCAAATTTCTCATTATCAGCCACTGCAGCCGTCTTAGGACCAGGCAGTTCGAAATCGTCTGCAATCTCTGGTTCAACAGGTGGCTTAGGTCTTTCTGAGGCGACTTGACGGTCCTCCTCAAGTTGAGAGAGACTTTCAATAAGGTGTGCGATCTTGGTCGCGCCTGCTACCATTAAACTTTTCTCCTCGAATGACCTGGGCTTGTGAGCCCAACGAGCGGGGTCATGAATTATCCCTATTGTCTCCCCTCGTCGGATAGTCTTAGGGGTTAGTGATGGATTGGCTAAAGGTACTGCCGCACTATTCCTTGAAATTGCCGTGATTGGTGTGGCTAATATAGAACCGTCCTCGTTTTGCAGTATGATTCCTTCAACAATCCATTCCTCGCCCTTTAGATCTTCAACAAAAATAGGCACTAGTCTGGCTGACTCTGGATCGATAGTGCAATCCTCCAAGGCTCGCGCGACTCTTTCAGTACGCACACCTTTATGGGGGAGAGAGGTGAGTTTGGATGACTCCTTCTCATGCTTCCCGAAAGGGGCCTTATTGACGGTGAAGGTCAAAGGTTGAGGTTCCTTAGAAGAGCTGGCTGGAATAAAACCCTGTCGTCCCGGGAGAATAAGTCTAGATCCCAACGGCTGATCTCTTAGAGTACCAATTTCATAATTAATATGGAAGTCTTCTCCCAAAAGAATTGGCACCGTCATTCCTCTAACGACATAAGTTTCAGCCGCGAACTTCAGTAATGTTCCACTGTCGTCCTCCAGGTAAATGGGGACATTAACATATCCGATAACCTTAGCGTTACCCGTGAGCTGAATTAGACGTAATGTGAGTCCTTGTTTCAACTTATACATGCCCTGCAGTTCCTTGTAGAATTCCTCCGATATAAGGGAAAGATCCGCTCCCGTGTCCATTCGAATTTTAACGTGTTTGGGTGAATCGGGAGTTCCTACATGACCGAAAACATGGAGCGCTGCAACTCCTATGCTAGAGTAACCACTGGGAGGATCCCGTTTTCGATAAAGGATTGTAGTATCCTCCTTCATCAGACGACTGGGACGAGGGTATTGGATTCGAGGCCTCTTACTTTCCTTGCGCAGGGACAAGATTACGTTCCTGCGTTCACTTCGGCAAGGAACACGCTTCGAAGGGGAATCCAATACTGGATCATCGTCGCTGTCCTCCGAATCCGAATTCTCGTACGGTAGTAAATCAGGGGGGTTCCCGGGATCAAACGGGAACGTGTCAACATCAGCTCCAGGCGAACAGAGCGAATTCGAACTGATTTGTTCGTGAGAATCTCCAGTCTGACAGTAGTCCTCGGTCAGGCCTTCAAGGTCCTGCTGATGAACACTCAGCCGGTCTCCTTTTTCGAAGAAATCTGCGGCGAGTATGGATACGTAAGCTTCTGACAGAAGAGCTTCACCAGTCGTTTGATTTTCCTCCCTCACTAATTTGTCTTCGACAGGGGGCGAATAAACGGAAACAAAAGTCAATTCGTCATCAGAGTTATTTACTTGTCCTTGTATAGATAGTCCATGAACCGCTTCATATAACCTTTGCTCCTCAGCTTCCTCCGACATATCCTGTGTGGAGCATTTGTTGATAGAGACATAATGAGACATTTTGCCAGCTTGAGGGCAGTCTATCTTAAAATGCTCTGGACTTCCACATATCCAACATTCCTTGGTGGGTTTGATCGAACTCCTCTTGTTACTCCTCTCGAAGAACATTTTTCCGTGACACTTTCCCTGTTTTGGATCAGCGACATCTGGAACGGTCCTTCTCGTCGAGCCTCTCTCGTTAGTCTCACTAATGAGAATATGGTTAGGTGAAGAGGAGTCGCCGGTGACTCTAAAATCCAATTCTTGACCCTCCGATAACATTACACGCAGTTTCTGGAACCTGTAACGTTCCCGGTGTGTTTGGACCCAAGCGTTAATCAGAGCTTCTTGCAGGTTATTAGCATAAGTCTGTAAACTCATGATATTATCGATGGGTTGTCCTTGAAGAAGGTAGAGCCATTCCGTAGGCAGTGTGAGAATGAGTCTGCGTGTCTCATCCCCTCTGTCCTGGTGGAACCCGTACAGGAAATGATAAAGTTTAACTCTCCGTTGGATATAGTGGACGGGTGTCTCACGATCGTGACCAGCCTGTCGAAATTTCATAGCTTCCCATTCTAAGGCTAAGGATTCACGCCAACGAGTTCCGAGCAATCCTTCGACGATACCCCAAAGAAACGACCCATGAGATTGACTGAATTCAGTACGATGCTCACAATCTAAGGTGCTCCACCAGACCTTAGCGTGCCCCTTGAGTCGTCTTGGCAGAGCAACTCCTAAGATCGCACTCATAGAGTCTGATATCTCCGCGAGACTCATGATATCCATGATATAGTCCAGGGCTTCGGATTGAGCTCCATCGTATTCAGGGAGATCAGACCATTTGATCTTGAGGTCGTTGGTGTTAAGAGTGACCTTCTTGTCCTTTGGTAAGTCGTCAATAAGCGCGCTAGCTCGAGACCGCATCGGAGTTCGAAAAGGGATATTAGGCACTCCATTGTGGCGTTCCCCACGTCCTGAGTTCCCTCCCCGGTCTGAAGTATTCGAACTCCCAGATGAATCACTAGGGGGTCCTCCTGATGGCAAGAAAGGGTTTGAAGCGATCGGTAGAGAATGGCGGGGACCGTCTGGATTAAGCGATCCTCGACCAGCAACTGGGCCAGCTATGCCCTCAGTAAATGCCGTGGAGAAGGACGGTCGACCCTTGTTGGCGACTGATCGGTTTCTGAGAGTGGTCGCTTCATCCCTGAAGTTAGGGCTGTTGGAGACTCCCTCAAATGTGACGCGAGAGCGGTGATCTCCCTGGAAAGACGTTAGGCCTGGTTCCATCGCGATTTGTCTCTCGATCTCCGTCGCGTTCAGAAGTCGACATGGCTGGGGTTGATGGAAGGGAGCGCAGACCTCAATCCTCTTCTCCTGAAGGCGTTCTATTACTTGCGTCCTCAAATCCAGTGGAAAATCCTCCAATATTACAGGACGGTTGAGAGAATGCAGAAAACGAGTATCAGGGGACCCGTTTAAGTTGCGAACAAACGAATTGGTCGTGGAGATAGGCGAATCAGGGACCTGGATCGAGTCGTTATAGGGGAGGAGTACCTCTAAAACCATCTTATCAAGTCTTCTTTGGTTTCGCTTCAACCGACCTCTTAAAGTGAGGTATGCCAGCGATAGATTCGGCGTGACTCCATTGAGAGACTCCTCCAACATACGGATGTACATGTACTGGTAGTCAACCTTAGGCACAACATGATCTCCTCCAAGCAGGACATGCAGGATCTGTAACACATCATCATGCGTACAAAGTGCTTCAAGGAACGAAGAAAACACTTCCCACTTGAGAATTCTTCTTCCTCCTTCCATAGTAATCGTCACCTCGTTCGACCATTCAGGAATCGATTGGGTCAAATCCTCAAGGTTCCCTGGTCGCGTGAATAAATCCCGCGCCGATAAAATCGCTTGATAACACCCTAACCAGACTGCTACAGTCTCCGGTAGAATAGGGTAATCCATACTGTACTCCTCCACGAAGGTGGTAACCTGATCCTCGGGGATTCGATCGGTGTAGTACATATCCCATTTGTAATCGATGGGCTGGGCATAAACCATACGACCTCCAAGGAACTGCTTAAGGATGACCTGTCTCGGAGGGAATTTGAGAACGGGCGTGGGTGCTCGATTAGACTCAATGTTAACTCCAGGGGTGTCCAACTGCTCGAGTAACGAGCGTTCCTCAGGTGGATCGGGGGGAATGTTCATTGACGATCCAACTACTACTCCGGGGGAATCCTCTGGAGGAGGTGATCCTGGAGGAAGCTGGGGAATATTCGTAGATGATCCAGCTACTACTCCAGGGGAATCCTCCGGAGGAGCTGATCCTTGAAAAGTCGACGAAGACTTCCTCAGGGTGACGTTACGGGGTGGTTCTAGGTTAAAAGATTTTTGACGAGGCATGGAGCTACCAGGCGTTGATGAAGGCCTAGACGTTTGATTCTTGCCCGTAGTCATTCGCGTGTCCAGGTCTTAGTAGTCAAATAATAAGTTTTTCCTCGTAGGAAAAGAACGGTCCGGCTCGGATCACCACTGTGAAGAGTGGTGGGTTCTGACCACTCTATATACGAAGAATAGTGTTTATTCAACTACTATTAGAGAGTATTGACCGTCAGTACAATACTATAGACTACTAGACTGTTAGTACTAGTATAAGAACGCACTGCACGCCTCAAGAGCAACTGTATAGTTGCTTGCGACGGCTTAGAACAGTAAGATAACGAGTTGACCTTTTACGGTACAACTAGTAGCTAGAAATAAGAAAGATACTCAGCTAAAGACTGAGTGTCTAGGATAGAGTATTAGTAGCGTGAGTCGACTACGGTGTCGACGAGCGCAAAGTCTTGAAAGCGGAACTCGACCTTAGCGGTTCGAGTTCAAAAGGCTATTAGTAGACTAGAGAATGCTACCTTTATGGTCGCTGAGATACTACCCTTGACACCTCTCGTTGTTCGACGTCTGAGTCGTTACGAAGTGGTGTCTGCTGGGTAAAAAGTTGTCTATCGTTTGGCGCCGAGGGCGCCCATACGTATACACAAAGCTTCGAACTACAAATCAAGGTGTGCTCGAAATATAGAAAGAATATAAAGAAAGAAAATAAAAGGTAAATAATAAAGTACTATAATCCGGTTATTATTCCTTAGTCCAGGTATGCATATATGCATACCCTTTACAAATAAGGTGACTCGTAAAGGAATTGGGATGCAATGGGAATTTGAGGCAAAATCGGACAATGCATAATTTTTCGATTTTGTTGAACATTTGTCGAATTTTGCTAATTTGTTTTTCCCAGTTGCACAATGTGTTTCAACACAAATTTTGTGTGCAAGAAAAGTAACGCGTCGTCAAATTGCGATCAGTGCAATCGATTGCATCGGGCCTGTTATTGGACCGTGAATAGGCCAGCCGGAAAACCGCGTCGTAATCGAAAAAAAGAGTCAAAACGTCATCAAAGAATCGGAAGATGCAAACGAAGATGGTAGTCCAGGAATTCGAAAGCTCGGGCAAAGGAAAAATAATCGTCACAAGGTCATGTCAAGAATGTCGAATTTTTCTAGACGGTCGAGAAGGTCGGAACATCGGTCGGATAAAGACTTGGAGAAAGAAATAAAATCGATTGGTGAAAGGATGTCGAAATTAGAAGATACCATGGAAGACTTAATTGGTGAGGTAAAAGCGTTCAGAAAGGATTTTTCAGTTTTGTCGAAGAAATTGGTCGAAAGTGGTGATTTTAGTGAAGAGACTAATATTAGTGTGAATAGTGGAAGGTTTAGGAGGGCGTGGTTTGATAAGATGGAGGAATTGAGAGAAGAAGGAATTGAAGATTTGTAGATACTTAAAATTTTGATTAATTGATGTTTTTTGTGTTTTGATATGTTTTTCGATTTTGTTGAATAGATGTCGAAATAAGTGTCGAAAGATAGTTGAATGAGATTTTTAATGTCGTGGAAGATTTGGATATTTTTGGTGAAATTCTTCGATAAGGTCGAAAGCATGTTCGAGATCTTGAGAGCCTAACCACGAAGTTTCTTCGTCTGTTCCTTCGTAACCTAACCAAGCAACTAAATATCGTAATGAATCCTTATATCTTTTATCGAATTTTGAATCCAAAATTTCTCGAATTTCATATTCGGGTTCTTCTTCAACATAAATCGGAGGAGGAGGAGGTTGTTTTCGATTTGGGAAAGTATTGGGATAAAATGGTTCTAACATTGAAACGTGAAAGACGGGATGAATTCCTTTGAGATGATTGGGGAGTTTTAATGTATATGAATGAGATCCTGGTTGAGCAATGATTTCGAATGGGCCTAATAATTTTTCTGATAATTTGTTCGATGGTCGAGTCGTTCGAATAAAGTCGGATCGTACAAAGACTTGAGAATGGATCGGAAAGTCGAAAGACTCTTTTCAATGTATGTCGGAATATTTTTGATAACGTATTTGTGCTTTCTGGATATTTGATTTAAGATGTTTATGTAGAGCTTCGAGATCTGTCGTATAATCGCGAGCTAGAGTGGAAGCTAGATCTTTTTCAGGGTGAATTTCTAACAATGGATGATAACCTTTATTAGCAAAAAATGGTGTTTCACCAGTTGTTTCGGAAGGTGCATTGTTGTAAGCGAATTCGGCTAAAGGAAGTAATTCGGCCCAATTGTCTTGTTGATAATTTGAATATATTCATAAATATTGTTCGAGGGTTTGATTGACTCGTTCGGTTTGTCGATCGCCTTCAGGATGATATCTGGAAGTGAAATGTAATTTCATGTTGAGTGCTGTTCCGAGAGATCGAAAGAAATGCAACACGAATTCGGATCCTCGATTGGAAGTTACATGACTAGGGACTCCATGTTTTGAAAAGACATGTAATACGAAAAGTCGAGCGAGTTCGGGAGCGTTGATCGTAGTATAAGTTGGAATGAATATTGCTTGTTTCGAAAGTCGATCGACGATTATGAGTATTGAGTCGTAACCATTCGAGGTCGGTAATTGTTCGATAAAGTCCATCGAGATCGAATGCCATGGTCAAAGAGGGATTGGAAGTTGCTTAAGTAATCCAATGGGTCGATGTCGTGGAGTTTTCGATTTTGTACACGTTACGCATGATCGAATAAAACTTTGAATATCTTGTCAGAGTTGGGGCCAAAAGAAATCTCGATATATTGTTTGATACATTTTTGTTTGACCGAAATGACCTGCAGTAATATGATCGTGTCGTGTTTGAAGAACTCGAAGTCGGAGGGTTTGATAATTGGGAATGTAAATTCTGTTTCGGAAACATAAAAAGTCTTGTTCATTCTTTTGCCAATCTTCTTCGGTACCGTCGAAAGTCTGTCAAATTGTTGAGAGTAAATTGATCTTCTTTTTGAGCTTTCAATATATCTTTCAATAGTTGATCTGTATCCATAATAAGAGTAGCTTTTCTCACTATTGGAAGATAATATGTTGCACGTAAGGAAGCTTGAATTTGCTCATTCGAAAATACCGGTCGAAGATTAGTCAGATTCTTTTTCGAGTAGTCGGGTTCATTTGGATAAACGTCGTTTCTTCTGGAAAGAACATCTGTTTTCAAATTTAGTTTTCCCGGTCGAAATCGAATAATTAAATTAAAGGTCGATAAATATTCTGCCCATTGAGCTTGTCGTCGAGACAAAATTCGAGTTATTGCAAAATATTCGAGATTCTTGTGATCCATTAAAACTTCAATTGGTTCTTTTGTTCCTTCAAAATAATGTCGCCAAATTTTGAAAGATTTGAATATTGCTAATAATTCTTTATCGTAAGTGTCGTAATTGATTTCAGAGGTCGAAAGTGTTCTTGAATGATAAGCGACTGGATGAATTTCGTTATCGGGAGTCTGCATAGAGAATATTGAAGCTATAGCATGATCAGAAGCGTCAGTTTCGAGTATAGGTTTATAGTCTGGATTCCAATGAATTAAAATCAGAGCTGTACTGTCACGAACGTACAAGCTCAAATTTCGATAATATTCAATATTATATTTCTTCGACATTCCTTCGACTTTCCGACTCGATTTTCGACTCGACTTCTGATTCGACTATTCTTTGACAATATCTTCGACAATCTCGAATATCTTCGACTTGTCTCAGGTTGATGTCATTGATGATTTCATTTTGATATCATAGGTAAATGATATATAGTATATAAGGGCAATGATAGGAACGAAGGAAGTCAGTCAGAAAACCTGTATTATATTATATTATTACTGTATTACATAATCGTCGAACTTTTCCGAATCCTTCTTTGACTTATTTATTCGTGAGCCTCTGTGTCCTATCTTTGCCTTGTGCTTTATCAACAGGACGAATTAATACTTTGTCGAATGAGGCATCTTTATTCGATATTGTTGAATATTCTTCAATTGTTTATTCGACTTTATTGAGTAAAATTCGATTCGTGACAGTGACACTATAGCATATATTGAGCTATCTAAGAGAAACCCCTGAATACATTACAATAACTATGTAGCAATATAGTCTGTGATGTATCCAGTTGATTTTCACAATTTTTCTCTTAATTTTCCCGAATTTATTTCAATTTATTTTATTTTATTTATTATTCCAAGAATTAGGCTGTTTCCTTTTAACTTCAAATACTCAAAGCTTCGAATGACATCACATTATGTAATCGAAGCCTAGAGCGGTCGAAATATAAATATAATAAAGCCAGGTTATCTAGTTTTAGGCGGCCGGGTTTTATTATATTATATTACTACATATATGCGCATTATTATCACGCGATCATGTGACATCACATGACGACGCATTCACAAATCGTCACGAGTAGTTTTCGCAGCCACCCAGCTGGGTTTATTTCCGTTTCGGCCACCCGGCTTATTTTGCTTCCACCCTCGGCCATCCCAGGTTTATTTTCTGACTCAACCGGTTCGGATCTTTGGTTCGGATCTTCGAGTCAGGTGAGGAGTATGATATCATAGCGGATTTATGGAAACTTCTTAGAAGCTTCTAAAAGTTTCCTAATTAGTTATTTAGATATTATTAAGCAGAACTCTCTACATGTATAAAAGGAGGCCTAAATCACTGAATAAATCAATCTATTTTACTACTATCAACAGCACCAGCTCAAAGCTTATCTAATCATCCTAAGGACAAAAATAGCCTTAGTCTAATATCTAACTGCAAGCACCTACACTTGCAGCATCTTGAACTCTTTCTTTTGAACTTAGCTAATTCATCTAAGTTCCCTCAGCTTCCCGGAAAACCTTTAGGCTTACTAATCACCTAAGTAAATCTAAATTCTCATTACTGAAATCCCTGCCCATTTAGGTTATTCAAGAGCCCATTTTAACAGCTGTAATGTATTAGCCTTATTATAATATTATTTTTCTGGAAAAAGGAGTCCAATGCTCTATCAAAGTGTGCAAATACTCAATTCACTACAAGGTAAAATAATTTAAGTATTTGATATTCATCAGTGGCAGCCTAAATAGACTTAGAACCCCTGAAGTCAAGAGTTTACTTGAATATATGCACCCTACTTCGCAAAGAAGGTTTTGAGAGCTGCTTGTGCAAGCTTGTTCTTTTTCTGTGATAACAACTACTAAAATAAGAATAACAATTTACTGATTCCAAAGCTAGATTTAACTTCAATGCTAGCTAGTTTATATATATTTTATACTATTTGTCAAACAGTAAAAATATTTATAAACGGGTCAAAAGATTAGATATAGAATAAAACACTATTTGGCTAATATATGCTTTATTTACACTAACCTACAGGGTCTACTGTGATACTAACTTATCAGGATCTTAATGTAGTCTTAGGATCTTGCAAGGATATTCTCAGTATTTATTCATGTGAATATGCTTTACTGATTCACAATAAATGAGCAAGGGAACAGGGATTATTTGTAATATAATAATCAGTCAAATTACTCAACAAGAGGTGACTGAAGTTTTAGATTACAAATAACAAGAAATGTAACAAGGATTATTAGCAATGTAATAATCAGTCAAATTACTCAACAAGAGGTGACTGAAGTCTTAAACTACAAATAACAAGATATGTAACAAGCAGTCAAATTACTCAACAAGAGGTGACTGAAGTCTTAAACTACAAATAACAAGATATGTAACAAGCAGTCAAATTACTCAACAAGAGGTGACTGTGGTACAAAGGATTAATGCCAAATTACTCAACAAGAGGTGCCAGGGAATCCTGATTGGTAGAATTACTGTCAAATTACTCAACAAGAGGTGCCAGGGAATCCTAGGTGCCAGATGCTCAACTAAGAGGTGGCAATAAACTGCTAGCTGCAGTGACACACTGGTGTGGTGATAAATTGGTTGATAAGATTGGTTCATTTCATGGCTGGAGCAGAGCTCCTTATATACACTGAGATGTGAGACATTTAGAGACATATTGAACTTTATTTCTATCCTATTTTAGCTATTTTACTTGGAATGTTTTAGACATTTCTGCCATTCTCTACTGTAGCATATATGATGACATAATGTATGACATAATATTCCCAGATGACATAACATATGACTTAATATTCCCAAATGACATAATGTATGACATAATATTCCCGTGCTAGTGCGCGTGTGACACCTGTCGCGCCTTGTGACTGTCGCGCACCTTTGTGACTGTCGCGCGCCTTTGTGACTGTCGTGCGCCCTTGTGACTGTCATGCGCCCTTGTGACTGTCGTGTGCCCTTGTGACTGTCACTTGTTGTGACGATGGTCACTTGTTGTGACAGCCGGTCACTTGTTGTGACAACCAGTCACTTGTTGTGACGCATTATTCCCACGCATTGTGTAATAAGCGCTAGGTGGCCGGTTTGAAGATATATAGTTAAAAAAGAAAAAAAAGTAGAAATTTCGTAGCTCCCTCAATTTATAAGATAAAAATGCAAAATAAATTGCATAAATTCAATATAAATTAAGAGAATATTGTACAATTTTATAATCACGATATAATTACATTTAGAAGCCTTTGTTAAGAATTCGTTTTGGGGAAATTGCAAAAAATAGGAAAAACCTTTAAAAATACATGACAACAGCACAGTTAATCGATCTTTAAACAAACGCTTGGATATTCGACTCTCAGACAATCTCTCTATTTATAAATTATTTAAAAGCTTGTTAAATCTTTATAAATAGTAAACTAAAAGGCTACAAGAAAGCAAAGGCTTATAACAAGTTTCTGCCAACTTATTGCACATACATTCAGCTCCCAAACCTTTATTCTCAAGGAGAACTTAACTTTCGTAGAGCATGTCACTACAAGTTCATCTGAATTTGTCAAGAGACCAAACAAATATTGACTTTAGTTGTTTAAGCTTAATAGCACAGCTAATTAATCTATCAGTATTTAAATTACTGGACCTTTATTTGTTTATTTCTTGAATCCCTTGCCGTGTCAACATTTGTTAATTATTTGAGAGAGTAAATAGCTGGATACCTTACATAGTCATACCTGGTTATTACAAACTATTCCATGCTTGATAATCCAATATTTGAATATTTCTTATTCCAAAAGAATCTCATGGCACCTAAACCCACCTCCAAATGTGTGGCAGTGCCCACTGCCTCAAACACCAACAGTACCCCCACAGGGCCCATCATTCAAGTTCCACTTACTGCTGCCCAAAACAGGGAGAGAGAGGAAAAAACCATGGCAGTAAGAGGAAGAGGAGTATTGGTCCAAGGAGGCTGATGGGGAGATGGAGTGAGAATACCAGGTGTTCCCCAGATACTTCAATCTTCTGATATAATTCCCACCTCCGTAACTGTACTTAGTTCCCAGACATTCTGCACCTCAATTCTTGTTCTGTATTTGGCAACTTGTCTGTTGACAAGTATTCGTTCATTTACTTATTATGTTCCTGATTTGAAATCCCTGTCTGAATCCATCTTATTGTGATCCAAGTTACATAGTAGTACAATTGCAGAACAACAACCTATATTAGTTCTACAAATATGTACATATATATGTACAACTCAGATCTAATATTGACTTAGTTAGCTTATTCCTCATCTCTTTCTGTATGTTTGATATTCAAAACACTTCAAAACCCTGGATATTCTCCATTCTTCTGGTGTACATCAACCACCTGAAATAAGGACATCCAAGCATTTGTGTAAGGGTGCAGCACATAAGCTGAAGCCAAGTCCTTACCCATATCTGAAAGTATCTGATATCCCAGGTTATTTTCTGATAGTTTCCACAATAAGCCTTCTGACACAAGAACTTAACAGTATATTAGATCTCACACTTGTGACTCACTCATCATGGGTCCCAAACATAAAGCTACCAAATGACAACCCCTTTACAACTCTATACCACCCACAACTCAGCCTACTATATCAGTTTCCAATAATCCTGTCATTGAAGTTCCAGATGCAGAGGAAGATTCAAATCTTCTTGCTGATCCTCCAAAACAACCAAATTCCTTGATAACCTGACCTTCACACTCATCAAGTCCACTGGAACCTTTTTGGAATATCTGAAATCTGCCAATGAAACCATCAGTAAAGGCAAAGAACCATCTTACATAAGAACCAGTCACTACTGAGATGGTTAGTCATCAGTAAGATATTAATTTATCCAAGGTCAACCATTGCTTATTCAACAGCTCTGGTACCAGGAGTTGTTTGAGAAGGCCATATGGCTTGTGATGCTGTTATTTTAGAGTGTAACCAAGTGATGCATGATTCTTAATGAAATCTTGGAGTCTGGGCCAAGTTGTTATGACTGGAATTCCCACTGGACTCTGGGCACTAACTTATATGCACCCACGCCCTATACCAATTGTCAGTTTACCAGAATTCCCACCGGACTCCGTATGTCAGACTTGTCTACATTCGACTTTGTTATGTTGTGTATCAGTCACTGGAATACCCACTGGACTCCATCCCTGTCTATGTCCGACCTTGTCCCACACATTAGTCACCGGACCCCACTCGTAAAACCCATCATCCCTCTAACAGAGCCCCATTCCCGTTTTAGCCAAATGACCTGTCACGATTTGGACTCTGCTCCTGCTCTGTTTCCTGTTATGGTTTATGATTTGTCATGATTCAGACTCCACTCCGTTCCATCCCATTCCTAACACCAAATTTGGTGTTTACTATTCCCATTTTATGTTTTGCTAGTTTCATTTCATTATTACTGGATTTGGTATGTCATTCATTCCACAGTCTATATAGTCTGGCAGATGTTGTACATACAATCCAGTCAGAACATTGGCTTAGATTCCCCCCAGTAATCTAATACATTTTCCACTCTAAACTCCTACTTGAATCACACTGCTCATGCTAGTCAGAGCCCACAGGCTCCAGCGCATCTATCTCTCTTATTTATCTTGACTCCCAACCTCTCAACCCACGACCTCCGACCTATGACCCCCTGACCCACAAACCCTGCCCAGACTCCCCAGGATTCCCGTTCACCTGTCTGAAATTGGACAACACAATCTCGTGAGGGTGTAGCCTATAAGCTGAAGCCAAGTCCTACCGGATACTCCACAGGTTTCTCTGGAAACCCGCCGTGTACATACCCTAACAGTATTTTCTGACTAAGACTCGCAGATTGTTTTCAATATGCCACCAAGAAGAAAAGCACTGTGAAGAGTGGTATAAGTTCTGACCATTCTATATATGAAGAAATGAGTAGAATGGGAAGATGGATGATTCAAGTGGAGGCCTCAACTGCTATAGTTTGAGGCCTGAAGTGTTAGATAGCTCAGATAATGCTACCTATGTGGTAGCTGACACGTTACCCTGATCACTGCTCGTAGTAGACCTAGTTTATGTCTTACGAGTGGTGGTGCTTGGGTAAAAGTGTGTCTGAGTTCTATTTGGTGCCGAGTGCACCCACAAGTATACACAAAGCTTCGAACTAATGAAATGGTACAATATTCGAAGAATATAAAGGATAGAAAAATATGAATAAAATGTGTAAAATATAAATAAAATAAAAGGAGTGTTTTACCATAATGAAACTATGTATGGTAAAAGCATACTCCTCACAAGCACACACACAGGCATCATTACCTGGACCATCGACTCTTCATTCCCCATTAACTTTGTATACCAGCCAGATGCTTGTGAACCAGTCAGAAGCCATGGAAGAAGCCCATATCGAAGAAGTCCCAGAAAACCAGGACGAATCCAAGCACGAGGACAAGTCCGTGGCCCCCGACAAGGGCAAAGGTGTTGAAAATCCTCCATCCAGCGATCAACCGCCACTTTCGGATCCCACCTCTGAGTATTTAGCCATCACTTTAGAAAGGTTGATGAATCATATGCTCGGAGAAGGCAAAAAGAAAGATCTGGAACCCCCATGGTCAAAAGTCAATGCTCTGGAACCCTTCACAGGTTCCAAACAAACTCTCTACCTTCCTCATGCAATGTCACTTCAATTTCTGCGATCAATCCACCACATTCTCCACAGACTCCCAAAAAGTCAACTACATGCTTTCATACTTGTCAGTATCCATGTTAAAATGGTTCAAACTGGCTTTTAGCGGACTTTCCGAGGAAGAGCCACTTTGGCTCAAAGATTGGGATGCTTTTGTTGAGGAGCTTGAAACCAACTTTGGCCTATATGACCTGACTGGAGAAGCCGAGAACAGCCTCACAAATCTTTGTATGAAGGACATGCAGTGCATCATAGACTACATCGTCCAATTCAATAATCTTGCAGCTCGTTGTCAGTGGGGTGATCCTGCTCCCCACCACCAATTCTACGCCAGTCTGCCATCCCGCCTTAAAGACGAAGTCTCAAAAGGAGAAGATGGCAAGCCAAAAACCCTGTCCCGTATGCGCCTCAAAGCTCAAAATGCGGACACATGTTATTGGGAACGTCATGTGGAAGTTGCCTGCGAGACCTCTGCGGACAAAGTAAACAAGTCCATGCCAATAAAACCAACAACAACAACAACAACAACAAGGGTCAACAGTCCGGCAAGCAAGCTAGAAAACCTGACCTCATAGGCAAACTCGGACCCGATGGCAAATTGACCCCACAGGAAAGACAACATCGTATGGACAATAACCTCTGTCTCTTGTGTGGGAAACCCAGTCATCGAGTCCCAGAATGTCTGCTGGCAAAGGCAAACTCTGCAAAGGGTCGAACAGCCAAGACCTCCACAGAAACCCCATCAAAGGACAAACCGGCTTCCAACTCATAAAAAGAGTGAGCAACCCGGCAGACTCCACATGGGTTGGGGGTTGCATTGCCTCTCTGCGCATTCAAGAGTTTACCCATCTCAACGCATCCGCTCTTTCACATTCTGATTCATTTTTTGTTAAACTTATGTCTAATATGATTCCGAAATTCATTTTTTCAGCTCTTATAGATTCTGGCTCGACTCATTGTTTTTTAGATACAAAATTCATGCAAAAAGATTTGTTGTCAACTTATCCAATAAATCCCGTCGGCCTCCACCTCTTCGATGGCACAAGTAATTCAGTTGTCACCCAAGCTTGTGATTTATCCATCTGTTTCCCATGTGGAACATCTCAATTGGTCACTTTCTATGTGACCCAGTTAGACTCAAGTTGCTCGGTGGTCCTAGGACACAACTGGCTTACCCGCTACAATCCGTTGATTGATTGGATGGATAGCTAATAGTATAACATTCCGGACTCCTGTGGCAGCCAAGGAAACTGTGCCCATCACGGCCTCCACGGCACCCATGGCCTTCCCGGCACCTGCAGTCTCGAGGACTCCTGTGATCCCTACGGCACCCATGGCTTTCCCAGAACCCATGGCACCTCTGTCTATTTCTCTGATTGATGCTGCAGCTTTTATTAGGGCTACAAAAATGGACGGGTCCCAGGCATTCACTATCAACTTAAAAATTGATGAAGCAACTGGATGTTTTTCAACCCCAGTATCCACATCTGAGCAAGTCGCTGACCTAGTGTGAAGAGTCGATAGATTCTGACCGCTCGATGTACGAAGAATAGTATTTATTCAACTACTATTATTAAGTATTGACCGTCCTGTACAATACTGTAGATTACTAGACTGATAGTACTAGTAAAGAGACGCACTACACGTCACAAGAGCAACTGTACAGTTGCTTGTGATGATGAGGACCGGAGAAAAGAAGAGTTGACCTTTACGGTACAACTTGTAGCTAGAAGTAAGAAAGATAGTCAGCGAAAGACTGAATATCAGAGGTAGAGATATAGCAGCGTGAATCGACTAGAGTGTCGATGAGCGCAAAGACTTGAGAGTGGGACTCGACCTTCACGGTTCAAGTCCAAAGATTACTAGTACGCAAGAAGTTGCTACCTTTATAAGTAGCTGAGACGTTACCCTTGACACCTCTCGCTATTCGATGTCGGGGTCGTTACGAGGTGGTGTCTGCTGGGTAAAAAGTGTCTGTCTTTTGGCGCCGAGAGTGCCCATAGGTATACACAAGACTTCGAACTAAGAAATACGGGTATGCTCGAAAGATATAGAGAATTAAGGAAAAGGAATAGAAACTAGATAATAAAGT
Source organism: Hysterangium stoloniferum (assembly GCA_015178975.1). Taxonomy (NCBI): domain Eukaryota; kingdom Fungi; phylum Basidiomycota; class Agaricomycetes; order Hysterangiales; family Hysterangiaceae; genus Hysterangium; species Hysterangium stoloniferum. The sequence continues at coordinate 16,956 of WHVD01000167.1, forward strand.
ACTATAATATGTATATTATTCCATGGTCCAATCATGCATATATGCATACCCTTCACACCTAGAAGGCATCCTGGAGAAATATCATGACTTCGCAGATGTTTTTAGCAAGCAAAAAGCTGACTGGCTTCTGCCCCACAGAGAATACGACTTAAAAGTCAATCTCGAAGACGGTGCCCAGCCACCCCTAGGACATATTTACCTGCTCTCGTCCACAGAACTTTCCATGATCCGCAATTTCCTGGATGAACATTTGTCCATAGGTTCTATCCAACCCTCAAAGTCTCCTTTTGGAGCACCTGTTCTGTTTGTCAAGAAAAAGGATGGATCCTTTAGACCATGTGTTGATTTTAGAGGACTCAATGCTGTCACCAAAAAGGATAAGTATCCACTTCCACTTATATCTGATCTGCTCAATGCTCCACAGAATGCCCGGATTTACACTAAAATAGATCTCAAACATGCCTATCATTTGGTCTGGATCGCTGTGGGTGACGAATGGAAAACCACTTTTAGAACCCGCTATGGGGCCTTTGAGTGGTTGATGATGCCCTTTGGACTCACCAATGCTCCGTCTGTTTTTCAGCATTTTATCAATGACATTTTCTCTGACATGCTCGATGTATGCGTTATTATTTACTTGGACAACATTCTTATCTACTCTGAGGACCCTGTGGAACATGACAAACAAATCCATGAAGTTCTCCGGAGACTCAGACAATATGGTTTATTCGTGAATGGTAAAAAATGTACTTTTGACATGGACTCCATGGAATACCTCGGCTTCATAATGGGACCCGACAGACTCCGCATAGATGAAACTAAAGTGCAAGTCATCAAAGATTGGCCTGAACCCCAAAAAGTTAAAGATATACAATCCTTCCTCAGCTTTGCCAATTTTTACAGACAGTTTATTCCAACATAACGGTTCCCCTTACCCATCTTACATGTAAGGATACTCCATGGAATTTTAACAACAAGTGTCAAAAAGCTTTCAATCTTTTAAAAAATTCTTTTTCTTCAGCTCCTATTCTGTCACATTGGAAACTGGACTTCCCGCTCATTGTTGAAACGGACGCCTCGGATTATGCACTTGGAGCCATTCTCTCTATCCAGGACTCCAACGGAGAAGTCCACCCCATGGCTTTTCTGTCCCAGACTTTTACTGGAGCAGAGCTCAACTATGACGTTCATGATAAGGAACTCCTGGCAATCTTTTCAGCTTTCAAAATGTGGCGACACTATTTGGAAGGTTCGGGAACTCCAATTGACATTGTAACAGATCACAAAAACCTGGAATACTTTTCTACCACAAAACTTTTGACCCATCAGCAGGCCCACTGGTCTGAATATCTATCTGCTTTCAATATGGTTATCCATTTTCGACCCGGCCATCTTGGCGGCAAACCTGACACTTTAACTAGATGATGGGATGTCTATCCTAAAGAGGGGAGCAACGACTATGCCACGGTAAACCCGCACAACCTGAAACCTATTTTCACGAATCAGCAACTTACTGCATCAGTCCACACAACTTTCCTTATCAATCCCATTGTCTGTGGAATTATCATTATGGATATTGAGAAGTTACATCAAGATATTCTATTGGCAATTCCGCTAGACCCAATAACTAAAGCTCACCTCGACAATCCCATGGACCCCGATCAACCCCGGTGGTCTCTTGATCAGCATGGTTTCATTAGACTTGACAATCGGATCTATGTACCAGACTCCGACAGCCTCCACCTCAGGATCCTTCAGTACAAACATGATCATCCACTCTCAGGACATTTCAGATACAACAAAACTCTGTCATTAATAAGAAGAGAATACACTTGGCCTGGACTCTGTGGATTCATTAAGCACTATTGCAAATCTTGCACTACTTGTCCCTGCTCGAAATCTCAGCAACACAAGCCATATAGCCTTTTGAAACAACTCCCAGTACCGGAACACCCATGGAATTCTATCTCTATGGATTTCATTGAACACCTACTGGACTCCGAAGGCTTTTCCACCATTCTAGTCGTTGTTGACAGATTCTCAAAACAACGTATATTCATTCCTACATATGATACAATTACGTCCGTGCAGTTAGCAGAACTTTTTATTATCCACGTATTTTCCAAGCATGGAGTTCCGTCCCACATAACTTCTGATCGAGGATCAGAGTTTGTGTCTCACTTCTTTAGATCCCTCAGGAAATTCTTGGAAATGAAACTACATTTTATGTCTGGACATCACCCGGAAGGCAACGGACAAACCGAACGCGTCAACCAGACATTGGAACAATATCTCCATGTATATTGCAATTATCAACAGAACAATTGGAAATCCTTGTGACCACTTGCAGAATTTGCTTACAACAATGCACCCTCGGCCACTACTGGCATTTCCCTGTTCTTTACAAATAAAGGATATAATTCAAATATTACAGTACATCCAGAACAAAATCTCGCCTCTGCTCGCACTCAAGAGTTCACCACAGACCTCCACGAGCTCCACAAGGAACTCCGGACTGCAATAAAGTCCACCCAGTCCACCCAAGAGCAATACCAACTTTCAGCAGACAGACACCAGATCCCGCCACCCAACTTCAAAATTGGCAATCATGTTTTTGTCAAAGCTCAATTCTTCTGGACTACCCGTCCATTAAAAAAGCTTGCTGAAAAATATTTAGGTCCATTTGAAATAATTGCACAAGTAGGTTCAGTCTCTTGGACCCTACAGCTTCCAGATAGCATGCACGCAGTACACCCGGTATTTCATGTTTCTATGTTAGAACCTTGTACCGCTAACAATATCTGGGATCATGTGCAATCTCTGCCCCCTCCAGTCATTATTGACAGAGAACCCGAGTTTGAAATCTCACAAATTTTAGATTCAAAAATTGATAAGTGTCGACACACTTGTAAACTGCTCTACTTGGTCAAGTGGGCGGGTTACGAGGGCACTGATGAAGAAACTTCATGGATTTTGGCCATAGAACTTGGTAATGCCACAGAATCATTACTGACTTTCATACAGCTTACCCACTCAAACCCAGACCACTATCGTCTCTCTGACCGCACTCTGTGGACCTGTTAGGGTACGTACACGACGGGTTTCCGGAGAAACCTGCAGAATATCCGGTAGGACTTGGCTTCAGCTTATAGGCTGCGCCCCCACAAGATCATGTCGTCCAATTTCAGACAGGCAGACAGGAATCCCGGGGAGTCTAGGCAGGGTTTGTGGGTCAAGGGGTCATAGGTTGGAGGTCATGGGTCGAGAGGTTGTGAGTTGAGATAGATAAGAGAGATAGATGTGCTGGAGCCCATGGGCTCCGACTAGCGTGAGTGGTGTGATTCAAGTAGGAGTTTAGAGCAGAAAATGTATTAGATTACTGGGGGGAATCTAAGCTGATTTTCTGACTGGATTGTATGTACAACATCTGCCAGACTATATAGACCATGGAATGAATGACATACCAAATCCAGTAATAATGAAACGAAACTAGCAAAACATGAAACAGGAATAGTAAACACCAAATTTGGTGTTAGGAATGGGACGGAATGGAGTAGAGTCCAAATCGTGACAAATCATGAACCATAATGGGAAACGGAGTGGGAGTGGAGTCCAAATTGTGACAGGTCATTTGACTAAAACAGGAATGGGGCTCTGTTAGAGGGATGACAGGTTTTCTGAGCGGGGTCCGGTGACTGATGTGTGGGACGAGGTCAAACATAGACAGGGATGGAGTCCGGTGGGTATTCCGGTGACTGATACACAACATAACGAAGTCAAATGTAGACAAGTCTGACGTACAGAGTCTGGTGGGAATTCCGGTAACTGACAATTGGTGTGTATAGGGCATGGGTGTGTATAAGTTAGTGCCTGGAGTCCAGCAGGATTTCCAGTCGTAACAGGACCCTGTGTTACGTTTTGGACTCATTTTCATTATTCCCTGTCACCCTATGTCTCTCTTTGCTTTTACAGGTTCTGACATGTGTTTCAAGTCCTTAAGCGGACATTCCGTGGACTTTGATTCTTATGCTTTTCACACTTTACTTTTATATGTTCAAAAAATTATTATCAAGTTTTATTTTATTTTCAGTCTACATTTATGGGACTATCTTTTTTCCCTGGCTCCTTTTTTCCCACCTCAGCCATCTCCTTGGGTAGCTCCACTATCTCCACGGGCACCCCATCCTCATCTGACCCGGCATCCTCGGAACTCCCAGCCTCCAGCTCCTCATAAACAAAACTGGCATACTCCACTAGGAACTTGAAATGTTCCGAGTGGAGTGCACAGAGATCCTTGGCCATCACTACATGTACCTTGTTGCTCTTCTGGAGCAACTCGTTCTGGGCCTCAATGCCCTCGGCGATCCATCCCAAAACCTCCTCCAGACCAGAATACCTGTCTGACCCGCTGTTGTCCCATGCCCCGGATCCCGTGGGCTGCTTGTGAACAAGCGAGCACCTCACTTTGAGGTGCATGCACTGATAGCACCCCAGGCCCTGGCCAGACTTCTGATTACACTCAGTGTTCCAGTCATTACAACCGGAACACCGTGGGTTGTTCAAAGCTGGTAGGCAGATTGGTACCGCCTTCCTTGCCTTCTGTTGATATGGTTAGTTCCACGGTACTCCCACAGACCCAAGGCTCACCTTCTGGGGGCTCTCTGGCTCCCCCTCAGATTCCGACTCAACCTCTGTCGCCTTGCACTGAAAACACCAAGTCAGTCAAAAAAAAAATGACAAGTTGAAAGAAGGGACTTACCTTGCCCGCGACTACTGTGGCCCTCTCCACAGCTGCCCAGGCTTTCTCTGTGGCAACCCACACAGCCTCTTCATCATCCCTCTTCCTTCTCTCCTCTGCCGCTTTCTCCATGGCCAAGGCCACCTGGTATTCCCTATCCAGGGCCTCCTCGACCTCCCTGTCCTCATTTTCCACCTCCTCTCGTTGTCATCACTGTTCCTCCCACTGCACCAAAATTTGGGCAGTGGTGAGCGGCACCCAGTAAATGTTGCCTGTGGAGGGCCCAGGGGTTGGTAATGGTCTTCGCGGTGTTGGCTTTGGACCCATATTCATCGATGATGGGGGAAGTAAAGAAGAAGAAATTTTCATTTTTTCAAATTTTTATATAGGCTCATCACATCTGAACCTTACCTTCCAGATCACCTGACTCTTTGACACATACGTGTAACCAACATGACTTTTGACACATGCGTGTAGCCGACAAGAACCTTATCGAGGTCTAGAGCCTCTTTGGGACTTCGGCATAAAGGGAGGGTACTGTTACGACTGGAATTCCTGCCAGACTCCAGGCACTAACTTATACGCACCAATTGTCAGTTTACCGGAATTCCCACCAGACTCTGTACATCAGACTTGTCTATGTTCGACTTTCGTTACATTGTGTATCAGTCACCAGAATACCCACCAGACTCCGTCCCTGTCTATGTCTGCTCATACCAATATCTGGTGGTGGTCCACCTTCTCCCATGTGTGGAATGGGGTTTCCATCATTCAGCCCTCCATTCAGTGGTTCATGTGTATACCAATGCCAGTGGTCACAAGGACATTGGTGGCATTTTTGAAACCAATGGTATGCCACCTGGGTCCCTCATTGGTTCCACAATCATGATACACAATTCAAAGAAATTATGCAGTATTGTAGGCCATTCTGTGATAGGGTTCCCTATGGTCCAACCATCATGTGATCTTCCACATCAACAATTCCACCATTGTTGCCTCCCTTGTCAAAGAAACTACCTGTGCTCATTTCACAATGACCATTGTCCACAATATTGTCATGCTAGCATCATTTCTACAGTTTTCCTTTTCTTCCTCTTGGCTTTCTTCTGAGACGAATGCACTTGCTGACTCTGCTTCTCATTTTCAATGGACGGGGTCGAAAGATCATTTTACACATCAGGGTCATATCTGGGTTGGATACTCTATCCTACCCAACTCGTCGGGCCCTCATCGAGTCGCCGTTGTCATGGCTTAGCCATGACACCATGACAACCAAGAGACGAACGCTGAACCTAGGCGAGATCGCATTATGTTTTGATCGGTTCAAGGGCGATATACCTCAGATAAGCACGAAATGGTATGTACTACGTACCAAGCCTTGAATCTGTCAGACATTAGTTTACAGAAAGTCGACAAGCAATGTATCCCCTCGACAAACAATGCCGTTGTCGAGGCTGCTCTCGGCAAATGATATCTTCACCAATTTCAAATAGGCCATGTTCTGTCGCTCTGTCCAATACCAGCACACATCCCTTACTCCCTGCCAGGGCTCAAACTTCCTCTAAGAGATTCTAGACAAGTATTTTAATAACATTTTAGCATCCGTGCTTTGAAGATCTAAGTTTGCCGTGCCATATGTGTGATCTTGGCGTCATAATAAATCTGATTGTAATCATCGCGCTAAGAAATCCTGGAAGAAACAAGCAGGCAAGAAGCAGCGCAGGCCAGCCCAGACCCACCCGCACATCGACAAATTACAGCGTGGAGTTTTACCGGATCCCTAAAAGCTTAGATCACCCCCATCCTCATATACGATTGAACAGGTTTATCCATTAATGGGTCTTCATTGGGATCCTTGCGTTTTTGACGGACATCCCTCGGTGATAAGTTGTCCTCAATTCTAACTTTCTGTAATTTTAAATGCTGTCTGGCACGGCCGTACAAATGACTGAGCCCAGGGGATCAAGATCTTGGGCACCTTGGGAGCGGCACGATATCGGCACTATGACATGAAGCCCTGCAAGAAGTTACCAGGCACCTCCTGATCGCCGGGTTAACCTACAACCTGGCCTACGCCCGTGCCAGTAGGGAAAACGCCATACGGACAAAATTGAGGTTAATTATTTATCAAAAACCGAATGACATGGTTGTCATAATATCAGCCCCCCAACCGGTCATAGTAGGAGGCATGTATCCATGTTTGCTACATAAGAGAAGCTGTTGTCTGGATGACGACCTATATCTCAGCCCCTCACGTCCTAGATTGATATACTACACTCTTTCAAGTCCCAGACCGACATATCACACTCTTTCAAGCCTTGCATTAACACTTCAGTTCTCATATTAGGCCCAAGCCAATTTTTCACCATGCCAGTCGCTTTGTGGTATCTGGCCATGTTCCTCAGGCTGGCTCCTTTCTTTCTAGTAGCGCATGCATCCACTCGCCGCGCCCACATTGCATTAGTAAGGCGTTCAACTTCAGAGTGCACGGGAACCATTTCGTCTCTCAGCGATGTTGCAAATGCCGTCAAATGCAAAGCGATCAACATCAAAGGCTTTACAGTGAGTTAATGCGTTTATATTAAGATGAAGTATAATTATTTGTAACGATGTTAGGTTCCTGCAGGTATCACTGCCACATTCTTTTACATGATTTACACATACTTATCCGTGTTATTTTATTTAGGTAAAACATTTGACTTGGCACTGATCGATGGCACAACTGTCAACCTTCGTGAGTGTATAGAACGTAATGCTACATGGCCTGATACTGATAGTCGTCATTCGCAAGTCGGTGATATCGCTTTCGGCAACAAGAGTTGGACGGGACCTTTATTCCGAATCAGGTGCGGCACTTCCTCACGGATTCTTCCTGTGGGCTTGTATCTCACGCGTAGACCAACCGCAGTGGGAACTATATTAATTGTATATGCCTCGTTCTAGATCATCTGGTATACGAACGCTAAAATTGCATTTACCAAGGGAACGGTAATGGTCACACATTTAATGGAGGCGGACCTTTCTACTGGGATGGCCTAGGTTCAAACGGTGGCGTCACGAAACCTAGGCCAATGATGAAGTATTACTAGCCAATTTGTGTCGGCGTTGTATTGTTCATGGCTCATATGACTACTTTCTAGGATCGCAATGTCTGGCGTTTTTAAGAACACTAAAGTTTACAACTCTCCTGCACATACTTTTAGCGTCTCCAGCAAGACCGCTCCGTTGAAAATCAGTGGAATCACCATTGATAATTGTTAGCACCATCACACGAATCATTAAATGTGTTGACCAATTCCATATACACCAGCTCTGGGAGATCTTCCAAACGGCAACAGCGGCGGGAAGCCAGCAGGACACAACACCGACGGGTTTGATATCAGCAGTATAAATCTCATAATTGAAAATAGCATAGTCAAGAATCAGGTAGATCCGTTTCCCTCAAAGTCTGCGAGAAAGATAACTATTTGGTGTAGGATGATTGCATGATCGTCAATTCTGGAAATAACGTCATCTTGCGAAACAACCATTGCAGTGGCGGTCACGGTATTTCAATCGTCAGTTAACATATTCTCCTCCATCAGACCGCTGAGTTGTACTTCTGCACAGGGAGGTGGCAACACAAAAACCGTGACGAATGTTCTGATTCAAAACAACGTTGTGGTTGACAAGTACGAGGTTGCCTTAAGTCGATGTCGCTTGATATTTTTATATTTCATCATCCAGTGATCAGGCTTTGCGAATCAAGACAGCTGCCGACTCATCTGGCCCAACAGTTTCGAATATTACATACACCGGCAACACTGGGACAGGACTCAGGCGGTTTGGCGTGCTCATTGATCAGTCGTATCCCGACACAATGGGTAAGTATGATTGTATCTCAAACTAAAAAAAATTCAACCGCCACAATAGGAACGCCTGGCAGTGGCGTTGTTATTAAGGTAAGAATATTTTACACTGAGCGAACTTGATGACTCATCTAGTTATAATTGTAGGACATAAAGTTTGTCGGCGCAACGAACACTCTTTCCGTAGTCCCCAAAGCCACGCCTGTGGCTGTTAACTGTGGCAAAGGAACGTGTACTGGTGGGTATTCCAATTCAATCGCTGAGTACTTCTGACTTGTTAACCCACAGGGGCATGGGATTGGACGTCTTTGAAAGCATCTGGCGGCAAAGCCAACGTTTTGCTCAATGCTCCCAACATTAAAGGGCTGTCATACTAAGCTTTCAATTCCATGCATCCCCCATTGCGTCCAGGTTATAATGACTCCCCTTCGGCGGACCCAATTTTTTCCTTCACTTTGTTGTTTCGTTCTATTTTCTGATGCATATACAGTGTAGGACTGGTCCTTGCCACACTCCCCTCCTTGACGGAATCTATTGAAAATTCCCTCAAATATTTAGCAATGCGTTAGTTATTTTTTATTGCGTAACATAATATATACCCCTCCTATATTCGCAGAAATTTTCATACCATTTGGTCAAACCACCGAAGCTGTGTGAACACTCTTGAGGGTGTAATGACTGGAATGGCGCAAATTAAGTCCCATTCCTGATTTAGGGCAAACTACGAATTGGGTTATTTTTAAACAAAGACGTAACTACTTTGTACTTTGTACAATACTACCCCCCAGTGTAAGTTAGTTGGGTCAAAAATCGATTTACTACGATATTTGTAAATTTTAGAGTGACACCTGTTTCCAAGAATCAGGCAACCGCACCCACGCTATTGCATCGCAGCTTCTCTTAGCGAATAGTCATTTCATATTTTTTAAATGAAAACAAGAGCAACTAACCATTTTACCTCGCAGAGATTTGGTTAAATTGTAATTCACCTCTATCGTCTAGATTTACGATTCTGGACATAACCGGGTTGATCAGTCATCCCAAGCAACCGAACGTTGATGAGAAACGTTAAACGTACAGCAGGGTGTTATAGTTCCTTATATTTTACAGAAGGCTTCTACAGTTAGAGAGCTCTAACGGTTTGCGTCCCAGGTATATACCATCTATCATATTTATATGCGCATAATTGGACCGCATTGCTGACTTGTCTATGTCTAGAATGGACCTCCACGAATCGAAAGAGAACAACCAATTAACCGCCATTTTTGAACTTCCCAGAATGAAAAAGGAGGACGTGTCAATTGAGATGCATAACAACCGCTTAATCGTGTCTGGAGAGAGTTCCCTCTCGAAGGAGCTGGCTATGTGATGCGCGAAAGATTCGCGAGGTCACTCCCTCTATCCAACGGCGTTTCCGTAAGCTAGGGATATATTCGTCGTCCAAAGACCTATGATTAACTTGCTTGTATAGCCGGAGAGTATGAAAGCAAATATGGAAAATGGTGTCCTTATTATTAAGTTCCCCAAGTCTCACCCGGATCAAGAATCTAAAAGAATCGCAATTGCATGATCGTCGTGCGATCACATGGAGGCTTCTATGAACGTTTATCAATATAATGATGACGTGTGTACGATGTACAGCAGTTATTAGAATCAGCATTTTTTGTGATCTATATATTGAGTGTCTAGCCAGCTCGGAGTGAATCAGAGATAGATTTATTATACGTAGCAAGCAATCGATCGTGTGAGCTACCAAGCAATTGATCCCAGGCTACGTCCCCGAACATGTTCTTTCCTTTTGATTGATTTCTCCAAGAATTCTGTACCAACATATGAATATCCAAGTCGGCTTCATTAGGTGATTCATAGGGAGTCTGGCGGGCCAGGCTTCAAGTTGGTTGGCGGTTGCTGCTAGTGGCCCCGGGGTCTGGTAACGGGCTGTACTGGAGATTTTTATCGATAAAACGTGATGCTCCGAGACATGATTTGCCACTGTATCGGAAAAGTCAGACTTATTCCGTGGGGGCCGGGGACTAGGAGGTCCTGTTGTCAGAATTGAAATTGCTTCAATGCCGATAGCACGTGAATATAACTCGATACGATCCCAAGTCGATTTTTGAGCGAGTCAATGTCGATGGGAAGTTTCCGAGCAAAGGGTAACGTCCATTCAAGAGCAGAAGAAGAGACTGTGATAAATGGAGACCCGGACCAAATCACCATAACTGGACTGCCGATCCTGAAACCGATTTGCCAATCATGCAACTTAGGGGGAGACCCAGGGCAAATCATTACCATTTTCAAGTTAAACAGCGACGCAGTGTCAATACAGTTGTATAAACTTAACATTATATCACAAGATTGATTCCTCCAGAAGACACAGCCCACGGATTCTACTCTTCTCCAAGGCTATACTGTGCCTGTGAGATACGTATAACAGACGTTGTGGACGACGCTTTAGGACCCTGATTTGTATGCCTGCGCCGCGTGCACCTGAATGCATTAGCTTCTTTACATCTACCATCGTAAACCAACGTAGGACATTACCCTCTTCCATGAATTACCCATAGCACATGTTCTTAATAATGTCATTAAACAGACTGTCCTAGCCTCCAGAAGAAACGAAGTCATCCTTGGTTGTCTCTCTGTCGAAGTCATGTTACCATCACTATCCCCAGGACGGATAGCCCTAAATGCGATTCACGACCATATTGAGAAACCATAATAGTATGAGGCTCCGTAGTTTCCCCTTCAAGAGAAGATGCACAGGTGTTGTTCGGAGTTAAAGACGTAAAGAGCTGAGCGCTTGCATTACATAACGTTATATTTAAAAGAGCGCCCTCCTCGCAGAAGGAATCATTCAATCTCCTTTGTTCGACCATGTCTGCGGGCACCTATGCCTCAAATACTAATTTAGAACCGTTATTTGCGTTTTTGCAGTCATCTTACTCGGTCGCTGAGTCGACTTGGAACCAAATTCCAGGCTCGGCGGTTGTTACGCGGTACATCCGTTCCTCACACCGCGATGACCCCGGCCGTACGCTGCTAGAGATTTTGCTTTTTCTTTTTGCTGTGAGGACTTTGTTACAATCGCGTACGAGGGCCGAAGGATCTGGAAAGAACTTTGTGAAGTTGAGTGAAAAGGTGTGCTCTTTTTTAGTCTTCGGTGCTGGTGTTGCTAGTTGTTAATCTTTGGATAACAGGAAATCGATGAATTAGTAGATGAATGGATTCCAGAATCTCTGGCGCCGTCATTGGATGTCCCAGAGCAAATCGAACTGAACAACTTGCCTGTCATACAAGGCGCGGCAGGTCCAAAGCCAAAATTAGTTAATACGGGAAAGACAGTACTCAACTTAGCGAGCTACAATTTCACTGGGCTAGCGGGAGATGAGCGTATTACCAACCAGGCCATCGAGACTCTGCGTAATTATGGTGTCGGCAGTTGTGGACCCCCAGGATTTTATGGAACAATTGGTATGTCTCAAGTGATCGCACACAAAGTATGAAAAATTGGCTAGTGGCTAACTGTACTCGTTAAAGATGTTCACATTGCACTTGAAAACGATATTGCCTCATTCCTTGGAACTGAGTCGGCTATTATCTACTCTCAGGCGTTCTCTACCGCTTCTTCTGTTATCCCAGCTTTCTGCAAGCGTGGGGATATCATCGTCGCCGACCGCAGTGTGAACTTTGCCATTCACAAAGGCATTCAGGTATCACGATCTACAGTTCGCTGGTATGATCACAACGATTTGCGAAGTCTGGAGGAGGTTTTGGAAAGCGTCGAAAGGGAACGAATCAAGAAACGACTCCCCCTCACGAGAAGGTTTATCGTAACCGAAGGCATTTTTGAAAATGATGGTGCTATGGTTGATTTACCCAAGATTGTGGGTGAACCAACTACGCGCGACCATCCTTTGAATTGACTGGACACATGTAGATTGCACTCAAAAACAAATTTAAATTCCGTTTATGTTTAGATGAAAGCATGTCGTTCGGTTCTGTTGGTCGCACTGGACGAGGTTTGACTGAATTATATAATGTCCCGGTATGTTGCTCTTATCTCTTTTATCATGCGATCATAATAAAAAATTCACACGTCGATTTATAAAGGCTACGGAAATCGATTTACTGGTTGGTTCACTGGCGACTGGTCTATGTGCGACTGGTGGGTTTTGCGCTGGAACGCGACATGTCGTCGACCATCAGGTTTGTCGCTATGTAAATCTTCCGTATACTTGGATCCTCACTTTGCATTGTCTAAAGCGTATTAACGGAACATCCTTCGTCTTTTCTGCTGCCATGCCCGCTCTCCTAGCCGTCAGTGCCTCACAAGGAATCCAGATTCTCACCAATAGCCCTTCCACACTTTCAACACTGAATGAAAACGTCAACTTAGTTCGTTCTATTTTAGATAAGGTTGATGGTATCCATATACCCTCCCACCCGGCTTCTCCTCTAATCCATATCCAACTCCCCCCTCCCACTGAGCCTCGCTCACCATTACCTACCCCCACCTCTTTCATATCTTCCCCGAGATCACCAAAACACCCCGGTCTCACTTTGAGCTCACTTGGAAAACCCTCCAACCCACAATCTGTTCTCCCTGGGCAACCCCTTCAGTTTGACGTTGAAGCTGAAGAGCGTATTCTGCAAGAGATTGTGGATGAGGCCCTTGTGCAAGGAGTATTGATTACTCGAGCAAAACGGCTTCGGGGACAGGAAGTCGTGGAGCCTAGACCTACGATTAAGTTGGCTATTACATCTGCACTGAATAAAAAGGACATGGAAAAGGCGGCTTTGGTTGTCAAAGGTGCTATTGGGAAGGTCCTGTCCAGACGACGGAAATTGGCAGTGTGATACTAGGATCACATGCGTAGAGTTAAATTATTGGCGTATACTGCATCTCTAGTGATGTTTTCTTATGGATGCGATTTCAGACATTTATATCAATTTACATATTAATTTTTGCATAATAGCATTCTTGTATATACTTAATATATTATTGTATATACAATATGAGAAAAAGTAAAGCCTCCAATTAAAAGCATTAACCATACACCACCGAGGGCAGAGCTGGCCCCTGAGGATTGGTTGTTATAATTATGCTAAATTCATGCATAACTGAGACCGCATGGTGAACGATGGGTGCATGAGTACTCCGAGCCCAATTTACTCACGTCGCGTCCATTTATACTTCCGGGCCGGCAATTGCAGTCTGCCTCGGTCAACACGCCTTCAGCCACACACTCCTTTGAATCCTTCTTTTAACTTTTTTTTTTTTTCAGAGCTGTCGGGATGATCGGCACTCGTTCATTGCACCGACGCAAATCAAGCAGAGAAGACGAGGATGCGGTCAGCGTGACAATCACAGAGCCAGCACCAACACCAACCCCAGTCCCAGACCAGGCAGCACCGCCGCCTGGCCCAGATACCAGCCAGCTTTCACCGCGTAAGAATGTAATTTCTGCTCCAGATCCTCCAAATGGCACCCACCTTCCTCCTCCTCCTCATCGCCAACGTGTCTTATCAACCCCAGCCCAACCCCTGAGTGCTGGTTCAACTCGTACCACGTTTGGTACACTCCCACCCCCTGGACAAATTCCACTCTCCCCATCCCACTTTCGGACCTCGTTTACTCACTCTCGTGCTCCGTCCGCATCTTTCTACCCGCCATCACCGTCTCCCCTATCCGCGTCCTTCCCGGCTCCGTCCAGTCCTTCTGGTCTGGACTCTGTACCATCATCTCCACTCCCAACTCGCCCTGCGCCTGCGCCTCCAAAAAGACATTCTCGGATTCATTCGCGAAATTTGTCGCTATACTTCCCGCGGCCGGGCGCAGTGTCCCCAGCTGCTATCGCAGAGGATGGCGCACAGGAAATCGAGGTCGGACAGCCGCCAGAGATTGTCTTATCCGGCGGCAATGGGGTCCCGTTTCAGCAGGGAAGAGAGTTGACTGCGGGTTTCACATTCGGAGGGAAAAGGTCAGCAGGCGATAATGGGACACATGGTGGAGAAGGCACACGTGCGTCACGGAGAGGACACCATCACAAGCACTCTTTGTCCCATAACTTCTTCTCGTTTATGGAGCCGGAAGTATCTCGTTCGTCGCTCACCCCAGGAGCACCGACTCCAACGCCCATGTCTGCCACCTTCCCCGTCTCCCCGTCGCCTCCAACACATTCCCATTCCCATGATAGCTCCCACACCCATTCCCACGATATTCTACGCAGTCCTAGCCCTAATCCCCCTTCCTCGCCACCTCCGCCATTCTTGCTCGTCACCCCGGCTTCTCTGACGTTCCTTACCCAATTCACCCTCGGTGCCTTACTATGGGTTCGGGGCCAACAAACAGGCTCCTTGGCTTGTACAGGGCTGGGCTATTGGGTTGTCTTTGATGCCTTTGGCGTCATGTGCGGTCAGCTTGTACCGTCGTATCTTGCTGGGAAAGTCTTGGTTGCAAGTATGTATGGGTGCGTCCGGTTTCTTTTCTTTTCTGTTCTTGCGGTTTTCACGATTTATTCCCCTTTCCCAAGTCCATTTGTTTTGACTTTATTTTGGCCGTTTCGATGACAGGACTAATGTATTTTTTCCTGTATCTAGTGCCGCCCGCCTGGAAACCCTCATGCTCTTTGCGCAAAGCATCTATCTCATCTTTGCTGCGGTATATGTTTGTAAAGAGGCCCTCGAACATGCACTTCTGTCACATGGCGAAGGTCATCATCACCATCATCAAGGAGATGAACTTGAAGGTGTTACAGGGTGAGTAACTTAGTCCCAGCCGATTACAATTTTCTGTTCTTCGTGAATTTTTTAATTAACCGTCTTGCAATTGTGACATGATATTTATTATTACTCCAGAATCGACTTTCCCGTATTTTACATACTCGTTTCGATATGTACAACCCTGGGCACAAGTCTAGTTTTTAAAAATAATGAGGCTATTGTTGGAGGTGCGTTTCATCCATCAGTCTTTGTTTGTTCGCCCCCCTCACCCATACATACCGATATTGAATAAATGATAAAACACGCTTCATTTTTAGCAACATCAAATCGACTTCCCCTCTCCTTATATCTCGACACTTCTCTGCCACTAGGCAAAGTTGCCTCCAATCCGTATACTCTTGTGCCTGTGTTGATGGCCGCAGGGATAGCAGGTGTTTGGACACTTGGCAATGCGTGAGTTCTCACCCAACCTAACTTTTCTCTAAGAATACTTTATACTTGGCTGTAATCTAACTCTCTTTATTCATTTCGAAAACCTCTCATTTGTATGAAACCATTAATATTTTCACCCTCCATCTCCATTTTTCCCACTGTATTGCAAGGAAAAACATAACTAACCCTGACCATCTTCTCGCAGCGCTTCCCACCGCCCAGCGGACTTATTCATAGCTGCCCTCCTTTCCATGTCCACGTTCGCAGTGGCATATCCCGCAGTTGTTTCCCTCGGGAAAGTCTTACTGCAGACTGCTCCGGAGAGAGCTGTTAAAGGCCCTGGCTCCAATTCGGGAGTAGGAGTGGGAAGAGGCGATGGGAGGATGGAGGCGTTTTTGAGGCTTATGCGGGAAGTGAGTTGATTTTTCTGACCATTTTTGTCCCTCCGTTCAGATTTGAAGGAAATGACTAATATCCCTTTTTTTCGCTCTTATGCAGTTTGAAAAACACCCGCAAATACTCCACCTGCCACCACCACACATATGGCAGCTCTCATCCGCCACATCCTCGTCCTCGTCCTCATCCCCAGCCTCATATCCCGCCCCACACACCCGCTCTGCAACGCTCGTAGTGACACTTGAGCTGCATATCTCACATAATCTCACGGACGAGGCGGCGTTGAGATTGACGAGGTGGGCATGGGAAAAGTGTGTGGGATCGTTAGGTGGCAAGGAGGTTGCGGAGGTTACAGTGGGGGTTGTGAAAGGGTGAGGTTACGGGTCTTAGTCGTGGGCTTTGGGAGGGTACTAGTAAGAGGTGAAGATTGTTTTGATTTAGTGGGCCGTGGTGAGGGCTGGATTACATAAAGTAAATTGAAGGTTTTTTATGATGTTTCTTTGGTTTTTACATGATCCCTGGTTTGGTATGGGTAGGTTGCGTAGAGTTACGGCTTGCTGCGGTTTAAAATGTAATTTAGTCTTCATTCGAGTTGGATATCAGAGTGGATAGTGTGTTTGTGGTGCAGGGATATGATCAGAGCGAATGATGCCCTTGTCACGGTGCGCAGGGATATTTGGATTGTGTTGCGAATATAAGTGACTGCTGTGAGTTATGAATTAGCGGCTCGAGCTGTGGGTCATACAATCATTGGGAAAGGGTGTAATGCCAGATGCCACATGTTTTAACTCTTTCAAGTGGGCTGTAATATACTCATGATCACCGACAGCAGTATACTTCAAATTGTGGACTGTAGATTCACTCTCTCAGTCCAATATTCAGTTCCACAAGATGAACTTAGAAGTGTCAGACATGTTAATAAATAAAATACAAGAACAAGAAGACGACTGTGGATAACAATTTCAATGGTTTTAAGAGATTCAGAACAGCACTAGTAATTCAGGAGAGCTTCCAGGTTTCCAGGTTTCTGCGTCTACTTACTGATTTCTGAACCATATTCCGGAACGGGAGCCAAACTCTCAAAATGCATTAGTCTTAAGATACTATCCCGTCCTGAAATTAAAAAGCACTTTAATGACAGTTTCACTAAACACTCAAGCCAAATGTCAATGGTGACAATAAATGAACACTTTTTACAGTAATACTGTCTTTAGTTGCATATTGCAGCTCCCCAATGCCAGTCTGTTGCTCCAACACTATTGTGTGGCCGTGTTTAGACTGTGTTGCTGTCTAAAATGGATTTCGACAAATTGAAAGAGAACAACCAGTGAAACAAACTTCCTTCAATAAAAAAAGAGGAAATACCAATTGGTGTTGTGCATAATAACCGTCATGTTAAGTTTTTGTGGTGCTGTTCCTAGACCAAACAACTTTCCATTTGTGAGTAGGTGACGGTTAACCCGTTGTAAATGGATGCATGTCTCCTTATATATCTAGTCACTGATAATGTAATCCTGGTGGTCTTACGACAGAAACATACGTCACACCAACACTGACCGCTCACCTCGCCTATTGTGCCCCTTTTTTCGTCTCACTGCCCTGATTGCAATTATTAATTTCCCGTCTCCGCGATCACTTCCCCCTCGAACAACATTTTCCTTGTGCCTTGGTGCTTTTGTGCTCCGATTGTTCCGCCGGAAGAAGTCCTTTAAGAGAGAATCTTTTAGTAGCTACTCTCATAGAAAAAAAACTCACCTATCACTTACTGTCTTACTGTATATCGCTACGATTCGCAATCAGATAACATTGTCCTGTCTGTTGCTCAGTGAGGCTGATACCTACAGCCTTACAGATAACTATGTAAACACAACAACTAGTGTCTGGATCACTTCAAGTTCTTGTACAGTAACATGATGCATCAGGGATTTGGGAATGTCTACACCCACTATGTAGCCTCCCTAGATCTATAGTAAGCTTTTATACCGACTAGTAAATAGGGATCTCGCAAAGTGTGGTTGCCAGAAGATCCCTCGCATAAAGACGTGGAACACAAGAGGATAAAAGAGAGTGGTGGACTATATTAAATGAGCCTTAGTTGGGACCATTAGGTGAGCAACTAAGGCAATAAAACTTTTTACGAAGCTATATGACCTCAGTTAGCTGTACCCGGGCCGCGTGCTCCCTCTGTCTCTGGCCACGATCGGCTTCAGTTCCTACAACACGCCCGCGCGAGGACGCAGCACTCGAGGTAAAATGCGCGAGTTTAGGTCGGATGAGTGCTTTGGTGAGCATACCCGCTGTCATTTCATTGGTTGGACAGTACGCAAGCTTAATTAAATTTCGAGATACGGTTTTGCGGATGAAGTGAAGATGAATGTCAATATGATTTGAATGAGCATGGTATATTCCGTTGTGTGTTAGTGCGGTGATGCTTTGGTTGTCGCAGAAGATGACAAAATTCAACAGCGGTAACAATGCTATATGTGCAATTATTTCCCACCATATTTATTCGACCTTTGATTGTATATCCCATTTTACCTTTGGAAAAGATAAATGTCAGTCATGATCAGGTTTTGTGATAGAGGCATTGGATTGTAGTAGGGAAGAGTATTAAGTCTCCAATTAGGGAGATAGGTGACCTCCCTAAGGATCTAATTTGATCCAAATACATTGGTTGCTCTTCCATGATTTGTAAAAACACTTTGAACTCCATTACACTATTCCCTATTAAACAGAAACAACTTGAGAAAACAAATAATATCCCTACATGGTGAGGCCATACAAGCGCTCCAAACCCACTCTGCAACATTACTCTGTGTCGACAATCCCAAGTATTTATCAAGGCATATGATCTACATAACTCATATATATTATAGGTAGTTAATAGTAGTTGCTCACCTAACGGTCCCAACTAAGGCTTGCTTATTTATTATAGTTTTTACCCCGTTTATTTCTACATTTACTACCTATCCAATGCCCCTCTTTGCTCAAGAGAAAACCAAAACGTTGAGTATATTTCCAGGGCCAGATTGTTCGGAGTCACGTGGTTCAACACGCTCTGACGCGACTTGTGACGGTCACGGTGACTGATCGACTTGAACCTTCAGCGAAGCCAACCGTCAATTCTGCTACTAGAGCGAGATACAGCTTAACCTAGGTGGATGAAATGACGGACTCCTCGGAAATTGGTCGATTTGGGACTTTGAGGTTGCTCAAACGACATCACCCAGACATAACCATCGCATTCTTCCCCATAGACGACGAGGAAGTAACCTTCGGTCGTGGCAGACAGTGCAGCATCAGATTGTACTATGATTACATATCCGACCTACACTGCACGTTGCACATTTCAGAAGAACGCAAGGTAAGCACAACATCGATGATATTTATTAGCTGATGTTCGGACAAATGGCAGGCTTTCTTAACCGTACACGGAACGAACGGTTTACTCGTCGACGGCTGCAAGGTCGCGCCTTCCAAGACCCCTGGGACTGGCCATCCTACTGTGCCACTCACCAATGGTTCTGAAATCGAAATCCACAATAAGCAATTTCGATTCGAATATCCTCCCAAAGAGATCCGAGCCGCCCTTCTTTCGACTCCGCGCCATACCAAGTCTAGGAAATCCTTGCGTATGAGCATGATTAGAACGGCGCAGGTATATACGCCTCGTGCGGGTGGTGCGGGCAGACTTCCACCCACTCCTCGAAGAGGTAGCATCAAGGATAACATAGACTGGGAGGCTCTCAGAAGCCCGGTTCGAGTCCCTAGTGCGAAGGATTCTACGGAAGAGATGGCTTTGCTGGACGGGACGGGCGACGACGCTACGGTTGTAGAGGAGGAGGCGGACCTTATTATCCTCGAACATGTGAATAACCAGATCAAGACGGTTAACTTCTATTCCATCATTCCATCATTATGTACACTATTAACGCCTCGCCATAACAGGTCGGTGTCTCGCCGTCAAAACAGAATGCTACAATCCCAACTCGCACTGTGGCGTTCGCGTTGCCTGCATCCACTCCTCCACCACCCAAAGCAATCCCAGTTCCTATATCAGCCCGCCCGGTACGAGCTGCAGCACCCCATACACCGCCACATAGGAGAAGGTCTGCTCCATCACTGCACCGTGCGGTCGTGTTACGGTCCGCACAACGTGTGTTTTTTGAGCGCGAACGCCAGCGTCAGTCTGAAATGAGTGAGGATGAGGACGAAGAGCAGGAGGTCATAGCCGCTGTCAGTCCCGAAAGAGATCTAGGGCCATTTGAGCTGAACAATGACGACGACGACGAAGACGAAGATGGAGAAGACGAGGCTGAAATAGGGCAAAAAATTGCTTCTATTTCTCCGGTATATTTATTTAATCGATCTTTGACCGGAGATATGCTAACGTAGTCCAAGAACGTCCCCTCTTCGACAAATCAAAATCCAATGAGTATTTTGAAGGCCGGCTTTGACGTGGTAAAGAAGATAACATTTGATCTGGCCACACCTGAAGACACCCCCTTACCGGACGACCAAGATGATAATGACTCTGAAGATGATAGTGAGGACGATCAGGTCGATGATGAAGGGCAGACACCTGTTCGGAGAAATCTCGTAAGTAATAATCTTTACAGCCGCAAGTAATCAGTCCCACTCAATGGCCACAGGATCCCTTTACGACCCCTCAAGGTTGGGCAAACAAGCCTGCTCAACGGATCCCAGTGGATGTGAATGCAAGGGCTTCCGTAGGCGGACCTAGCTTTCTACAACGTATTTTCGGTAGTGCTCAAAGAGTCCGAGTAGTACCTCCGTGGAAGTTAGTAGATATCGAGATCCCTGAACCTCAGAAGCAAACCGTGGAAGAAAAGCAGCTCAACAGCAGCCGCATAACGGAAGAGGAGCGTCAGGTAAGGAATTTGCGTATTGTACATTTTGACGTGGTTTTAACAGCTTGGTAAGGCGATCAATGCACGTCGCAAGTCTGCGCTTCAAACGTCGACGGCACTACCAATGCCCGGCCCTCTCAATAACTTCACGCCATCCCGTCGTCTAAGCGATGACTATACTCCAGGGGAAGACCAGGATGAGGACGCGGAAACAATGCTGGAGAAAATGAAGCAGAAAATGGACAGTGTCAGGCGGAAGAGCGAAATTAGACGGATGCGTCTTAGTATTGCAAGTCCTCAGAAAAAGCCGGATTTCTCTCTGCTTGCTACCGGTACACCCAGAACTGAGCGGCCACTTTTTTCTCCTGAGGCTATTGCAGAAGAAACTCTTAGTCAAACGAGACGTGCTGGACAGAAAGAGCACCACTCGGTATCATCAGATAGTAGCCATGATGAGCAGGATGGCAACTCCGATGTGGAGGAAACCACCGACGGTAAACCTGACTTGTCCAGAACTCCTGTTCGTCTCACTCCCGCATATATCTCCCACACTCCACGTTTCGACGGTGTACGGGAAATGTTCCGACAACCTCGCCTGGATCCGAGAACGCCGTCATTTGCGGGTGTCAAGGAGATGTATCAACGCCCCATCATGCCACCGAAGACTCCATCTTTCCGTGGTATCAAGGAAATGTACAAGGATGGTCCCAGTTCGACACTCGCTACGCCTCACATGAACCTAGGCGAGATATTTGATGATGGTGAGATGGAAGACGAGGGCAATAGTTCAGACGAAGAGTCCGATCATTCACTGTCGTTAGATGAAGAAAAGAAGGTCCAACAGTCCAAGCCTGCGTGTCATTCAAGGTCTGGAACTACTAGAAATTCTAAGAGGATAATGTCAACGAAGAAATCGGCCGATGTACCGTCCAGCGTTTCTGCAGATGAAATCGACGTAGTCGGGCATATTGCCTCTACCCGTCGTACTACTAAACGATCTTCGAAGAAAACAACTGTGTCAGTGATTCAAGAAGAGGGAAGTGAAGATGGTGTTCAGCCCAAGGCCTCCAGAGTGACCAGAAGAAAGGCTCCCACGCAGCCTGAAGCAGCCTCTTTTGCTATCAAAGGCATAACTGTGCATAAAACCACGAAGACCAGACGGGCCGTGAACATAGAAGAATCTGATGAGGAACTCTCCCTTGAGTCGCTGCCTAAGGGGTCTACCAATGTTAGACGAAGAGCTAGATCCAAGGATCCCAATACGACAGAAGAGGTGTTTTTCGTTCTACTAAAAATTCATTTTATTTGCTAACTGAGTATTCTTGACAGGAAACGGCATCGTGCCAAGTCGAGGAGCTTGCTGTTCCAAAGACCCGCAGTGGGAGGACTGTCAAGACTCCTCAGCCAATACTTGTCCAAGAAACAGTGTCGGCTCCTGCTAAGATGACACGACGTGTCAAAACGGAGACGCTCCCGGATGTGGAAGTGCTTGCACCTGACTCAAAGCCTACCAGGCAGAGGCGTGGCACGAAGACGAAGGAAAGTGATCACGAGAGAAATCAAGGTTCCTCTGGGGACGTCGACGGTCCGTCAAGCGATGTCGAGAATATTCCTCCTAGAACCAGTAGAGGTCGCGCTCCTCAGCGGGCCGCTGGAAAGAATACTCTAGCTACCAACATCATTGTCGAGGAGGATAGGGAGAAGAGCGATGAACCGTCTGCCACTCTGTCGGGGAAAACACCGGCACCTCGGGGGCGTCGAACCCCGACGAGCGCTCCTGTTGTAGCATTGGATGCACCAGCGAAGAGAACGAGATCGAGGAAATGAATGATTGACCATTTTATGATATGTGATAACCTTCTTGTTTTTTATGATTGTAAAAGGGATGTTTACCAGAGTATCTCGAACTATAATATATATCTGTGCAGCTTAGAGAACTGCATTGGAAATCTCGCTTGTCTTGACTACAGGCTTAATTTCCAGCCATCTGCACGACTTTTAAGCTGTGGTCCTTGAGAGGTACGAGACAAGTCTTCCGGTAAACGTCCTAAGGTCTCCATGAGTGTGGAAGCGTGGAACAGTGACGATACCCTATTACTACTCTACACGGACCTTTCCTACTTACACCATTCCCACACTTCTCCAATCACACCGCTTTTAACACACGCGTCCCCAGTGCCACTTTAACCATGATCCATTAATCTTACAGTACAGTTGCCTCCAACTCTACTTCATCAGGAAAGTGGGAAGATCAGTAAGTATGCCGTCTATATTATCTAGGAGAGCTAGCTCGGCTAGACACACTACTTTCCCAAGATCCCTATTTACGTATAAAAGCTTACTATAGATCTAGGGAATCTACATAATGGGTGGTAGACATTCCCAAGTCCCTGATGTTCCCTCTCCTAGTAGCTACTCCATCGTCACGGTGAGCATCTAGTAGTGCCAGAAACTCTGTAATTACGCTATCTAGTTACTCTAAAGACTTGCTGACCGAGTGAGGTGATTGCCATCAACCTTGCAAGGTGACTGGACGACCTTTTACAAGGGAGAGTTGATGAGCCGCCCTCCCGTAACACGCTTCAAATGTTCACACTCCTTCGCGATCAGCAGTCATAATCGGCATGTCTAAGTTTACTTATGTGAGATTTCCGACCCACGGTCAGACAATCCAAGCACCTGGTACGGGAACTACCATCATCATCCCTTGACCTTGTCAGCATTAACCATTCAATTGCCAAAGCGCAGTAATTGATATTCGGATGGACCGGCCACCGCGTTCTGTCCGCTTTCCCACACATCATATCATTAATAGAGTATCGCCAGGTATAAATAAACCAGATGATTCACAAATAGATCCTGATGGATCAAAGGAGCGTCTCTTAAATCCCATAAGCTCCCTTTGCTTGTCGATGTAACAGAGACATTGGAATGTACCGGAACAGACACTGTTCCCGCATATCTGTCTTGTGTTTGTGACTCGGGAATAAACACAGATTGACTACTCTTAGGCAGTTCGCCAAACATGGGGGTCACAGTATCCTGCGACCATGTCAAATTCCCCCTGAGTCTGCCGACTGGATCACTGAAAAACCGGGACTCCGTACTTGCTAAAGTCCCACTCGAATGGTAATAATATCTCTAAAGTGATGCAATGCCCCACGTTTGTTCCCGTACATGCATTCTTCCATCTTCCATTTCTATGGGTTCCCCATGCATGGGATTTCCTATAAGGTATTACTCTATTATCCGTACAATCATGCTGCTCAGGAGCTTGAGCAGTGAGGCTCATCAATTGCGGAACATTGACTCCTCCAAATAGATGCTTGTGGGGTTTAGGGCTAGGCCGTATGGAGATTAAATCGACGCGTCTCCGAAACGCAGTAAGACTAGTCTTGATCAATTGATCGCCCATACTCCCGAAGTTAGATCTTGTACCTGATAGTCTCGCATGTTCGTCAGCAGCAGGTTAAATATGTGAATGAAAATTCAAATACATGACCGTTTGACTGCTTCTGAAGGTCGTATCAAACCGGTGCATGTGGCATCTAGCGTTTAGTAGTTGAGCTTCGGAGGGTAGTAACATACCAGGTTCTAACACGTTGTAGCATCGATGCCTTTGACATTCAAACCCATAACCCTGTCAGTATTTCCTTTTTTTTTTTAGACTCATCATAATAGGTATTCCATTGTACATCAGTAGTGTCCAGCTGAGATCTGACTCAGTTCTTAGAGCGGGGGTATGCCATCCCCTTAATGATCCATTAATCGCCTTAGTATTCCGTGGAAGCCGTTTGTTCAGGCAGCCGCCTTTGGGCGGAACTTGATGGCTCTGCTATTGTCAACCTTGCCGAGGTCAGCTGGACACATTCCGAAGACTCAAATTTGAATGGCGCCAAAATCGTGTACTATGGCTTTAGGTATAAAGCCCGAATACCTGATGACTTGCAAAACACGCCCCCAAAAACCGACTCTTTACAGCTTCCATTCTACTCCCCACTCCCAGCATCAATTATGAAGTTCAGTCACCTCTTCGGGTCCTTGGTCCTTGTTGGTGTTGCAGCCGCACAGGCATTTAACATTGCCGCCCCCGTCAGCGGGCAAAATTTGAAGTCTGGCAAAACATTCACTGTAGAGGTCGACCAGCCAGTATAAAATGTTTCTGTTACTATATGAAGTAGCAATCCTCGAATAACATTGGCATGCAGGTCTCAGCAGGGGTCTTTATACCAGTCTCAGTTGTGATTGGGCTTCAACGTTGCGGGGCATCTCCTTGTCCCGCTGACGACAATAATGGCATTCTTGGGCAAATCCTGTTCGCTGGAGATTATTCTCCTACCCGTCATGAAAACTTCAAGCCGCCATATCAGAACTACACATTGACGATCGATGATATTACATCGGGATCTGCAGTCTTGCACGTTGTCCAGCTTGCGCTGATTGGAGTACGTAGAACGCCAACTTCTCTCTCGTGATATTGCTTCATCCTAATTGACAAATGAAACAGGCTGGGCCATTTCCCATCCTTACATCGAAGAATGTGACCGTGTCGATAGTTGGGAAGCCCACGAGTAGTGCAAAATTCAAACAGTGAATAACATCACTTTGCCATTAGAAGAATGAAATCAAGATGAAATGGACACTTTGGTGTACGACGGACGTGTAACTTTTGTTCTATTATCTGAAAGGACGGTGTTCATATTATAATACAGACATTCTGGGACAGTTCGAGGTATAATTAGTATAGTGTTGTTTAACATGTACAGTTGAATACTCAATTGACCTGTTCCCGCGATCCGCCACATCATTCTGAGTGTATCATGCAGAGTAGCCAAATAACAATTAAATCATCAAAATGAATATAATATTACGAGCACTGGAAACAACGATAGAAATGCATACGGTTGTTTTGTATTTGCGTGAGGTACTAGAGATATCGTACTCTGGTTTGATCCGATTTACTTACGCTTATCTTTTGTGCATGGACTTTTTTGAAAGTCGTTTTCATTTGCTTGGCTTTGTTTGGGCAATTACTTTGGGATGCATTTCAAAGTTTGAAATATTGATTTTTCTGTTGACATGCAGTGGTCGCTAGGTTTTTTTCAACGGTGGGATTAAGGTATTCCAAAATCTGTATCAGAAGTTGAATGAAGTAGGACGTTGAACTTCTAGGTACACCAAGTAACACTTAAGTAAATACATGTGTAGCTCATCATGTATTGGCTTTGTCTTCATGACGGCAGTTGAGTTTGTAGAAACGCCCTCAATTTCTCTAACGCACGATATCTGTGCGACATCCTATTTTTTCTGTCCGACGGTAATTCTGCGTATCTTGATTATTTTGAACAATCACCATCGCCCTCAACCTAGAACCCCATAAGAGGTTTAAAATTGCACTCACGTTAATCCCGTATCTTCAGCCTCAAATATGGGATCCCAACCGAAATCTTTAGGCCCCCTCGTGGGTACAATACGTCCTTCTGTACGCCCTTCAAACAGGATAGGTTCTTGTCCAGGACCTGCACAATAAGCAAATGTACACAGTGCAGTCGCGTCATTTGTAGGGAATCCCTTCAACATCGTATTAAGGCCTATCATGAGTCCGTGATGTAAAATATTTAGAATTAATCAATGTTTAGTCCTGACGAACCGTCATGTCCAAGCTCAGCGAGGAACCATTTTATGTATGGGCCAGGGAGGCCGTTCAGAGCTTTGAAACACAGCGCAGTGTCCTCTGTGATACATGGGCCATTCACCTGTGTGTACACGGCTGTAAATGGCACTCGGCAGTAATTCAAAACTGCACTAACAAGTTCAGCGGCACGTCGACATTTCTCTCGTGCAACATCTTGTGTTGTTCCTTGAACTTCTGGCACTTTTTAAATACACACATATTTTCAGTATGAATTGATTTAAAAGGGAAGACTTCGCCATGGGACAGTCGACGCACAGTCAAGACTACGTGATTCAATAGCAACTGGCGTTCCAGCTGATAAAATAGCCCGAACCTCCTTGAGCTTATTAGCATTGCCTGTTACAAACACTGCCTATCATTTCAGCTTAAGTGATCTCCCGTGTAAATGAGAATAATTTACCCAAAGAGTTCGTGGTCATACCGGGAGTTCACAGATGTTATCCGAACGGAAGCAAATAAATTACCCAGTGATAGAACGTCTGTTGGTTCTGTTTTTGCTGGCACTCGTATACAGTGGCGCAGGCCCTCGAAGCCCTAACGTTGCAGACTTAGGGTAAGGCAGCGTCATGTTTCACAAAAACGCAACCCTAAAGTTTTGAAGAGGTGGTCTATACAGTCACAGCTTTATTAGTAGTACTTAGTCGGCAGCATACTACACGACCTCCTGTGTACTACATCATGAATACTATGGACAGAACCATAACTCAAGGCCTGGCCTTAGAGGATACACATTCAAGTGGGGAAGAAGACTTCGATGTCGATTCACTTTTCGATAGCGCGAGTCCCATAGAAAGCTACTTCCCGTTGTTACTCAACAACGGCAGGACGCCGTTCGTCTCACACTCTAAGGTCCCAATACCCACAGCCCAAACTGTGGCTCCCTCAATACCTGGTCTATATTTCGACCCTTCAGTCTTGATATCAGAGGCGATGAGTTCTCATCTCATTACACACACACACCATTACTTCCATTCCAAGTGTCCCACCAAAGCAGGACACGTTAATCAGGCCATGCTATTCGGGAGGGCCTCCGAACAGAACTCAGGTCTTCCGCCTTTCCTGGACGACCTGATAATGGCGCTCACGCCATTGTTAAAGCCGCACCTTCCAGCTGCTATACATGAAATGCTGTTTGCGCACACAATGTTGGATATATCACAAGAGTCAACACGGTCGCGACAGGCGATATTAAATCATTATGCACCCGGGGAAGGAATAACACCTCACGTCGATTTGCTGCAGCGGTTTGCTGACGGGATTATCGGTGTAAGCTTGGGAAGCGGGACAGTCATGTCATTCAGGCGTGTTCTCAACGACGGCGAGGAACCAAAAGAGAGCGATCAGCATGATTTGTATCTCCCCGCGAGGAGTATCATCGTGCTCACGCGCGATGCACGTTATAAATGGACACATGGGATTGATGGAAGATATGGCGATTATATTTTGGGTCAGGGAGAAAAATCTTGGATAGAAAGAGGGACGAGGGTGAGCATCACTTTGAGGTGGTTGCTTCCCGGCGCCGATCTCGTCGGTGGAGAGTGAATATGGCCTATATAGAAGATACTTGTATTGAATAATAAGGAGATGGGGTATATTGAGCCACCTACATGCTGAAGCTCATGAGACAGTCAGGGCCAAATAGACAGTGTAAGAAGCCTGAATGTCGGAGGGTGTACGCTCTCACAAACAATAACGGTATAAAGGTTAATCGATATATATGCATAATTTCCTAAGTACGCAGCCATGCAGTCTTTGCTATCTTCTTCTGTTTCTTTTGCTCTTTAAACCTCTCCTACGATAAAAAAAAAATCAGTCCGACGATAACGTGAATTAATAGACATCGCAAACTCACCAAATCTTTCTTTGACGGCCGTTTGCGTTTCTTTCCGGTTGCCTCCTCCTCAGCATACCGTTGTTCCAACTCACGCTCCCACGCTCCCACATCAAAGTATACCTCGCTCATGCGCTTTGCCCGCTCGGACTCGGATAGATGCGAAGGATCTCGCGCATCGACCCGAGTGAAAGCGCCCGTCCGCGCGTTGAATTTGGCAGCAAACGTCCCTGCTGGTGTGCTCCCTGGTAAGCCCAAAGAGGGGTCCAGGTACGCCAGCGAAGGGTCGATGCCAGCAGCTTCTGCAGCGGCGTACAGCGTCGCCGTAGTTGAGGACGAAGTCGATGCCTCTGCCTCTCCCTCTGTCTCTCCCTCTGTCGTGGTTGTGGTCGTCGTAGAGGTTGTCGCAACCGCGGACGTACTCGAACCGCCAGTGCTTGCTTGCGCCTCAAGAGGATTGATCCACGTTGTCTCGCCCGTACGTGAGTTGTAGAAGTAGTACGCGCTCTGCATTGGTGCCCAGATAGCCTGCCACTCGCCTGCAGCTGCTACGGTCGCAGAGCTACCAGGGGTTGTGGTTCTTGTTGCTTTGTCGTCGTTGACTGTGTTTTCTTCAGTTTTCTTGTTGTCCTTATCATCTTCGTCCTTCTTGCCGTCGGTATCGTTGTGGTCGACATTGTTGCCATCCTTCTGCTCACCGTCGTCGTCTCCACTGTTCGTGCCATCCTGTTCTGTCTTCTTATCCGGGTTTGTCGATGAATCATAAGTCTGAAGTTTAGAGGAGTACGCCTCAAGGGGTCCGTTCTGCTCAGCTGGCTCTGCAGAAGTAGCTTTAGAGACGTTGCTCGACATGGTAAAGTACTAAGATAATGCAATATTCAGAAACGCCCACAATGCACCATATGCACAAATCAATACAAACTATCTTTGTAGATAAATCGATTATTTCGGACAAGCGCGGACATTCCAATCGATAATTATAAACCCAGTACGCTATACAACATTCCTCGGGCCCCATTATGAATGCTTTATTCTTCTTATCTCCCATACTGATACCCTCCAGGCGGTTGTCCGTACTGTGGCTGAGGTGGCGGGGGCGGCATCGTCTGATGCCCCATATATGGATCTGTTGCATATGCTGTAGGTGTACCGTAAGGCTGCTGTTGTGACTGGTAAGGTAACGGCGGGGGTGGTGGTGGGAAACCGCTTGACGATTGCCGCTGTGGGGGTTGCTGCTGATAATGCCGGGGCGGTGGGGGAGGATATGAAGGCTGCTGTTGGGGTGGAGGTGGATACGGTGAGTGCTGTTGAGGCGGCGGTGGATGTCGGGGAGGCTGTGAACCGTATTGAGGCTGAGAGGCGTACGGTGTCTGGGAGGAATACTGTGTCTGGGATGAATATTGCGATTGAGAGGCGGGTGGAGGACTCGGATCGAGAGAGAATTGTGATGAAACACTGGATACAGCGGATAAAAGGTCACCGTATGGATTGGGATTGGATGGGGGGGGCGCGGACAACGGTTGATTGTGTGGTGGGCGTGGAGGTTGAGAAGTGTACGTCGACGGGGATGATGATGAGTAAGAATGTACTGGAAGCGCTGGAGGCGGGGGCGGCAGTGGAGGCGTTGGTCGGTTCCAAGAGCTATTTGAAGGAGGAGAGGTTGGACCACGCAGGCTCATGGAGGAGAACGAACTCTCGATTGACGGCGGTGGTGCAGGTCGGGGTGGAGGCGGTGGAGATGAAGCGGTCGCTGTCAACCGTTTCTCGGTCTCCGCCTTAGCGATCAAAGACTCCCGTTCACTGGTGCGCGAAGAGACGAAGGATTTAACGCCTCGTCTCAAATGCACAGTAAGCTCCGACAGTTCACGATAGAAATTCAGCCCCTTACTACATGAATATCAGAATTATGGTAAGACGAATAAAAACCAGGATTTAAGAATACTCACGTCACGCCTTCTCGAACCTCCATCCATATGTCGCGTGCCCTCGAAAACCGTTTAATGCTTGCCGTTTTTCGCTTCTCCTTCTCCTCCCATTTCCTGGCATCAGCACCACGTCCTACTAGGTCCTTAAGGCTTTTCCAATATTGCGAAATTTCTTCGATGGCAACCTGCTGGTACTGCACGGTGGATTGGACACGTAATTGATATGGTTTAAACTTCTCAAGCTCAGTAGCAAAGAGAGAAGGCTCCGGCGCGTTACGACGACTTAATAGGAGCAGATGTGAGACGTCATCGGCTTGAATCTAAAAAGATGGTCAGGACCAGCAATAGTGGCGTATGATGTCGATCAGAAATATTCTCACCTTTTCCTTGAGGTCCTTGAGCGTCTCACTGCGCTCGCGGCCCAGTTTGTTGAGACGGCCGAGACGTTCCTCGATTTCAGCGACATATCCACCGATTTTCTCTCTCTCCTGCCAATCTCCTTCTCCGTCTTCGATATCAAGCAAACTTCCAGAGCGATCATGTACCTGTTGCGCTTGACGAGTAAACACATCGTCCAGTTTGGCATCATCAAGCAGTATTTCAATGTCTGAGCGCACCAACTCCCACATGCTAATGGCTTGGTTATCGGAAGAGCTGGCAGCGTCAAGAGCGGTCATATGGCCTTTGAGGTCCCGTCTGAAGTCTTTAGTAAGGCCAGAGCTAGGTTGCTGCGTCCAATGATGCTCATATTTGAGCCTTCCTGCCTCACAATCCCGCGACTCGATCTCCAAATCGCGAGCAATGGTGTCAAGTTCCCCACGAACGTTTTGTTTGAGGTGGTCCAACTTTGCCAACATCTCACCGACGTTCTCGTTGTCTTCTGCATTCTGAACCTCGTTTTGCCAGGTGCGCACCTCACGGGGAACGACATCACCGCTGGTAATAATACCTTCCACCATAGCTCGGTACCGCCCAAGACCTTCTTTAACACCCAAGGAATCAAGTGCGGCGCGGCACTCGTTATCAGCAATGTCAGCTTTCTCAACTTCACCACGAACAAGCTT
The DNA here is from genome assembly GCA_015178975.1 of Hysterangium stoloniferum. NCBI lineage: Eukaryota > Fungi > Basidiomycota > Agaricomycetes > Hysterangiales > Hysterangiaceae > Hysterangium > Hysterangium stoloniferum. Next base: position 48,482 of record WHVD01000167.1, read on the forward strand.
CGCCTTTTCCTCCGAATAAACGCTGGCACTCTCATGCACGCTCAAGGGGATCAGTTTCGTGAATAAGTCTGGCCCGATGGTCTTCTGGACTTCTGGTGTGCCATATATATCTTGAATTGGTATGGGCGTTGCCACGACTGTTTTCTCTATGGCCGGCAATGTAGCTTCGGGGGGAAGGACTGCATTGTAAATAAGGTCATTGTCGCGCTGACCCTCAGTTTTAGCCTCGGTACATTGGGCGAGCAGTGTTTTGGTAAGTTCCACAAGGGCAGTACCAGCATCAGCGGGAAGTGTCGGAGATTGTGTGGTGACGAAGTAAGAGGCAAAAGCGGTTGTCGTTTGGGTATGCGCTTCTTTGGCCGCCTTTTCGGCTACAGTTAAGCGAACGAGGGCGTCACCGTGCTTTCCCGCAGCGTTGTCTGCCATTGAGCGATAATACTGAGAAAGAGCAGTGATATACTTCGCCTTGATCTGCAAGGAACATGAGAAAAGTATGTGATGTAAGCGAAATGTGATCATACTCCAAGCACCGTCAGCCAGTTGTGATCAAAGATCTTCTTTCCTTGGAACTCCTTCACACCTTCAACTAGGGCTACGTACAAGGATGCGGTTTGCGCAGCAACCTTGGATATCAAGGCAGGAGTCTTCTTCTCGTCTCGGCACTTCTCGAAGAATACTTCGTGTGCTTGAGCGATCATTATCTCTGTGAGAAAATTGATAACTTCTCTGCTGAGGTCGGTGGATGGCGCATGAAGAAAGTTCTCATTGATGTATGTGAGCATGCCCGCCGCGGTCCTAAAGAAATAGAAAGATCGTTTGAGACCTTCTGGATCTGACCTGTTCTGCATCGATGCAATGATAGAGTGCGTTGCTGCAATCTGAAATATTATCGAGGCTTTCTCGTATGCGAGAGATGTTTGTGTTGTAAGCTTCGAAGTGAACGCATCCCGCCAGGGAAAGGTAACACGGATTTCGGCGAAACGCAGCTCCAAGAGTTCCAGCTGTCCGAAGTACTTGTACAACAAGTCTCTGGCTATGGCTACCATGGGCAACGATGCGAGAAAAAAAAGGCAGCTTTTTCGTGCTCACCAGTAAGTTCACTCCCAGCACCCCTTACCGCGTCCTGACGACATCTTTGTAACGCCACACATTCAGCAGCGTAGTTATCGGGTGATTCACCATATGATTGAGAGATTAGATTACGGATTGGTGTTGTCCAGTCTACTTCATCCGTGCTCTTCTTCGGTATAGCAATCGTTGGAGATTGAGCCATGAGGGTCGTGGTCAAGTTTGAATGCGCAGGACTCAGCGCTTTGATTCCCACGAGTCTCCCTAACACCGGCCGGCAGCAGCCCCAATTCATAATGGGTCCATCGTTCATGTCGATTGTTGACAGATGCGACAATTTTCGTCTTGAGACTGCTACGGAGAACTACGCGGAATTCCGCCTTTCTTTCGATTCCAAACATGCCATCGGTCTCATCCCAGACAACGTCCTCGCCGCGTTGCATGACGATAATGGCGCTGCTGCGGATTCAGTCTCACGTGGATCTGTGTGGGATATAAGGCCTGCAAGTAGGCAGAACAGTCATATTACTGATGGAATACTGAAGAAGTATGATCAGCGGGATCGTCTAGAGCTTTGGTTACTTTCAACGCCTCCATTGACACGCCCGAAAAGCGCACTCATGCTTTGAAGACGCTTACAGAGCGATGGCGGGATTCAGGCCAATTTTCAGATGTGATATCCCCTGGTCTTTGGCGCAATGAGCTCTACCCAGTTTACATAGATGCCTTTGGTCCTCGAACTGAGGAGCACCTCGCATTCGTTCTTGAGCGGACGGCCTGCGCCTTATTCGGTCTAGTCACATATGGCATTCACATGACAATGTACACGGAAGACGGGAAGATCTGGGTGCCTACGAGGGCAAAAACAAAACAGACGTGAGCTTGAGCTGCCATGGCCATCATCTTCAGAATTACAATAGTTTCTCCAGATGGCCCCTTTACTTAGATAACTCGGTGGCTGGTGGTATCCCTTACGGAATGACATCCTTTGAGGCTCTCGTAAAGGAATGCAATGAGGAAGCTAGTTTGGAAGATGCATTGGTAAGAGCGTATGCAAAGCCTTGTGGGGCAGTGAGCTATTTCTATCGGTATATGTCCCTCACTCCCTCCTCAGCCCACTTGCTAACTGGGCACAAAATATAGAACCATCAAAGGCTATTTGCAACCAGAGGTCCAGTGAGTGAATCTATTATGCACATGAATAGTGTTTTACTTAGGTAAACCCTAGATTTGTTTATGACTTTTTGATACCGAAGGGTCAAGAGAAATATTTTAAGCCTCGACCTTCGGATGGAGAGGTCCAATCATTTAATGTACGTTATCATGACAATATTTTCGCTCTTTATTTTCACTGATTTTTCCAAGCTTGAAAGCCTTGATGGAATCATTCAGAAAATGCATGAAGGACTATTCAAGCCAAACTGCGCGCTAGGTATGTCCATGAAAACTCTTATAAGACAAGTGAAGTCTAAATGAACTCTCACACCAGTCCTCGTCGACTTCATGATCCGACATGGCCATATCATTCCCGAGAACGAGCCTAATTATCTAGATATCACAACGCGACTCCACGGACGATTTGGATATGAATTATAACACAACTGATGTCTCGAATCTGCCATTTTTATCTTGACCCGGCCCCCCGCATATTCTTAGAAGTCTAACTCGAAAGAGAACAGAATTGTGGGGTAAAATATATTGTAATACATTTGTCATCAGGTGTATCTGTTTGTTTTTTTCGAACAAATGTATCATGTATGGTTTAGTCCAATCCAACATACGAGTTATTTCTCCTCGGGATTTTTAAAAGTACTGGCAGCGCAAATGTAATCAAGATCCAAACCAAATCTCTTTTTTCGTGCTGTTTGAGCAAAACAAGTACTTTTGAGATTCAATGAAATTATAAGCGATATATGCTTAGAGCACTAGCTGGTGTTACAGGGTTTCCCGAAAACCTTGTCCAGTCGACGTTGCCGGAATCTTGGTGTATCGCACAATCGTCCATGAGCAGCACACTCCGCTCTTCAGGATATCAGTTCATCTTAGGGAGCTAAACAAAAGAAATTAAATTAACCATTGCAAAAGCAACCTGCGCTCCGTCGCTACCAAGCAAGTGCCCCCCCAGATACGCCGCGCACCCCGCGAATGTATTGCACTCGAGTATGAAACACTGCCTTTTCGACAGATCCCCTGGTATGTGCTAATACGGGCTCTCACGGGGAATGTCACAGAGAGGAAATCCATTTGTATCATCATGTCGCAACAAGATGATTCCCGTATATATAAAGACATGAGTCGATTAAATACAAGGAGCCGGGAAGGCTCTTTAAACTTCTAGCAACTAATTCATTAAATATTCCAGACCTGTTTGGGGAGTGCCACTGACTTTTTGTGGGACTATTATGACTACTGTCAGTTTATCACTCACCGGGGTGGCGTAGCGGCTGTGTAGCAGTAAATTTGATCAGTAGAGTGACTGGTACAAAGTCTGCCATTAACAATTCAGGTGTCTGGTTGAAACACATATGCAACTATTTACCTCGTGAATATCAGCATCTTGTAACCGCTACCGCAACATGTAACAAAAAAACACTACCGAGGGTGTTTTTTCTTGGAGGAGATTCGTGGATGAATTTTAATACCAAGTATGGGTAAAATGACCACATAAAATACACTAAGTAGTTGCAGAAATGCTCTATTCGGTCATTCATCAGCGATACCAGTGGCAATGTTCACTGGCCATGATATTTTTGGTTTGTCCGGGCTGCCTCTGGACCACTCAAATCTTGGTCATATGTGCTGATAAACCGGGCAGCATGATTCACATAACTGATAAGATAGTTAATTTTAGATGATATTGACTGAGGACAAGAAGCTCACCATCAAATTTGGACAACTGGCATGTCATTAGGTGAGTTCTTGATGTTTACTTCCATCTCCTTCATGTCCTTTGTCTTTGGGTACAATGTATTTATTCAAGGCTCTCTTGTATTCACCCTGGGCTACATTTACAGAATGCTCGCGTCTACTGATGGAGAAGTAAATGGAAACTTGTCGCACTCAGCCTGTAGTCAGTGTTATCTTCCATAAATTGGGCAACATTTTATACGAGTACACATAATTTCTGGCCAGAGATACAGGATGGGAGACGTAGCGATCAAAAAGCTAATGCAGCGAATCCGCATATTGCTCTTTCCAGCTCTCGCGATCCCTCCAAAGATTCCAATAGCTCTGAACCTTCTTCGGCACCGTCCCGGTTCCCCCCAACGCGCCCTCTAGCGCCAGGATCCCTTCGGGGGTGTTGCCGCCACCAGCAACCGCCACGGTCCTCGCGAGCCACACCGCCAGGTGGAAGTCATCCTCCCCGGGGCGCTCCCCGCCGATAAACCCAGCGTCGGGCAGGTATCCCGGCAAATCCGCCGCGACAAACGCTGCGATGCTCGCCCAGTGCCCCTTGGACTGCGCGATGAATCCCTGCACGACCTCGGGGGGCGCGGTGCCGCCGAAGATGGCGACCAGCTGGCCGTTCTGGGCCGCCTTCGCCGCGTAGAAGGCCGCGTGCTCGGGGGCGCTCTGGAGGAGCTGCGCGAGCGCGGCCTGGCGGCCGCGGACGAAGTGGCCCGGGAGGCTGCCGCCCTTGGCTTTGATGGCCTCTTCGCTGTGCTGTGGAATTGGCATGAAAACGTCAGCGAGCTAGACGGCCCTGCCGCCGTGAGAATGACATACCGAGGCAAACATGGAGAAATTGGGGTCGAGGGATGAGTCGTGGAGCTTGTCGATCAGATCGGTCCCGCTCGGCCTGCCTGGGGCTTTGGACGCACTTTCGATGATGTATTTGACGACGTCTGCGGTCGACTTGTAGGTCTTATCCGGAGTTGCGAGCGTGGGCAGCGTTCCGTTCGGATTTATTTTGAGAAAGGCAGGCTTGAAATTGGCACCTTCGGCTGTTGGTAGTGATGTATTCAGTTTCGTCGACAGTAGGCAGGGCAGAAAGGTGGTTCGGACTAACCTAGATTGACGTGCTCGATTTCAATGCTGTCGGCGTGATCGAGCTCGTGGCTACAGAAAAGCTTTAGTCGTATTGTTACAGAGTGGTTTAAGTCGTCTTACACAGCGAGTAGTGGCGCTGTGGCCCAAACGGAAGCGGGAAAGACATAGAGAACTGGCTGCGATAGGATAAGCACGCAAACTCCACATTGGCATGTGGGCTGGGATCTAACCTTTTTATCTTGAGTAGACATTGTTGAGAAGCTTGAGACGAGGTGGGTGTGATGAAAGATAGCTTAAGAAAGCCCTTCGTTTTATGCTTGGAGACCGAAAGCTGCTTATTAAGATGAATAACGGCCGCATCGACAAACACAGCTGAAGGTTCAATTGAAAAGTTATCGATCGTCGGAACAGTCGCACTTCGGCTCTCAGGTGTACATGTACCGGACTCTACGGATAAAGAGTTCGGGGTGGTAACATCGGGGTGACCGGATCCGGGGGATTTAGCTACACTAATATAATACGCCTATAGCAATATAGCACTGTCATGAAATCAGGGACAGCGAGCACGCAATAATATAACTCATTCAGGCTAGTATTTTATGATAAAGGTGATTCTTGAATGAAACGGATTCAGAGAACTTTCATGTTCAAGCGCGGCCAGGGTATCTCAAATGATGTATCGAATCATCTCCCCCGTATCAATGCGAAGGATCCGAGAAGTTCGCTAACGGTGGATGCCAAGTGATCAAGGCCCATCTGATGGGGAACGTTTAATGGCATATATGATATGCCAGATGGAGATGTACACACCGGGAAAAGCCTTAGCTCCAAAAATTTTTAGGATCCTCAGTAGAGGCTTATTTTATATAAACTCCGCCAATCACTCATCGTTAAGGATCCAACATGTGATTGGCGGGTTTAGAATCCAACCAAGGATCTAGCATGTGATTCAGGGTTTAAACTTTTTCAAAAGATCTCTCATTCAATGGGAGTTTATAACGCTCTACTAAGGGTCCTATAGTCTGGCGCAAACAAATATCAGGAGAGAATCTATGTACCTTTGGAATACTATAGTTCTTACTTACAAAGTGTAGGTGTGATAACAACCAAAGTAGTGTTTGTTTAAATCTAGCAGTAACTCTCCATCTTGAGAAATATAATTACCAGAATCGATCATTTGACCAACAAACCGCATGATAAATTTCACCACATCTATTCCAAACAACTCTTAGTCACATCAAACTCGACCACAGTCAGTGGTCACGTGCCATCGTGGGAGAGGCCAAGGCCTGACACGACGCTCTTGCAAAAACGACAATAAAATGGCATACCAGCCCATAGAGGCAGACGAAGTAAGCCCATCGTGATTGATATTATATTACTTAAAAAAATAAAACTTGTATATTCAAATGATAGCGCGTGGACACGGGGCCAGACCGTCTCGAATTCAAATGTGAGTGCTCCCCCTTCTCTGCATGGCCGGCGACGCGGAGTGTAATGTGTGTTTGTTCCTCCAGCTTTTTTGGCGGACGAGAATGCGGCACCACACAATTCGGGGGGGCAGGGTTCTGGTGCTAGTCGTATGTTTTGATAATGAGTTCCAGAGCGCAAGTCCCGCTGACAAGTGGATTGGCAGGATATTATGGAGAGCAGCCCGCCACGTCTTCTGCCGGATTCTGGACTATTGAGTATTATAAAAGGTACTTTGATGTAGACACAAACATGGTGGGTTGTGTTGTTGCTCATTGTGCTTTTGTGTTTTGGTGACGAGTTCCGCAGGTCCTGAGACGGTGTTACACTACCCTACTCCCAGGATCATCTTCGTACCTCACAGCACACTTGACACCCTCCGTTGACCTCTATGGACCATTCTGGACGCTCACAACATTAATATTCACCCTTTTCGTGTTCTCCTCTCTATCATCATCGATCGCATCCTATCTATCCAGTACACCAGTTACCTACGACTTCCAACTACTCTCTATCGCTGTCACATTAGTATACGTATACGGTCTAGCTATTCCGGTGTTGTTATGGATTGTCTTGAAGTATCTTGGGGTGGGAGAATGGAGTCCCGCCGAGGCGGTGGCTGTTTTTGGGTATGGCCAGTTTGTCTGGATCCCCGTTTCGGTATGCCATATATTTTATCCTTGCTATAATACACCTGTTCAGAACGGGTATAGGTGCTGTGTGTCATTCCTGTCGCGATAGTTCGATGGGTGCTCGTAGGAGTGGCTTTTGGTTTTTCTGGGTACTTCCTTGTTGCAAACATATACCCTATACTCGCTTCGGTATGTCATCCACGCCAAGTACTGCATCATGATTAATTTGGGCCTCGACAGGCGGAACAAAAGGCGACGCGACTACTCGTCATCATCCTCGTCGTTCTCCACGCAGCCCTCGCGCTAACCTTCAAACTACTGTTCTTCAGCTATTATGTTGATACGACTAGCCCTTCCGATCCTATAACGACGCCTGTCGGCACTACTGGCGGCACCACTCCTGCTGCTACGCCTACTATGTGATTAATATATCTGCGGGGATTAAAAGTTGTCTGAAATGATGTCGATTGATATAGTACATGATGTACCAGAAGCAAGCTATTCTACAGGGGGGTACGAGCGGCGCAAGTGGCGGTACTTTGAAAGCGAATATAGCGCTAGCGTCTCTAACCAAAAGTCCGAATGCCTTCGTTAATATGAGATAAAGCCACAGCTAGTAACAAACCTTTCTTGATGTATTCTCCCAATGCAAACGCTTGCTCGATTTCGGCCGCGTCTGTAAGGTGGCGATTTTCTAAACGTGACCTAGAACATTGAATATTCTCGGGCGGTCTTGTTCTTTGGCAGCTTTCCTCACTTTCAAATGCTCCACGCAGTTTGGCATGGAAGTTATAGCTGGTCGCGTGACCTATTATGTGTAGCGAATAGTCGTGGAAAACCCGGGGCAGGTGACTCACGCTGGATCAGGATAGTCCCTCCCGATCCTGTGAAGCTCTTTATAGAGCCGAATCGCTCGTAAACGAGTTGGCGACGACATAACAGGAATTGGCAGCTAGGGTATTCAGAAAGGCACCTGATACTTATCGGGCACGGCGCTGCTGGTTAGGGTACAAATGGCAATCGGGGATAACAATGATGCATCTTAGCTCTTTTCAAACCCCGCCACTCATATTGTATCGCGACAGTCAATCTCTCCATACAAACCGCTTGCTTGCACTTTTCAGTTGGGCCACCGAAGCCACACAGGTTTCTATATCGTCCCAAAACGACTCGATTATATAGAACCATATTGACCCTTTTTTATTTTGTTTTTTTTATTGGTCGCCAGACCGCCGCCGCCCACCATTGAGCCCTGTCCGATGTCCCAGTCTGTCAATTCAAGCAGACCATCCTCGTCCGCCACCAACCCGCCCGCTGCGCTGCGGCCCGCCTTGAAATCGGCACCTCCTACCACAACTGACTTCGCTGCCAGCACAAATGACGGGGAAGTCTCGCCCGTGCTGGATACCGACGCGTCCTCGTACTTTCCGCGGACAATGACGGGCACATCGACCGCCAATGGACACCGGTACACCTCCAAAGTCGGATTCGACACCTTCCAGAATCCGTCCGATACCACGCTATTTTCGTACACCCTTCAGGTGCGTTTGTTTTGACTCGTTTTTTTTTTTTCTTTTTTTCCTTTCTTTCTTTCTTCTTCTTTTTCTTCTCTCTCGGCGTGTTTTTGAATGTTCTGTTGGTGCAGGTCAAGTCTGAAGGATATAAACGCACGCGGAGCACACGGTCGTATTTGTGTGCGTCGAGCCGCGATGAGAGCGGGAGCAATGCCCTTGATTGGGTTATGGAGTCGTTGATCCAGGACGGCGATGAGTTGATTATCTTTCGAGGCTTTGATGCGGAAGAGATGGGTGCGTATGTGGATTTCTCATTACAGGGCAAGGAATGAGAGACCTTTTTATTAAATAGAGAAGGGAAATTATGAGCAGCGCCGTGAAGAGGCGAGGGAATTGATGAAGTGGGTTGGAGAAAAAAATGACGAATTAGAGTCTGGACGCAAGGTACTGAGCTGTATTTTTTCACGCTTGATCTGCTGATGTATTTTGCTCCTAGATATCGTTCATAGTTGAGTTTGTAGGGGGGAAAGTGACCTCGTCTATTGAAAGATTGATAGCGCTGTATCGACCCGACTCACTTGTCGTAGGCACGAAGGAGCGTTCAGTGTTACAGCAATGGGGTGCCGCATTTGGAGCACCCGGTATGGGTAGTGTGTCGAGGTATGTCATCTGGGACACTATTCTATGCTTTTTTGACTTGTGCTTATACAAATACACATGGAAGATATTGCGTCAGTCGATCCCCCGTGCCTGTTATTGTTGTCCGGTAAGCACACAATGTTGTTACACGAGATAGGTATACATCAGCCAAGCTGATTTCTTACACAGACCTGAAAGGAAGGTGCTCAAGGGGATGCAGAAACGCCGCGCAGATCCCAAGCGCGGTACTCATTTTGAAGGGTAATTTTGCATACACACACGTCTGTCTCTGCCAATTTATGCACCTCATTTCCAGATTGGAGCGAGCCCACTCTCCGAACTCGACCTTGGTCAGTACTCGCGCGTTCGCCCGTCCCCGGCGGCCACAAACAGCAACGTCCACGGCGACAACAGCAACTACGGCGTCAGCAGCCATTCATCCGCTCCACTTGTCTTCCTCTCGCTGATATCGCAAATCTCCCGCTATCGCTTTCAAGCAGTATTAATATCTATTGTTTTTCCCCGCTCATGCTATCATACCCCACAAAGCAAAGAAATAACCTGGGATTCGCTGGCTCAAATCTGCATCTAGCTCGTAAATAATATGTATATATCATTGGACACTTTGGGATCGAATGTGGGTATCTTGGATATCGGCTCCCCTTGTCAACAGCCTGTACATTCATTAATATTGTCGTGTATCCATGGGCGTTGGTTTGCCTATCTGATAGTAGATGGAATAATAATTATAGATTGACATGCATCATATTCTGTGAGTCAGAGTGAGATGCAAACTGGGATGGAATCTCCTAACTGTACAAATGTGTCCCTGCCAATGTCAACTATGACGCTGACATTGGTCGAATGGGGTTGTTTTGCGCGGATTGTATATTGTCGAACGTTCTAATATGAACTATATGTCTCCACGGGTTTGACATATTTGAAAGAAAAGTTGGAGCGAACGGCGTGTGGACATCGGCAGCTACAGGGACTCCGACTCATGGAATACCTGCCAAGTCGATAATTCTAATCTATGTGTGTGCCCCTTCTCATTAGTGTAAATGTCCCTGGGGAAATGTTTTTTTGTGTGTGCCAAGCAGTCATCAAGATGGGATGATTGTGCGTCTGATGGCATTAATATTAGTTCTGAGAAGGGCGCCGCCGCAACATACCAATCACCATCCCCCATCAGGGATTTGGGAATGTCTACACTCATTATGTAGACTCCCTAATCTATAGTAAGCTTTTATACCGACTAGTAAATAGGGATCTCGCGAAAGCAGTGTGTCTAGCCGAGCTAGCCTAGACAATATAGCATACTTACTGGTCTTTCCACTTTCCTGATGCCGCGACCGCTTTCAGGAGACTCGCACGCCACACCACTAGAAAGATATATCACAGGAAAGTGAAGGGGGTCTCCAGGAAAATGGATAAGATGCATTATTTTAATCATGATGGGGAGTATATACAACAAATGAAGGACGGAAAAAAATCCCGAAATTATCCAATTGAACTTGCACGTGTACATTGGACAGATGGGAGATTTCTGCACGTTCAAGCGACGCCCCCACAACGACTTTATTAGACTCGGGACAGACAATACAAGCATTCAGACTGAAAAGTACCCACATTCTCAAAATACATACTCGGCCTGATTTCCTCGATCGCCACGGTCGCGGTCTTCACTCTTAAAATCTTCAAAATGATTCTCCCACCGCCCCTCGTAATTCATTTGAATAACGTTGACTGGCGCTAAAGGATCGTATCTGCGGTTAATGCGAGGCATTCAGCCTCGCTCATAACGGGATTATAAATAATTCGTCCGTACCGAATACCCACGCCCGAAACATCCCTAGCCCATGCTTTGAGTTCCTCTTGTTGAGGCGTAGGGTTCAGAGCTGCAAAGGCAGTTTTAACTGCATTCCAACCTTTAATGCCGCCGGAATCATCCACAGGGCCACAGCCAACTGCTTCTTTGACCAGAGGCCGTTCTGCACGAGCTGATTCAGCTTTCAAAAATGTGATCTTGTGTTCCCAGCAATCCTATTGGCAATAATTAAGTAATTGTGAGGACTTTTTTTTTTTTTTTCATTTTGACTTGTAGCACGCACCCCAAAGTCATACTCATATATTAACGGAGCCACACGATTATTGCCGAGAGTTACTGCACTGTGATACCCTCCCGTCTCTGAATAAACTTCCTCCAGCTTCACGTTATTTTCATATATAACTAACGTGGATGGATTTTCTTCTTCTTGCAGATCGCACACTTTGAGGAGAACTTCCCTTGGAGGACCAAACGACCTGGGGCCGCCATCGGCCGTAATGCGTCGCACAAAGCTGAAATTGTGGCAATGGCGGTTTTGCCACGGACCGAAGATGTATTGCAGAGTGTAATGAAATTCTTTGAAAGTATACCATGATGGAACGGCGATTTTCCTGGTTATCTTTGGATTGGAAGAACCCATCAGCTCTACGGCGAAGACATGGGCGGTCCTGTGCCACAGCTATCAGATCCCATTGTCTTGAGGAAGTCGTCAGATAAGGTGACTCACTTGCCGCAGTACTTTTTATGGAACTCCCAGTCCTGGAGTGATGTTCAGTTTTGGGGTTGGTGGTATTATATACGACGGTATCTGAAGTGGTCACTCACGAATTTTTGACATTCTCGTGAACAATATACGGTGGGTGGCTCTGCATTTTTGCATGAAGAACAGATCCATTGAGCTTCTCTGGCCTGGCCCATTGGCGTACACCCGAAGCTGGAACATGGCGGCATACTTGTTACTCTATGGTTGTTGTGGGTGTCACTAATGGCGTTGAGACAATATTAAGCGGCCCCGGACCTTGTCTGCTGAATTAAATACTGTAAACATCGCCAAGGTCCAGGTCCATTTATGAATAACCAGCAAAACAGGACATTGGTGTTGCATTGATAAACAACTGGGGGTTGAGTAGGTCTATACTAGAAAAGTTGCATCTTCACGCTGACAAAGGCTCCACATCCTATATAGTCCTCTCAGAGTCCTTATATCGAGACGATGCCAGCACGACAACCGACATACAATTATACACTCCCCACCTTGACAGTTCACTGATTTGCTCAACTACTATTGAATGTAAGGAAAATGACCCACAATTTCAGGCATAGTCTCCTAACAGGCTCGGCACTCACCTGCGCAGACTGCACAAACCCCCACTCGCACTTGATGGTCATATTTTTCCCCTTCAATATTGAGAAGTAATTTATATCGTGTGGATATCATATTTCGTATTCTGGAGCCATTACGCCAGCATCCTCATGCATGCACGTCAATTGCTCAAACGGCCATTGAGATTGGACCCTCAACGAAAACTCGGGCAAGATTAAAATCCTTCTGAAAGTACTACACATGGGGGAAATTTTCACCCTGCTATTCGCACCTGCTCGACAAAATGAGTCCGACGTCATATCTCAAGTTCCCAAAGACGACGATGCATATGTCTAGGTTTAAGACACCATAGAGTGTTATAAACTTCGCGAGTGATGCTAGGAGATGATCTTTGTCTAATAACGGTAAGATTTAAATCCTAGTTCCTAAGTAATCAGCAGAGGTCTGAAAAGGTAAATACATGGTTGTGTTCTGCCAGTGATTCGTGGAACTGTCGAGTAACTAATTTATACGTGAAAAGAATGTCAATTCGTGGTCTTCAAAAATACTATCGGTCTGAGTTTTTTATGCAGCACTACTTGTGGTCACTTAGTGCAACAATAAATAAATAAAACGGGGTCTCTTGAGGAGAACCCTAAATTGAATATTTAACAATGTACTGCCTGTGTTGAAGTATGCAGAGAATAAAACCCTGTACGAACTCTGTCCAGTGCAAGAGAACCGTCGGGAACGGGAGACCTGGGATTACCTAAGCGCTGCATTCGACGACCCTCGACACTCATCCGGCGATAATCCTAACTAAATGCTTCGCGCTGTCTGTGCTCATTCGGGGAATCGAATATCGCCCCGACTGTCTAAAGCAGTATCAGGTATCTCAGCTCAGTTCTTCAAGAGAATTTTTGTAATGCTGGCAACGCAGGTTTTCGTTCCTTTACCTCGTCGTCTGCTCGGAGTGCGGATATCACACTTACTGTAGATGGAAAGGAAGTCACAGTTCCGCAAGGTATCTTTTATGCTTCTTGAGCGGTCGAACTGGATGCTGATCATCCCACAGGGTCTGCGCTGATCCAGGCTTGTGAGGCTGCTGGTGCAACCATCCCAAGGTGAATACACATTATTTTGCTTTAAAGCGCGTTATTAACATCGTTTGTGTAAGATTCTGTTATCACGATAGGTGTGTAGATATCTGTTTTTGCGCAGAGGTGCCTAAGGTCCGCCCAGACTGGCTGTTGCAGGCAACTGTCGGTGAGTGGCTTTTATGCTGATGAAATAATTTTCCACTAAATAACATGTGTAACAGTATGTGTTTAGTAGAAGTTGAGCGTGCCCCAAAGCCGGTCGCTTCCTGTGCTGTGCCTGCTGCGCCAGGCTCTAAGGTTTTCACCAATACACCAATGGTGCACGAAGCACGGTGGGTCGATTTAATAATGGAATATACCTTGCAGACTTACAAATTTATAGTGAGGGTGTAATGGAGTTCCTACTGGCTAACCACCCACTCGACTGCCCAATTTGCGATCAGGGTGGTGAATGTGATCTTCAAGACCAGTCGATGCGTTATGGTTCAGACCGCACTCGTTTCCACGAGATCACCGGAAAGCGAGCTGTCGAAAATAAGGATTTTGGCCCTCTCGTTAAGACTAGCATGAATCGGTGTATCCAGTGCACTCGCTGTGTCCGGTTTGCGAATGAGGTGGCTGGTGTAGAAGAGCTCGGGACCACTGGACGTGGAAATGACATGCAGATCGGCACGTATGTAGAGAAAGTGATGGACTCCGAGCTCTCTGGCAACATTGTCGATCTATGTCCTGTCGGTGCTCTCACCTCCAAACCGTACGCCTTCCATGCCCGGCCATGGGAGCTCAAGAACACAGAATCCATAGACGTCATGGACGCCGTTGGATCCAACATTCGGGTCGACTCGCGCGGCGTCGAGGTCATGCGTATTCAACCCCGGACAAACGACGACGTCAATGAGGAATGGATCAGCGATAAGACTCGATATGCATACGACGGACTCAAGTTCCAGCGTCTCACAACCCCACTGGTGCGCCGCGGTAACCGATTTGAAGCAACGACCTGGGAAGCAGCACTCACGGCTATCGCGGACGGGCTCGCAGCCTCGGGCGCACAAGGCGACGAGATCAAAGCCATCGCAGGCCATCTTGCCGATACCGAGTCTCTCGCCGCTCTCAAGGACCTCGTCAACAAGCTTGGGTCGGATAATCTCGCGCTCGATCAGGAAGGAGGCGACAAGGCACCTGTACACGGCGTCGATATCCGGTCGAATTACCTCTTCAACTCGACCATCCCCGGTCTAGAAACAGCCGATGCTATCCTCCTTGTCGGCACAAACCCGCGTCACGAGGCTGCAGTATTGAACTCGCGCATTAGGAAGAGCTGGTTGCATAGTAGCCTCGAGGTTGGTTGGATTGGTGAGCGTGCAGATCCGGCATATGGGTATGAGTTCCTTGGAGAGGACATCAAGGCATTGTCAGAATTCATCGCAGGCAAGGGCGCATTTGCTGCGAAGTTCAAGGAAGCCAAGCGGCCGATGATCATTGTCGGCAGCGCCGTCGCTGAGCACCCTGATGGACAGGCTGTCTACACTATGCTTGGTAGATACGTTGAAACAAACAAAAACAAGCTTGTTACCCCTGACTGGAATGGCTTCAATACCTTGCAAAGAGTAAGCACGCTCCCTCCCTGAAACATTCCTAACCATTCTTCTAAATATATCCTTTTTTCTAGATCGCCTCCCGGCCCGCAGCCTACGACATTGGATTTATACCCTCCAAGAAAGCATCTTTAACAGATCCGAAGTTCATCTATCTCCTGAACGCTGACGAAGTCAAGCCATCGTCAATTCCCAAGGATGCCTTCGTTGTCTACCAGGGTCATCACGGCGACATCGGAGCGTCCTTAGCTGACGTTGTCCTCCCCGCAGCCGCTTATACTGAAAAGACCACCACCTGGATCAACACTGAGGGTCGCTCCCAACTCTCGCGGGCCGCCGTCCCACCACCTGGTGCCTCGCGTGAAGACTGGAAGGTCGTCAGGTAAGTCGAAACAGATGTGAACCGACTGATCCGTCGAAATATTCACGTTTCGCATGCACCAGGGCACTTTCAGAAGTCCTCGGCGTGCCGCTGCCTTATGACGACGTGTTGTCATTACGCGACCGTCTATGGGAGATTTCTCCGACGCTGGTGCGATATGATGTCGCGGAGCCTGTATCGGTCGATGTTGCCCTTGCGGGATTAAACCAGCTCGCATCGAAGAGTATTCCTGCGAAGGCGTTGGGAACAGCGTTTAAGAAGCCTGTTAGCAACTTCTACCAGACAGATCCTATTTCACGAGCGTGAGTACTCCGAACTGTGCGCACTTTTTAATGACTTTTTTGACTTTCTCTCTCTTTGAATGTAGATCTGTCACGATGGCACACTGCACACGGTCGTTTGTGAAAGGCGATGACTTTGGATTCTCCGAGTCCGAGAAGGCTCAGCAAGCCAGCTTCGCATAGAACTTAATTTTAGGTAATATAAAAAAAATGCATCTTTTTTTCCGGTTGTAGACTATAAATACAATGTTTTAAATCATAACATCACATTGGCGGTCTCACTGCTAGTCCTAAGAACATTAATACAGTTTGGTTGGATTGATGTACATTGTATAAATGTGCTGGTGCTGAGAAAAATAGTGTAAAGGTATAATGAAAAATGGCAATGAAAAAAATGAAAAATCGTGAATGTTGTCCGTGCTCGCTGTGGATCTTGAGCTTGAATCTATGGATCCGTCGACCATTCACCTGCATTCGCAAGCTTGAAGAACGGTCCTCGTTGTTCCATCAACGACTCGAAAGTCCCCTGCTCAACAACCGCACCATCCTGCATAACCACAATGCGATCACACATCCGCATTAACGGAATCTTATGCGTAATCAACACCGTAGTGCGCCCAACCTTGACACGCTGAATTGTATCCATAACAGCAGTCTGGTTCGCCGCGTCCAGCGCCGACGTACACTCGTCCAGAATGAGGATATTACAGGGCCGCACGAGTGCACGCGCAATTTGCAAACGCTGCGCCTGCCCGCCCGAGATGAGCGACGCGTTCTCGCCGACGGAGGTGTTGTAGTCCCTCGGGAGGCTCATAATGAACTCGTGGACGTTCGCGGACTTTGCAGCACGCCGAACTTGTGCGAAGGGAAATTCGGAGGCGCCGTATGCGATGTTCTCGTGGATGGTGGTGTCGAAGAGATGCGGTGATTGGCTGACGACGGAGATGTGCTCGCGGAGCCATGTCACATTGGTGGAGGAGAGCTTGGTTTTCCCAACGGAGATTGATCCGTGGTCTGGTTCGTAGAGCCGTTGAAGGAGACCCGCGACGGTTGACTTCCCTGAGCCAGATGAGCCGACGATGGCGACTGACTCGTTTTCCTTAAGATCGAGTGAAAATCCCTTGAGGATTGGGACGTCCGGACGTTGTGGGTATGCGAATGACACGTCACGGAATGAAACGCGACCAGTGATGGTGGGGCATAGGGATCCCTTTGATTCTTGTGTTTCGGTGCCAAGAGACAAGACTTTGTGCAAGTCGTGTGCCGCCTGGGAGGACTTTGCGATCTTATCAACTACATGGGGTAATACTATTAGTCATGTTAAATTTTAAACAAGGCCAAATCACATACTAAACACCATCATCTGCGCAGCAATCGTGACACTGAATACAAGAAGATTGAGAACCTGGACCATTTGCAGGTATGTGTATGTCCCTTTCGCTACCAGAATGGCGCCGACATAAAATAACAGTGCTAGATATGAAATGTTAAATCTCTATTATACCCTACAGACATAGACTCACCCTCAGAGAGGTAAATCATTGCATTGGTCACGCCAAAGGCAGTCCCTTCAACAAACGCGCCTTTCACGCCGGTACGAAGAGCCCTCGAAAGCGCAGCATCGAACTGACTAGCAAAGACATGCTGGAACGACATGGAGCGGATACCTCGAATGTTAGAGATGGCCTATAAAAATAATTTTAACTTTCAAGTCACTCAAAGAAAAGGAAGAGAAAAAAGCTCTTACCTCATAATACACTTTCGAAAGCTCCTCCCTAGCTCTCTTATTCCTCAACTGAAACTTCGACGCCATCCTCGCCTGAAAGGACATCGCACCTGCAAAGACCGGCACAATCGCAATCCCAACAAGCGTAAGCTGCCACCCCCAAACCAACGCCCACACAAGCCCCAATGAAAGCATCGACGCCACAACCACGAACATGCCCAGACAGACCGAAAGCAGCCGCTTAGCATCGTCGGCATCTTTAACGAGCACATTGACCAGACGCGCGGGGTTATTAGCGGGGTTGTCGAACCAGGACTTGTCTTGCGCAAGGACGCGGATAAAGGCCATTTTGCGCATTTTGGTCATCCATGCAACGGCGGCGTTTTCCATCAGGATGGACTTGAGGCAGGCTAGGAACCCATCTCCGGCGGCGAGGGCGAGCGTGATTAATGCATATTTTACGATAGTAGGGACGGAGTGCGCGCCGGATGACACCTCGAAAAACAGCCTCGACAATACGAAGGAAAAAATGGGAGTCATGGCGCCACTGAGGAGACACGTCAACAAACCGAAAGTGACCAATGGCTTGTTGGGAATTCCGGGGAAGATGTTACGCAACACCCTGATCACAGATTGCGGCCGCTCCTCAGCCTCACCAGCCGATTCCAAGGAAATGTCCAAAGACACCGCACTAGCACCAGTTCCATTCGCATTTCCGTTGAGGAGAAGCTGGCTTCGGGAACGATTTAGCCGGCTCTTGCTGGCTTGCAAACCGCTACTCGTGATGGCGCTCTTGTCCCTTTCGAACTCTTCGTCGTCCTCCACGATGAGGCTTTTGGATCGGAAGGAGATCCTGGAATCAGTCTCAGTGCGCGTGTCATGATAGGACGTCGGAGTTGGGGAGATGGGGGTGAATTGTAAACTTGCGCGACGGTCGTAATGTGTACGAGCGAGCGGGGGAACGGTTACCGGGGAGACGACGTTGGAATGTCTCCAAGCCGTAGGGGGACGAGCAGGTTCCGATTCTTGGGAGCGGGGGGCGATGGTTGGTAAGGCACTGGCATGCTTGGCATTGTGACAAGCGATTTCCGACATGACATCGAACATCCAAACGCCAGTGAATGGGCGGAAAGTGGGCCCCATGCTCTGGTGTTTTCCCATCCACTTGGTTTTGGCGGTATCAGCCTCGGCCTCGGCCTCCTCTTCGGCCTTTTCTAAGAATGCTTCGATTTCAGCTTCGTCATGCGCTTCGACCACTTTCTCGGGGAAGCCGCTGGCATTCTGAGTGTCTGCCATGGCGCGGAAGTGACCGTCTGTGTTAAGCTCGAGGTCGCTACGGTATCCCTGTTCGACGACTTCACCTTCTTTGAGAAGGTAGACAAAGTCCGATGGAGTGATCTGTGAGAGGTCGTGCGTGATCACAATGGTAGTCTTGTTCTTGCGCCATGCCTTGATAGCTTCGAAGACGAGAAGACGAGAAGTGGCATCCAGTGCCGAAGTCGCCTCGTCTATGCAACAAACATCAGCACAAGGAATTACGTAAGACAAAAGAGGCACTCACCCAAAATCAAAACCGTAGGATCCCGTATCCAAGCCCTCGCAATCGCAAGCCTCTGCTTCTGTCCCCCCGACAAGCTCGCGCCGCCAGTGCCAAGGCGTGTCTCATACCCCTGCGGCAGATCCCTCACAAACTCATGCATCAAAGCCACCCGACACGCATTAACAACCTGCTCCCTCGTCGCCTCGCTCCCCATTGACACATTATCATGAACGCTCATATCAAATAACACACACCCCTGGTTCACCGCGCCAATATGGCGCTGCGCCCAGTCGATGTCGATATGTGCGAAACTCTGATTATCCAGTTCGATGGAGCCAAATTGTGGCTCATACATGCGCAGGAGGAGTTGTGCAATCGTAGACTTTCCGGAGCCGGAGCCACCGACGATGAAGGTCATTTCGTGTGCGGGGAGGTAAATCGAGATGTCTTTGAGGACGGGAATGTCCGGACGGGAGGGGTATGCGAATGTGACATTGCGGAGGGTGAATTCGCCGGAACATTTTGCGGGTCGGAGACCGCGCAGACCGATGAGAATGCCTGAGGCGAAAGGGTTGGCGGTTTTCAAGGGCGAGTTGGATACCGCTGGCAGGGGAGGTGTCGGTGTTGGCTGTTCGATAAACGCGACGAGGGAAGCCATGGACATTTTGCCTTTGGCAAATGTCTGAAGGAAGGGGAGGACAGTCTGCAAACTTGTTGCGCCGATGAGACAGGCCCAGAAGACAGACATAACATCTCCTGGGCTGATTTTCCCATCTCGGACGAGCTTGGAACCAAAGCCAAAGGCCTGGATAAAAAGAGTCATGGAGAGGAATTGGCTGATTCCCATATTTGTAGCCCATACGGTACCGCTAGAGTTTGCGTGGACTTTCACCTCGTCGACAGCGCGATTGAATGAGCGTTCCTCACGGGCAGTTGCGTTGAAAGCCTTGACGGTAGCAATGTTTGAGATGGCGCGCTCAAGGAGACTACCGGCCTTGCCAGTTGCGGTGCATTCACGTTCATACATGGGGATACCGTAACGTTGGGAAATGGCTTGGACGAGAACGAGGAGGGGGACGGTGGATAGGATGACAAGGGTGAGTGCCCATGAACGTGAAAAGGCCAGGACCATGCAGGTGATGACGGTAACGAGGTGTTGAATGATCATTCCAGCAGTAAGGGCCGAGGCCGTTCGTACATCGTCAGTTTCACTATGATAGAGATGGGTGAAGATTCAGGGGAGAAAAAGGCAAATATGACTCACCGACTGAACTTGGCCATAAGGCCACCTGCACCAAGTTTCTCTGGAACTGACTCTGCATCTCCACCGAGATTGAGATCGAACCATGTCATGCTTTTGGCGGTGACTGCGTTGTAAACGCGTTTGCGAAGTCGCATGACATTCCGTTCGCCGACCCATATCCAAAGACTGGACATGAGACTGTTGAAGGCAAGCTGACCAGCGGCCAACGCGATAAGCTCGAGGGAGGCGAAACCGACATTGCGTAGAAGATCGCGCTTAGCTTGTTGGGGGGGATTCGGTGTGAGTGGGAAATGAGCAAAGGCGTCAAAAGCCTGGCCGATGACCTGTGTCATGAAAGGGGCCATTCCGCCTGCGAGAACGGAAGTGAAGACTGCTGGGAGAATGAGGAAGCAGAGATCTTGCTTTGTGCAGAAGGTGTATAGGAGCCGGATTGAAGGTGCTGGGGGAGTGTACTCTGGGAATACTGGGGTTGTGACATCAAGGTCCTTGATAGATTGGTGGGTTATGCTTTCGCGTATGATAGACTTGTCGTCTTGCTTGTCGAATACTGAGGGAGACTGGGTAATGTTGTAGGTGTTGTTGGGTGTGTGCTCATTGCTTGGGATAGCGACGGCAAGCTCTGGCCGACGCATTCTGGTGGTAGTAAGAAGCAAAAGGGGTTGAGGGCGAAGACGAAGACAAAGTGCGAAGGGTCATCCATTGCAAATATTCGGGATACTTATATTCGGGACACCTTGGTGCTTTTCCAGACAATAGTAAGCGAGGAGGACAATAGCAAGCGCCCGCCATGTCGCTTAACAAGTTAGCCGCCTCCTATTGTTCCTGGTTCGGAAATAGCCGTCAGTATTGGAAAAATCCAAGCAAAATGAAATAAAATAATAAGAGATGGAAAAATATATTCACCGTCGTTAACTAGAAAGAATAAATTATGAAAGGTTAAACCGAGTTGTTGTGAGTTGGCGACCGTGGGAAGTTTCGAACAAACGAAATTGTTTCCGTAGCCATTTTTGGAAATCTCGGTCCCCAGAATCCCAAATGCAGATCATGCAGCACGACGCCCTCTTTGGGCCTCTTGTTCGACGACTTTGGGAGCTAATACTCATGTAACATCTAGGAGATGCCGTTAGAGTCAATTTAGGACGAATGGGAAAGTTAGAGATGGTTCCCCCATCCCATCAAGGTCGAAATGGATCGGAAGGGTGCACAGTCACGAGGCGACTCAACAGTACTCATAAGTGAGTCGTTCCACTATTCAAATAAACTTGGGGATCAGATAAATTGCCCAGAGCATACATGCGTATGATCCATGAGACTTATATGGAATTGGACGGGGTCTCAAGCACATCGCTTTGCACTAACATTGTATTGAATTTTGGTCAACCAAATTTGATTCGGGGGTTACACCCAATGGCTATAATGATAGGGAGCATTAAATAATATGAGCCTACATCCAGCGAAAGGTTTTTACCATCTCTAGTCTTGAAAACGCAGTGTTATCATTACTAGGGGCTCTTGAATGCTAGAACACTCAATTCCAAGGGCCTAGCAGTCTCGAAAACAGGTGTTGCTGTTCCCCGTCTGAGTTCTTATTTAAAGCTAAGATTTTAGACATTCGAAGGCAGCCAATCCGATCAAGCGTCGCTCCCATCCGTCTAGTAAGGTTCATTTGCCACCACATATGTAGAAAGCCACAATCGGGCTCAGTTTTAATATCGGAATGACCATTGACCTTCGCTGTGTTTTCAAAGTAAGTCCTAGTAGAACAAAAGAAACAATCGGCAATTTTCCAATTCTAAGGCTCTTGTGATGGAGATGAGAGAGCCGGGCCGGCATAACAAGCTAACTTCTAAAAGCCTTCTCGAAGGAGTGTAGACGTCCGAATGAAGTCAAGGGGTGTTGTGCGAAGATGCCTTGTAGCCCATAGATCTACTACAGCAGGAGCAGAGCAAAGTAAGAATACTATGAAATAAGCGAACCAATATGGATCAAGCGAACCCAAATTTAGAACTCAGGCAAAAGTCTCATTTCATACTCCGCCAATTTTCTTCAAACCGTCCTTTATGCCCAAAACAGTCGGCGCACCGTCGCAACATTCTCAGCCCAGTAGGAAGGGGAAGAAAGCATGGCGAAAGAACGTGGATATACAAGGGGTAGAGGAAGGATTGGAGGATGTGCGAGACCAAGAGCGTATTACCGGGTGAGTTGAACTCAGTTCAGAATGCTTCCTGACGATATTGACAAAGAATCGACAGTGGTGCACTCCATAAAAAATCAAATGATCAGCTTTTCGCGATTGACATCAGAGGCGATGAACAATGCAAGTCAATTCTCAACACATCTTTTCCCAATGCTCATATACTCACCCCATACCATCCTCAGTAAAGAAAAAACTCCCGAAGTTCGATTATGCCCAGCTACCATCCGCCAAAATTCTAGCACAGCGCTCCGCTCTTCCTGCCTTATATTCCAGGCCGTCAAAACCCACCCGTTCGCATTCCACGCTTACACGAGAAGAGAAAGGCCGCTTGTTGCGCATGGGCAAGCGGAAGGTGAAGGGGCCATTCAATGGATTGGTAGATCCAACAGAGATGGGTGCTGGTTCGGCGATGCTGGAGCCTACGGAGGCTGTGAAACAAAGTGGAAAGTATGACATGTGGAATGCGATGCCTGATCCTACTATTACTGTCGTTAAAGGGAAGGGAAAGTATAAGGATCCGCAGGATTTCCTCATTCCTTTGATCATCAAGCCGAACGTCAAGGTACGTCGCCTGATTATGATAGGCAACGATCATGGATATTTTTTATTCACCAACTTTTAATTTTTGCCTTCTAGCCGCCAAAAAGCGTCCTGTCGCACCACTCCATCCCCATCCCCGCAGTTCTGCAACCACACCAAGGCACATCATACAACCCGCTCGAAACGGCACATAAAGATCTTCTTCTCGGCGCACACGAGATTGAACTGCGCCGCGAGGCTGAAGCGGCCAAATTTGACGGTGTAAAAGAGCGCATGGAGTCCGCCCGTCGTGCTGTAGCTGAGGAAATTGGTGCGGCGGGTATGATTGTTGATAAGGGTGACGGTCCGGATGAGGATGAGGGTAGGACCGTGGCGAATGGGGAAGATCCCATCGTGCCCACTCATAAGGCGCCACCACGAAAAACTCAGAAACAGCGGAGAAAAGCGGCACAGATACTTGCAGAGGTTCGTTCTGTTTATCGACCCTGTACTATTGCCATGGAATTAAATATTTAGCACTTATTTATTTTTCTAGAGGCGGGCTTTAATGGACCAACGCCGCCGTCAACGTTTTCTCGCCGCAATCCCCTCTGCCAGGGCATTCCGCTCGCAAGCTGCGAAATCCCTCCGCGCACGACTTGCTACTATCGAAGCCCGCCGCGCCAAACGCGCAGCGATTTTAAAGCAACGGGGATTAATTGGGCAACGGTTGGGAAAACACCGGGTGCCCGCAGGGCAAGTGGATTTCCAACTTGGCGAAGAACTTACTGAGACCCTGAGGGAGTTGAAGGCGAGTTGTGCCGTCTTCAAGAGGGAAGCAGCGTTTTACCTAATTTATATTTCCATGTTAGCCTCAAGGAAATCTGTTCCGTGATCGGTTCCTAAGTTTGCAGCAGAGGGCTCTGGTTGAGCCTCGCGTACCTGTACTGTACGTTATTTCTCTTTACTCTTTCTTCCCTTCGTTTTATCTCAAGAATGGCTTGTAATTTATTTGCATCAGACCCAAACGCCGCAAAACCAAGACAAAGGAATATGAAAAACATGCATGGAAGCGCTTCGATCGAGATTAGAGGGGCAAAATTGCCAAATTATACTTGTCAATTGATGGTTCGATGTACTCTTTTAAATGAAGCCATATTTTATTAATGGTTCCGTTTAAATGTTGGGTCTGAGATTTCCCAAGGACACTATACTTATGCCCAACTTGGGGGAGAACCAGTTAAGCAAAGGATATTCAGCAGGAAAGTACTCAACTACACTAGCACTAATTATGAGCCGGATTCGCAATCAGGCATTATGCTTATACGAGGCGTCGATATTCTGCTTGGTCGTTAGATCGATCAGTATACGGAAATAAATCTCTGTACATTCTTCCAGCCCCCTGCACATCACATCTCAGCAACGAAAATGAATTATCTATCTATTCTCATATATGGTATCAAGTACACCCGCACACTACCCCCAGCATGCTCACAAAGTCAAAGATACCCAACCTCACCGCCAGTGGATATTGCATTCCTTCCTGATAGACCGTAGCAAAAAACTAACGATGCATGACACTCGCTTCTATTTTTTTTATCCGAAAAGGATCAGATGTAGAAGATTTAATCCAAGTCTGAATAGATGAGATTCGATAGTGAACGGTCGACATTTCAACTTCGCACCCAGGGCAGCTTTCTTTTGTAAAATCGGCTGATCTTAGGCAATTACTGCTCTAGATTGCGTCCGTGATGCCGTCAAGAGGACGTGCGATTATCAAGGTCATCGTTTCTTGCATTTATACTTACTACGAGATCTCACGAGATGAGTGGAAGAGTCGGTGTTTCTAGACATGCTGTATATTCATTCTGGCAGGCAAGGGGAAAGCGGAGGTGGCATCAGATAGGTGATAGCAACCAAGAAAATGACTAATGGAACATTGCCGTTCATACCACCGCTTTAAACAGACAGAAAGGCATAGGCATAATGAGACGACACCGCCTATCGCCGTGAAGTACTGTAATCAGGTTATCTGCAGAACGGAATTCCGGGGTTGTGGTAAAATCCTACAATACAAAAACCGGCTCATAGAATTAGTATCATCAACACGTTTTCCCGGTTTTTGACCGCCTGGCGTGTTTGTGGCAGCATCGAAAACTCGGTCCGTAAAATTGTCGGTACTTGCGACAATTGGCGGCGGGTGGATCATCAATTCCGGGAGAGGCTTTATTTCCAAACTCCCGTACACCAATGCACCTCGGCAAGCTCATAAAGTCGCACACACCCGATTTCATTCACCGCCAGTGGATATCGCATTCCGCCTTGGAGCCGCGCATTAATAATACACCTCGCTTCTATTCTAAACCAACAACGGAACAGCAGAAATCAAGCAAAAAAAAGAAAGCGCAAAAAACCAGACACAAGAAACAACGATGTATCCCGTCTCTTCATCTTCGTCCTTGTCCCCGTTTTCACCCCGATGCGACCTTTTCCTTGAGCTGGTCCACCACAGACGGATCAGCGAGGGTGCTGAGATCACCGAGCTGGTCGCCTTCGCCGGCAACGATCTTGCGCATGATGCGACGCATGATCTGGAGGGAGGAGCGAGCAAAGTATGTATCAGCGGCAGGTTCGAAAGGAAAGGCGAGGCGTGCGACGTACCTTCCCACTGCGGGTCTTAGGAAGGTCATAGACGACGTAGATCTTCTTCGGCGCCGCGAAGGGGCCAATGACTTTGCGGACCTGGAGGACAAGTTCCTTGGCGAGGCCTGATTCGTCATCTTTATTGTAGACGAATTCACTGCAGAAGAAATGGGATCGTAAGAAAAGAGATGAAAGAGATAACCGAGAGGAAGAGAGGAATCGACGTACGGTTTAAGCGTGACAAAGGCATGGACAGCTTGACCCGTCAACTCGTCCGCCGTTCCAATGACTATTCACAAAAATGAACTAATTGTTTCGAGTAAAAGGGAAAAAAAAAACGCACCAGCCGTCTCAGCAACACCAGTATGCAAAATGAGTGCCGACTCGATCTCAGCAGTCGAGAGACGATGCCCAGAGACATTAATGACATCTACATTTTCATTCCAGAAAAAAACGCATCAGCACAGATTCGATTCAGGGATACGACACCCAACAAACAAACAACGCACCATCAACTCGGCCCTTGATCCAGATATATCCATCCTTGTCACGAGCCGCACCGTCGCCGGTATAGAACAGCCCGGGATACGGCTTCATGTATGTTTCGAGGTACCTATCACGATCACCCTCATATCAATAACCCTAAAATAAGGAACTGAAAACGCTATATACCGCTTATGGTCATTATAAACCGTCCTTGCAATTGAAGGCCATGGAGCCTTGATCGCTAGTACACCTTCAACGTTGTTTCCCACTAATTCCTGAAAAAGAAAAAAAAAAGCATCCGACATCATTCATGTCCCACTTTATATCCTCTCCCGTTACAGACTAACCTTGCCAGTCGTAGGATCCAAAATTGCGGGCTGGATACCAAAGAACGGAACCGTCGCCGATCCAGGCTTTGTCTCAATGGCACCGGGGAACGGGGTGATAATGATCGAACCGGTTTCCGTTTGCCTATCATCAACGCCAAAAAAATGAAAGTCAGATTCCACGATCGACGACCACGATTTAACGAATGAAGCGGGGGAAAAGACACTTGCCAGAACGTATCGACGATGGCGCACTGCCTCTGTCCCACATGGTCATTGTACCAGTGCCACGCCTCGGGGTTGATCGGCTCGCCGACACTGCCCAGGACACGGAGGGAAGTGAGGTCGTGGCCTTCGACGTGTTGGTGGCCGAGACGGCGGAGGAGCCGGATGGCAGTCGGGGCGCTGTAGAAGTGGGTGAGTTTGTGCGCTTGGACTGCTTGCCAGTAGCGCGACGGCGTTGGGTAGACGGGCGTGGATTCG
The DNA here is from genome assembly GCA_015178975.1 of Hysterangium stoloniferum. NCBI lineage: Eukaryota > Fungi > Basidiomycota > Agaricomycetes > Hysterangiales > Hysterangiaceae > Hysterangium > Hysterangium stoloniferum. The sequence goes on from WHVD01000167.1 coordinate 75,471, forward strand.
AAGACAGTGGTCGTGACGCCGTTCGCGAGGGGCCCGTAGATGATGTAGCTGTGCGGTGATATTTTATTTTATTTTGCGTCAGTTAGGCGCGTGAGAACGTACGAGTGACCGGTGATCCAGCCGACGTCTGCCATGCATGCAAACTTGTCCTCGGGGTGGACATCGAAGACGTATTTCAAGGTGATTGCTGCGCCGAGGAGGTATCCACCAGTGGTGTGTACCACACCCTTTGGCTTACCGGTAGAACCCGAAGTCTACGAAGAGTGATGGATGAGATGGTCAACAGGCGGTTCTCGCTCGGTGTATTTTTAGACCTACATATAGGATGAAAAGCGGGTCTTCGGAGCTCATGATTTCCGGCGGGCAGTAGTTCGGCACCTTCAGCACTTCCTCGTGCCACCATTTATCTCTTCCTGCCGTCCACGGCACGGTCTTCCCTGTGCGTTGAAGCACAAGGACGTGCTCGACGAGCGGGCACGACTGCAGCGCAGCATCTACTATCGCCTTGGTAGCGATGGACTTTCCGCCACGACGACCCTCGTCGGTGGTGATGACGACGCGGCACTTGCAGTCCTGCACACGGTCGCGCAAGGACTCTGCAGAGAAGCCGGCGAAAACGACCGAGTGGACCGCGCCAATGCGGGCGCAGGCCAAGAATGCGGCGGCGGCCTGCCATGTCATGGGGAGGTATATAGAGACGGTGTCGCCCTTCTTGACACCGAAGGATTTTAGGACATTGGCAATCGAGCAGACCTCGCGGAGGAGCTCTGCATAGGTGATGATGCGGCCTTCGCCCGGCTCATCCGCTTCGTAGATGATGGCGGTCTGTGAGACGAATGGTAAGATGGAATAGATTACACGCCAGGACTGCACTGCCTGCGAACCTTGTCGGGATTTTTGAAGGCCCATCTGTCGACACAATTGTATGACGCATTCAAGCCGCCTTCGGGGAACCAGACGATGTCGCCGTTCTCGAAGCTGCCTGAGCGCACGGTCTTGAATGGGCGATCCCAATCAAGAGTCTCACGAGCGATCTACAGGGATATCAACATGGTTTGATTGAACCAGTCTGGCTTGGACACACCTTTGCCCACCATTCATCTGACTGATCACCGACGGTCAATGTGTGGTGCTGCTCGTACTCTGTCCTGCTCGGACCAATGTGAGGAGTGGGTCTGCCGTCTGTGCCCTTGACACGGGGAGCAATGGGGTGAATAGCAATATCTTGTGCGTCGGCCATGGCAGGAAGTGGTGAAGGAAAGACAGTCTTGATGGGATATATATATACACTGACAGCTCGACTTTAAACAAAAAGTTAAATACGGAGAGCCGTGGGCCCGTGACCCCGCTCCGTACTTTGAGCGCTCTTGCCACTTGACTTTTGTGCAACAGTCACCCCAGCCGGCCTTCCGTTCTTGGATGGGTTCGCTGGTAAGAAATGAAGACCCACCTGCCATTTCACAGCAATGAAATCCCAGTCTCCCGCCGCAGTACTTCTACATTCACTGGGGATCCAAAGGTCAGACGCTGAATCGCAGATCTCATTCTCAAGCCTTCAGTGTCGAGTTATAGTTGGGGGTGACTTTGTTCCCTGCTGCGATCAGGTCGCATCACTGAAATTGATGATTGATCATGTGACAATCTGTTATGTTGGCAGTTCAGCCTTGAAATACAGTCTATAATACAGGTGATATACTGCCAAGTCGCCACGCTCAGGCGAGGCATATTCTGAAGTTCGTTCTCCGACGCCCGATTCGCGCTTCTTGACATTGACATATATCTATATATTCACTGTTCATTTTCATAAAAGTCTCCAATATATCCAAGTCATGCCTTGTAACATGGTGTCTACACGCTTCCGCCACGGTCTTCCGAAATGATGTGCCAGTCGTGCACGATAAACTTGGTTAGGCTCCGATCAATACACAGCATTCCGGATGAGCGTGTGAAAATATCTCCGACCCTGCATGTATCCGTGACGTCGGTGTACTTGCCTGTTGTCCAGATATCTTGTCGGTATCCAAGTCTCTCTTGCCGTATACCCACGTTCCTGTCCAGTCCACTGTCCGTGATGCCCCCTAATTAGCTTCCGCTCAGGTTACGTCCGCTTGAACGGTAGCTGAGCGTTCGACTGTCACCCTTGTTACCTTGATCGGTGAAGACGTTGTCTGATAATTTTTCAAGACCATTTCAAAAGGCAAAAATATAAATAAAATACCGCCACCCCTAGCAATAGACCCAATGTTTGAAGAACTGAAACCTTCAGTGCTGGGAAGATTTGCCGAGTCGTCATGGATTTTCCAAAAATAGCACCGAAAAAAAGAACAATCTTGAACCAAACTTTGACGATCTAAACGCTATGTTTGGGATTGAGTCTTGTCGTGATCTTGTTCGTCGCAAGACTTGAGTCAGTGTTCGTCCGCCGGGTGAAAAACTTGTTGATAATTTTTGAATCCAGTTCTGCCTTGAAGTAGTAAACCAGCTTGCCATTGTTTCAGTTACGTGCTTATTTTTAACCGCATATCGATATCCCTTTTGTTAGAATTTTGGATATTCCAAGATAGTACTACCACTTCATGCCCGCCACCATACGACAACATACAACCTCGAGCCCCAAATCCGAGGGTCAACGCGTGAAAAAATAAGACTAGTTACACAAGGAAAAAAAAACACTCTTTTATTCAACAACGCTCGGTTAAAAAAGGGAGTCGAGCTACGCGAAATATTTCCGCATTTCCAAACAAATCATAACAGGTACATGAATCCTGAATCGTGATCATAACATGACGAACCTCCGGTATAACATTCATAGCATACATATATATATTCCAACACCCGTCTCGAATATTTTTGGCTCTCTCCAAAATTTCAATGACTTGGTGATATCCGCTGTATATGAGTAGGGTATATGAGTAGGGTAGCGTCCGCGGGGGGCCAGTTAAGAGTCGCCAGTCCGCTTTCGTGAGGCCCGGCCGCGGTTGTATTCACCATGGCCTCTCTTCTCTTGATGTTTTTCCAGACCAACTTCTGTCGTGTAGTAGCTGCCGCAATCGTGACAAACGTTATCTGTTTAAGAAGGTCAAAACATCTTCCCTTAAATAATGACTGATCATAGACTTACATGTCGGGTGTTTTTGTAACATATGTTCCTGAAAAGATAAACAAAAAACGCGTGAGATGACATGTAGCCACGCCGCTTGCCCACACTGACAATAGATTCAGATTTGCCAGATATTTTCTTGTGACACATGGCGCAGTCCCATTTTCCAAATGCCGCTTTCTCTGGCTTCGGAGGAGGTGCAGGGGGCGGTGTTGGACCACGATGGTTCGGTGCTCGCATAGAAGGCCCACGTTGAGCCGGAGGAGTACGTTCTCGACGATTTGATGCTTTGATGAATCCAGGCTGAGCAGGGGGAGGCGTGGGATCACGACGACTCGGTGCTCTGACTGACGCGGGTTGAGCAGGTGGAGGATGGGGATGGTTGAGACTGGCACGAGTGCTGCCGTTAGCGTGGCCTGAACGGTATTCATCGGGTAATGCCTCTCTTTTACGGGTCGAGCTATCTCGTCTGACAGGTCGAGTATCCATAACTGGTTGTCCAGAACGGGAGTTCTAGAAGCGATGAGACGGAAGATTAAAACCGTGGTATGAAATAACGTTACCGCGCGTGGCCTAGCTTGATCGGCAACACTGTTCGAGAGCGAAGGACGTACATTGTGACCTTGCCCTGTGCATTATCGGTAAGTTTATAAAGATCAAATTGATACTTTGACGTACGGGACAAACTTTGTCGTTCACCATCCATGCCGTTCTCATGAGCGAGGGAGCTTGCGGATTCCATAGCTTGTCGGTTGGAGGCAGAAGATCCAGCCTCCCGTCTGTGCCCTGGCGAGTTGCATAAGGAAATGCGCGACTCCAAAATCTCTCAAAAAATATACCATTTGTCCCCTGCTCAAACGCGCCTTCTTTTTCTTTCATAGAGCCTCCTATTATTAGATATTTGAACGACAATTCTCCAGAACTCTGCCTACATCGAACTTACTTCGGGATCCACCTTTGGCTATAACCCAGTATCCGGATAGTTAGCGAGACTTCACACATGAAAGCAGGAGAATACACACGAGGATCTAATTTGGCTGCTTGTTGATAATGGTCCGGAATACCTATTTGGAATTAATATTGCAAAAGATGTGGTAGTTCCTCGATATCAACAAGCCAGTCACTTACGATGGGGGCCGTCTTGCTCCTCATCGTATGAGGAGTCTGTGCCGTTATCCTAAAGGGTGTTAGGTAATACTTAATTATTATAGGCCGCCTAAACACGATGAGAGTACTTACTGGCCATGGTGCGGTGTCTGAGTATTGTTGTGTGCCTTTACGGACATCTGCTTGGGAAGTCGCACGCTCTAACGCGCGAAATGAAATTCAAAAGAGAAATACTCACTCGATGAAGCGGGAGGGATTCCTTTAATGGCAAACTTCATTGTTCGGAACAGGTGAGTGATGCCGTTGAACATTCCCGACACCTCCAAATCATTCTTTGAGATCACACGGGATCTAAGCTTGCTTTTACGGAGTGTCCTACGTAAGTCATCAAATTCCAAGACGACACGATCTATAGTTGGCCGCATAGTTGGGTCGTCTCGAGTCATGCTTTCAACCAATGGGAAAAGGAAATCAAAGCCATATTTAGACTGATATGCATAATCAGTGTGTGGGTTTGGTTAGAATCATCACGTAGATAGCGTACGACTACGAATTGTGATTTTATCATGTTCCCAATGAGATAGACATCTGTCGCGAATGGATCATGGTGTTGTTCCATGCCGGCGCCTTGAAATTCGGGAACACTTCTGTCACTAGCGTGTTCGGGCATGGCGGATGGGGGCCCTCGGGAGGGATCAAACTGTTGGGACAGGGCGAAATTGCAGAGATAATATGTCGGTCTGTATTCTGTCCGAGAGTAATGTTTGGCTTTCCGGCTAATATTCATCGGCAAACGGTCCAGCAACACGGGATGAAAGCCATCTGGATAAAGTCCTGTCCCATCCATCATGATGTTTTCAGCGGTGCAGTTTCTGTACAAATTCACAGCATGTAGTTAAAGAGGTCTTGCTTGACATACCGATGGGCTATATCATGTCGATGCATAAAGTCAAGACCCTGGAATAGATGTTTTTGATACAACAAGTTAGGACAAGAATAGATAAACTTACTTCCAGAATTTGCCCAATAAAATCAATGACTTCCCCAACCGTTAAAAACCTTGGCTTATCAAATGGCCGTAGAAAAGGCGTGACTAATATCAGATCTCCGGTGTCTGGCTCTGAAAGAACATCATAAAGCGGCACGCAATGATTCTCTGGATCTCTCATGAGGTCTTCGTTGGAGAAGTATTTCATAATGGCCACTTCTGGATGTTCTTCGGGAGGGATGTCAGACTTGGATATCTGGATCCGCTTAAGCAAGGTCATTTTTCGATCTGCGCCGCGCATGGCGTCCATCGTGAAATATGCTCGCTAGCCGCGGATAATCATGAACATCGCGGGTCATTGGCAGCAACGCGATTCACGCACAGTTATAGGCGTCGGCCAGCCATCTTCAAAGAACCGAGGATGCTTGCCTCTCCTCTCCCAGGATGGCCTCCAATTCCTATTATAACGGCCACGCAGCAAGTACCCACACTCCGCCAGCCATTCTTGTCTATCTCGCCAGTAAACCTCGCCAGCATTCAAGATCGCCGGGTCATCCTTCTTGTGAAAGCCATCGAATGGGATAGCGTCCACTCGTCGCGTCTCATGGACGCGTGAGTCGTCGTCATCGTTAGTATCGCTCATCGTATGTAGAAATTAAGAGTACAAGGTATGTTGACTAGTGGCGGCACGTGGAGCCAAGGTATAAAAGTGTGGCGGTTCTCCGATCACTGCCGCCATTTTCTGCTCTGCCTTATACTTAGCGATTTAACCTTTGTTTCGAAACCGTGCGAATTGATGGTAAGCGACAACTTAAAATTTCTGTAATTATGAGAAGTCTACTAGGTTTTAGCAATGTCTTTGAAGTTGACATGTCATTACCGATATCATATCATAAAAATAAGGTCTGAAGGATGATAAGAATATACTTCCTCCAGGGGTGTCAAGGGGTTTTAATATTACGAACAGAAGGAAATTAGGTTATCCACAGCCAAAAATAGAAATGTAGATGTGCTCATGTTATTTGTACATACGAGTGAAACTTAGCTATACAAAAATAAAATACCCTGTACAATGCAACATACTTTTAACATGAACCTGAGCAATATAATAATATTAAAGAACCAAGGCCGCAAGGCTTTCAACGGATATCATAATCATCAATCGTGGGATTGAGACATAAGTCGGTCTATTTCGCTGATCCACCTTTGAGCCTCAGGAGAGTCGTGTATTTTATATACAAACGTCTTGTCATGCTGTCATCGAAATCTGAGACCTTTCAAGAGCATTAAGAGAGCCATACGGACACGCACTGTCGCTAACACAAGGTTGTGTCCTCCTTGTAGCACAGCACTAATTATCCTACTTCCTGGTCTGGGGCCAGCATAATCCATGGGGAAAACAAATTCCTGTTTAACTACCAAGGCAGTCCCGTTTTGTTTTGCTTTGACGCAAAAAATGCGTGACTTGTTAGTAAGTGCTAGTGTCCGCTGTTCTGTCCGCTGGAATAATCGATGGCCAATCCTCACTTGTACGACTGTAACCAACCTAACTATTTCGGAAGGAAGGAGAACGGTGGGCCTGTTGAGAACATTAGAATATCATCGGAAAATATACTGAATACGAACCAAGGAAGAACTTTCGTAACATTGACGTGCTCGGTATCAATTATGCGATCAGGTATATCGCTGTCCTCTTCTTCATTCGGTATATGTATCACCTTGGAATTTCCAAACACGGTTGGTCGATCATCAGAGAAGTCGATGGATTTCTCTTGAATGGTTTGAGGTGACACTAACGTGCCTCTAATTAGTGATTTCGTGAGTGACGGTTGTATTATGATCTCTCCATTCTGATATTCGTTCCGTGAGCCTTCTGCCTGTTCTCTTTCCTCCTGGAACTCAGGTTCGGATCGCATACCGTCGTTTTCCACATTTATCACGCTGAATTCCCGGATGAATGTATCCCAGGGAATCCCCCCCGCCAGTTTCTCTTTTTCCTCTTCAGCTCTTGGGGGTATTTTCACTAAACCACATTCAATTGGAACCGGCAGATCGGCCCAAAGTGATGCCCAATCAATATAATCCCCGGGATGGATCTTCAATTCTGCTTCCGACGACTGATTACGAGTGAAGAACGGATGATTGCGAAGCTTATCGGGGGAGGACTTTGGTGGGACACCTATTCGTTCCGAAGGGTCGGTTACCTAGGTATTTATTTCAACACTGGGCGTAGAAATCAGCCAAACGGCCACTGACAATGATCTGTTGAACTAGATCCTTTGCATCTGCATTAAATCCTTCGGGGAAAGTATAGTCCAGCGCTTCAATCTTCTTGAAGCTAAGGTAGTCGGTGAGCGCTAGGAAAGGCGACTGGCCGACAAGGAGAAAGTATATGATGCAGCCAATCGCCCAGATATCTGAACTTGTAGATACGGGATATAAGTGGAAGAATTGAGTGATTGATAATATTATGGATGAACCTTTGACCAGTTGTTTTTTTCTCCCCATAGAGCAACTCTGGAGAAACATAAGCCGCAGTCCCCACGAAAGTACTTGTCCGAGGCGCTATTGCAGCAGAAAATCAATTTTAGAACACAAGGTGCATCTGATTTCCCTACATAGGTCGAGATCTTTCGAAATATACGCCGATCCGAAATCAGCTAGCTTTATCCGCATATTCTGATCAAGGAGGACATTTTCAGGTTTCAGATCACGGTGAAGAACTCCTTTGGTATGCATCCATTGAACGGTATCAACAATTTGTGCGGCGTAATATCGGGCGCAGGATACGGAAAATGAGCCGACGCTTTTGACGAGCTCCCTGAGATCCCCGTTTGTCGCCAAGGATAATACCAAATCTAGGTATTTAGATCATCAATCGTTGACATCCATTCCTTTGGGAACCACGCACATAACGAGGTGGCATCATGGAACGCCGAATATAGTCGTACCATACCTGGATGGTCTCCCGCACTCAACAAGGCCAAAGCATTCTTTTCAACGACGGCGGATTGTGTCATTTTTTCTTTGACCAACTGCGCCTTGTTAAGAACCTTTATTGCATAACGCCTTCCAGTTGGAGGGTATACCGCCTCTACAACCTGTACAACTAGAGCATGAGGTTACATGTGGATATCGGTTCAAATATAAACAGTACAATGGACCAAGAACCCTCGCCAATTTCTTCCCCAAATTCAAAGTCATCCGGAGATGTCATTCGCGGACGGGTGTTGGGGGATGGTGCGGGGGATCTCAACATCCTCGGTGTTAACAGTCCACTGGTCTCTTCTGATTCAGGATTAAAACGACGCGACAGCCACGTAGGCGGCCGTCCCCTGCTTTCTGTTGGAGTTGAGGGTCCCGAAGAAGGTTGATGAAGCATTGAAGGGGCGATTAGTGATGACGAAGAGGACACAGTTGAAATGACCGATGGGTTGCGACATAATGACGCCTGGCTAGCATACTGTGAGCCTGACGATTCGGGATCTGGATGTCCCATTGCTCCAGAGAAATATCAGCCAGTTCGCAAAAAGCGAGGCGAATAACTCTTCGTGTTCGACCTACTTAGCCTGCTATCTGGCCGAGACGGAGCGGCTTCAATTTGAATAGTCGGCGAGATCAAGGTGAACTTTGACATAAGATCGACTCTGAGTTTGAAAATACTTCTGATTTCAAGCGGAGATTAGATTTTAACTGTGCACATACCCCCCACAAGTGTCAACAATTGTAAGTATTTAGGACATGTGATCTAACTTACATATGCTTTATTAATTATTTATAATTCTACAAGGGTGAACCTATGGGGGGGGAAGCCTCCCATGTATCCCACAACTTTTCTCTGAGTATCAACAATTCTAAGCATTTAGCAGAGCATGTGATCTGTGTTAAGATATAAACAAGGGGGCAAAAGGGGATGATTTTGGAGGTCTGAAAATGGTGAATTGTACTAATTGGGGGTCCAATTCTATAAGGCAAAGTGGAGCTTAGCTTCAATGTATGTGTTGCACCCTTGCATGAACTGTTAGGGTGCTCTGGTATTTCAAACAGAGTGGATAGTATGATAAAGACTAAAGACAACACTTAGCTCAATCAACCAGAGGGCCAAAAATACTAAGCATTGTAGAGTTGTTATGTAAGCACAGGGCTCATGGGTGGGTCTCCAGGGAAACCTGCAGAAGTTCCAGGAAGGACATGGCTTCAGCTTATGTGCTGCACCTTCACAGATCACATTGTCCAATTTCAAATAGGAGTGGACAGGAAATCTATGGGTTCTGAGAATATGCAAAGTGCAAGAGACAAATAGAAAATAAGTTGATTTTCTGATCAAATTGTATGTACAAATAACTACTGGACTATATAGACTAGTAGACTATTGTACTACTAACTTAGACATACAAAAAAGACATATCAAGAGTACAATAACACAATAAAACAGATGTCAAATACATAGGGAAACATGGTAAACTAAACCAGATGACAAATGGGCAAAGACGGATTGAGAACAAGGGGGTAAATGTTTGGGTAGGGTCTGGTACATCATTCATATAGTCAGCAGGTCTAGAATGGGGTCCAGGTCCTGGCAGGTTTTCTGGTCATGTTAAGGAGTGCACACAGAGCTTATTGGAGGGTTTCCGGAGAAACCTGTGGGAAAGCTGGTAGGACTTGGCTTCAGCTTATAGGCTGCGCCCTCATAAGATTGTCTCATCCAATTTCAGACAGGTGGATGGGAATCCTGGAGAGTCTGGGAGTAGTTGGTGGGTTGAGAGGTTGGAGGGTTGACTGTGGGAATCCCACGGAGGTTGAGGGGTCGGGTGGTGGTGGGTTGGAGGTCGAGTGATAGATACATACATGTATGTGTCAGAGAGTCACATGATCTGGAAGGTAAGGTTCAGATGTGATGAGCCTATATAAAAAATTGAAAAAATAAAAATTTCTTCTTCTTTATTACCCCCATCATCAATGGGTCCAAAACCAACACCTTGCAGACCAATGCCCACTGCTAGGCCCTCCATGGGCTCCTTGTATCAAGCTCCACTCACTGCTGCCCAAATCTTGGCACAGTGGGACAAGCAGTGTCGATAAAGGGAGGAAGCAGAGAAAAAGGCCAAAGAGGCTGAGGAGGACTTGGAGAGGGATTATCAGGCGGCACTGGTTGTGGAGAAGGAGACCAAGGAGCAGAAGAAAAGAGATGAGGAGGAGGTGGCATGGATTGCCATGGAACGTGTCAAGGCAGCTGTGGAGAGGGCTGTAGTTGCCACAGGAAAGGTAAGTCCCAGTGATTTGCATAGTTGGTTTTACTGATTCTGCTCTCAGCACAAAGTAGTAGAGGCTGAGTCAGAGTCTGAGGGGGAGCTGGAGAGCCCCCAAAAGGTAAGTCTCAGGTCCATGGGGTTTTCCAGGGACTGACCATGTCAACAGAAGGCAAGGAAAATGGCTCCAGTCCATTTGGAGGTGAGAAATGACCCACAGTGTTCCGGTTGCAATGATTGACTGGAACACAGACTGTTATCAAAAGTCTGGGTGGGGACTGGGCTGTTGGCCTTGTGCACACCTGTTAGGGTACGTACATGGTGGGTCTCCAGAGAAACCCACGGAATATCCAGTAGGACTTGGCTTCAGCTTATAGGCTGCACCCTCGCTAGATCGTGTTGTCCAATTTCAGACAGGCAGATGGGAATCCCGGGGAGTCCAGGCAGGGGTCGTGGGTCGAGGGGGTGTAGGTCAGAGATTGTGGGTCGTGAGTCGAGATTGATGAGAGAGATAAATGTGCCAGAGCCCATGGGCTCTGACTAGCGTGAGCGGTGTAATTCAAGTAGGAGTTTAGAGCGGAAAATGTATTAGATTACTGGGGGGAATCTAAGCCAATTTTCTGACTGGATTGTATGCACAACATCTGCCAGTTTAAATAGACTGTGGAGTGAATGTCATACCAAATCCAGTAATGATGAAATGGAATGAGCAAAACATAAAAGGGGAATAGTAAACACCAAGTTTGGTGTTAGGAACGGGACAGAACAGAGCGGAGTCCGAATAGTGACAAATCATAAACCATAATGGGAAATGGAGCGGAAGTGGAGTCCAAATTGTGACAGGTCATTTGACTAAAACGGGAATGGGGCTCTGTTAGAGGGATGATGGGTATTCCGAGTGGGGTCCGGTGACTGATGCGTGGGACAAGGTCGGACATAGACAGAACGGAGTCCGGTGGGTTTTCCAGTGACTGAAACACAATGTAACGAAGTCGAACGTAGACAAGTCTGATGTATGGAGTCCGGCGGGAATTCTGGTAAACTGATAATGGGTGCATATAAGTTAGTGCCTGGAGTCCGGTGGGATTTCTGGTCATAACAACACCTCAAAGCAAGGTGCTCACTGGTTCATGAGCCTGCAGGGTCCATGGCATGGGAAGTGGGTGGTTTAGACTGGCCTGTGGGCTTGGAGGAGGTCTTGGGGGGCAGATAGCTGTGAGGCCCAAAACCAGTTGCTTGAAGAGGGCAACTAGATGCAGGGGACCATGGTGGAAATGCTCCAGGAACTCTGTGGGGAGTTCTGGGCATTTTTGGTGGAGTATGGCAGGAATGTATATGTTGAACCACAGGATGGGAGTTCTGAGGAGCCTGGTGAGGATGAGGATGGAGTCCCTGGGGAGCTGGTAGAAGTTGGGCAAAAGAATAGCCCTATAAATGTAGATTGAAAAGGAAAAATAATAAAGTTTAATAATTAATTTTTTTTTAAATAAAAATAAAAATGTGAAACATAAAAGTCTGTGGGAAGGTCTGCTAAGACTTGAAGACATGTCTGAAAACCTGTAAAGCAAAGAGAGACATAGGGTGACAAGGAAAAATGAAGTGAATCCAATGTATACAGTAGGCAACAAAACCGTTCAGATGTTTCTTTGTTTTGAAAAGATCCTTTAGCATTAGCCCAAATTAAATTCTAAAAATTCTGAATAGATTCTGATAGATGCTCTAATATCACTAAATGTTGATTACATAACCATGATGTCATATGTCCATTTATGGTGATGTAATAATAGGATTAATGAAGCTTGTATATCTGAACGGTTTTGTTGCCAAGACTCACAAAGCAAAGAAGTGGTCTAAATATATTCATGATCACATGACTTTACTTCCACAACCTAAAACCTAAACCTTAACCCCAAAAGTCAGATGATTTGTTCATATTCAAGTATAAATACAAGGCCTTTTAGCATGCTTGTCCCCACAATTCACTATGCACAATTCTCCCTGCTATTCATGAATACATCATTACTCTGCCCCTCTCTAATGTCTTTGGGCACTCTATTCATCAGACCACTGGTGTTAGTATTGGAACTATCTCAAAAATGCACTCTAAATACTGTCCTGAGGCTTTCAAGTCCTCTGGTGGTCATCCAACTAAGCTTACATATGCTGATATCAGCTATGCTAAGCATCTCATTTGCAGGCAGAAATCTGATAATGCAGTGCAAGTTACCAAGTCTCTTCAGGATGTCACAAATACATCCCTCTCCTCCCAAACTGTTTGTCATGTCTTACACAAGGCTGGCCTAAAACCTGTGGTGAAGAAGAAGTGCCCTCTTCTGAGATGATCTCACAGGAGGGAGAGGCTACAGTGGGCAAAGAGACATCAGAAGTACACTCTGGAGGACTGGAAGAGAGTTGTATTCTCTTATGAGACCAAAATCAATCATCTTGGGTCAGATGGAAGGAAGTGGGTGTAGAAAAGGTGGTGGGAGGGTGTGAGGAGTATGCTTTTACCACAGTATCATTGTGGTAAAACACTCCTTTTATTTCATTTATATTTTACATATTTTATTCATATTTTTCTATCTTTCATATTCTTCGAATCTTGCATATTTCATTAGTTCGAAGCATTGTGTATACTTGTGGGTGCACTCAGCACCAATTAGAACTCAGACACACTTTAACCCAGGAACCACCACTCGTAAGACACAAACTAGGTCTACTACGAGCGGTGATCAGGGTAACGTGTCAGCTACTACATAAGTAGCAGTATCTGAACTACTGAACACTTCTGGCCTCGAACTATAACAGTCGAGGCCTCCACTCGAACCATTGCACTCGTTGACTCCTTTGTCATCTCGTGCTCTTTCTCTCACCTTCTCTTATATTGCACCGAATAGGTCAATATTCTTCCTTTCTACTCATTTCTTCGTATATAGAATGGTCTGAACTTCTACCACTCTTCACAGAGGGGTTGACTGACAGGCAGGTGGAGGGAACATTGAAGTTTGGTGGTGGTAGTGTGATGATGTGGGGCTGTATACTTTGGGAAGGCATTGGATATGCCACTAGAATTGAAGGGAAGATAGATTCACAGCTTTACTGCTCCATCTTGGAGGATGAACTTCAGCAATCCCTTGAGTTTTACAAAAAAACTCCATCTGATATCATCTTCTAGCAGGATAATGATTCAAAGCATACTAGCAAACTAGCTCAAAAGTGGTTTGATGACCATGGATACACTGTTATGAAATAGCCAGCACAGTCTCCAGATCTAAACCCTTGAAAAGGAGGCTAGCTGACTATGAAACACCACCTAGTGAAGTGGAGGAGCCTGTCAAGTGGAATGGGAAAAGATACCAAAGGAGGTGAGTCAGAACTTGATAGAGAGTATGCCTAGAAGAGTAGAAGTTGTAATTAAGGCCAAGGGAGGGTATTGTTAAGAACTGAAAACTGACTAATGTCAGTGGCCGACAGGGACCGATCGGAAGGACTTGGCTTCAGCTTATGTGCTGCACCCTCGCAAATATCCGTAGGGTGTCCTTAGATTTCTGGCGGGCGAAGACTTAATCCTAAAGAGCTCTTTTCGGCGAGATACTGATCGGAACCGAAGGACAAGTCGAGCGTCAGGCCAAGTGGTCGGGGCCAAGAGTGGGTGAGCGCACGCGGAGGCGGATGGGGGGATTCTTAGTATGAGACTATTACAGGTGTATGAGGGTATTCTGAGTCGATATTCTGATTGCCTAGTAACTACAACTACAGCGGGTTCATATACAAGTAACAGGCGTCTAGAAAATACTAATGGGGAGAAGGGCAGAAAATGGTATTAACAATAAGCTTGACTAGGAACGGGAAGTTTATGATTAGTTCGGAGGCCGATGATAACCGAGAGTGGGATTACGATAAAAGGAAATAGTTCAAGGACTACAAATATAGATAGACATATGTGAAACATAAGGTTGAACGGATCAACATAATAAAGGGGATGTATCAAAAGTTTGACCAGACAATACAAGTTATTTTGACGTGGGCGTAAACGGAGTTTGATCTTCGTGAAAACATTCGTCAGCTTTGGGGCCGATGGTTTCCGAGATGGTGACTTGAAACATTGATAAGTGGCGATAACCTCGGGACTGATAGGGTTGCGACACGGTCGTAACAGTATCTCCCCTTTTGGCCAAAATCCCAAGGAGGCCGAAAATCTAGATCCTGTACGTAAAAACTTGTCGGGTACGGCTGGGTGTGTCAAAACATCATGTGACTCAGCAAAATTTTACATATAAAAATTCGAGGGGTCCTGGCGCTTGAAATTTTACTTCTCTTCCCTCAACCACCATGACCATAGGCTCGGGGTCAAAACCCTTCCCGGTTAGGTTAACAGTTGTGCCTATATCGGTGCCGAGTGGTACGGCGAACGTGAAGGAGTGTCGGCGTATACTTGAGCAGAAGAAAAAGGCGCGTGAAGAGGAGGAGCGGAAGGAGAAGGAGGAGTTGGCGGCCATCGAGGCCGAGGAGAAGAAACAGGCGGCAGAAGAGGCCACGCGCAAGCACTGGGAAGCAGTGCTTGCAAAGAACAAGCAGCAGGAGGCCGATCGGGCGCGGGAGGAGGCGGCGAAAAAGAAGCAGGAGGGAAAGGTAAGTCGGCTCTGGTATCTTTTGCGAACCTTACTGACAATATTTGTTAGCGCAAGGCTGTGACGCCTTCGGAGTCCGATGACGAAGAGGGAGAGGAGGACGAGGAGGGTGCACCAGGGCCGTCGAGCCCCAAGGTGGGTTCGGTTTCCCTAAGTAAAAACTTTTCTAAATAATTTTCCTATAGAAACAAAAGCAGGCCCCCAAGGCGGGGCCCGAAAATGACCCTAAGTGCAATCGGTGCATGAAACGGGGTCGAACCTGTCATCCCCAGGCCAATGGTCGGGGCCGCACTTGTCAAGAGTGCGCTGATCAGAAGCATGGGTGTGTTTTCCTGGGGGCCGATGGTTCATTCCAGGAGCGACAGGCCGATGCTCTAGAAGAGCAGAACCGCCTTATGCAGACCTACTTCTCGGAGACGACTCGGTTCTGATTCGAGATGTTGCGACAACAAGGGCTCATAACCGAGCAATTGCGACTCTTGGGCGTCGGGCTGGAGAAACAGACCAGTGTTATCGAGTCTCTCGGTGGTCAACTTGAGCAGTATTTGGAAGTCTCGAGTTGCGATGGAATTGGGCATGAGATTGGGGTGTCGGAAAAGGTCGGTGGTGCGGTATCGGTGGCTGTCGGTGCGGAGGAGGGTTTGGAGGCTGGGGAGGAGGGAGAAGTTGTAGAGGGAGAAACTTAGATAGTAAAAATATATCGGTTTTTCTTTAAAACAAACAAATCATAGCGTGAAAACATAAGGCATAGTCGGAAAAAGGTCAGATACCACGTGATAGACTTATAAAGAATTGAGAGGACCGGGTTTGTTTGGATAAGCTTGGTGAAACCCTAGAACGATTTCCGAGGCATTACCGAGCTCTGTAGCTAGGATCCATGAAGTTTCTTCATCTGTACCTTCATAGCCAGCCCATTTGACCAAATAAAGTAATTTGCATGAGCGTCGGCGATTGTCGATTTTTGAGTCTAGAATCTCTGATATCTCGAATTCGGGTTCCCCATCAATAATCACGGGTGGAGGTGGTGGTTGTATGCGATCCGGTATACTGTTAGGAACACAAGGTTCTAACATAGATACATGAAATACCGGGTGCACTGCACGCATGTTGTCGGGGAGCCGAAGCGTCCATGAAAGCGTGCCGGCTTGTGCTATAACTTCAAACGGACCTAAATATTTTTCAGAGAGCTTCTTAGA
The DNA here is from genome assembly GCA_015178975.1 of Hysterangium stoloniferum. NCBI lineage: Eukaryota > Fungi > Basidiomycota > Agaricomycetes > Hysterangiales > Hysterangiaceae > Hysterangium > Hysterangium stoloniferum. The sequence goes on from WHVD01000167.1 coordinate 91,742, forward strand.
AGGTCTAGTAGTTCGGAAAAACTCGGCTTTAATGAATACTCGATCTCCAATCTTGAAATCAGGAGGCGGAAGTCGGTTTTTATCCGCAGACCGTTGGTATCGTTCTTGGGCCATTGCGATAGTTTTACGAAGTTCTTGATGTAGCTCGTCAAGGTTGGTAATGAAGTCTTGAGCACGGGTGGATGTGAGATCACGTTCCGGGTGGATTGCGATGTTGGGGTTGTAGCCTTTATTTGCAAAGAAAGGCGAAATGCCAGTAGTGGCATTTGGTGCATTGTTATATGCGAATTCGGCTAGCGGTAGTAGTGATTTCCAATTGTCTTGTTGATAGTTGCAATAGACACGGATGTATTGTTCCAAGGTTTGATTCATGCGTTCGGTTTGTCCATCGCCTTCCGGGTGATAGCCTGAAGTGAAATGTAGCTTCATGTCTAGTGCTTTTCCGAGTGACCTAAAGAAGTGAGAAACAAATTCGGATCCATGATTGGATGTGACATGCGATGGAACACCATGCTTGGAGAATACGTGGGTGATGAATTCAGCTAACTGTACAGATGTTATCGTGTCATATGTTGGAATGAAAATACTTTGCTTTGAGAGCCGATCCACAACAACTAGGATTGCTGTGTGACCTTCGGATGCCGGTAGGTGCTCGATAAAATCCATAGAAATCGAGTTCCAAGGTTTTTCCGGTATCGGTAATTGTTTGAGTAGGCCATATGGTTTGTGTTGCTATGATTTAGAGTGTAAACACGTAGTACAGGATTTACAATAGTGCTTAACAAAATCTCAGATGCCGGGCCATGTATATTCTCTTCTAATGAGTGAGAGGGTCTTATTGAGGCCGAAATGTCCCGAGATTGGGTGGTCGTGCTTATGTTGTAGGATTCGCAGCTGAAGGGTATCGGAATCCAGTACATAAATGCGATTGTCAAGTCTAATGAAACCTTGTGAGTCTAATGACCATCGGGGTTGATCGGGGTCGGACGGGTTATTGAGGTGTGCTTTGGTGACTGGGTCTAATGGAATTGCCGATAGTATATCTTGATGTAACTTTTCGGTATCCATAAGGATAACACTTCGCAAGACTGGATGAATGAGGTAAGTGGCTCGGATAGACGTGGACAGTTGTTCCGATGAAAACATAGGCTTGAAATTATGCGGGTTAACTGTGGCGTAGTCGCTACTCCCCTCTTAGGATAGACGTCCCATCGTCTAGTCATAGCGTCGGATTTTCCACCAAGGCGGCCGGGGCGGAAACGAATTACCATGCAGAGAGGTATTCGGACCATCGAGCTTGTCGACGGGTGAGAAGTTTTGTGGTTGAAAAGTAAACTAAATTTTTGTGGTCTGTAATAACATCTACCGGGTGGGCCGAGCCTTCCAAATAATGTCGCCATGTCTTGAAAGCTTCAAATATTGCGAGTAGTTCCTTATTGTGAATGTCATAGTTGAGTTCGGGCGCCAAAAATGTGCGAGACAGAAAAGCTACTGGGTGTACTTCACCATCGGTGTCCAGAATGGACAATATCACGGCAAGTGAATTGTGAAGAGTTGATAGATTCTGACCGTTCAATATACGAAGTATAGCGTTTATTCAACTACTACTAGCAGGTATTGACCGTTCAGTACAATACCGTAGATTACTAGACTGGCCGTACTAGTAAGGAGACACGCAATGTGTCACAAGAGCAACTGTACAGTTGCTCTTGATGGCTAGAATGAAGAATGAAAGAGTTGACCTTCACGGTACAACTCGTAGCTAGACGTAAGATAGATAATCAACGAGAGGCTGAATATCTAAAGTAAAGGGATAATAGTGTGAGTCGACTATAATGTCGACGAGCGCAAAGACCTTAGAGTGGAACTCGACCTTCGCGGTTCGAGTCCAAAGTCTGTGAGTATGCGAGAGAACACTACCTTTATAGGTAGTTGAGACGTTACCCTTGACACCTCTCGCTATTCGACGTCTGGGTCGTTTACGAGGTGGTGTCTGTTGGGTAAAAAGTGTCTATCGTTTGGCGCCGAGAGCACCCATATGTATACACAAAGCTTTGAACTACAAAATAAGGGTATGCTCGAAATATAGAAAGAATGTAAATGAAGAAAATAAAAAGTAAATAATAAAATACTTTAATCCAACTATTATTCCTTAGTCCAATTATGCATATATGCATACCCTTCACACGCATAGTCCGAAGCATCAGTTTCCATGATGAGTTGAACATCGGGCTTCCAGTGCGACAAAATAGGGGCAGATGTAAATGCACTTTTAAATTCCTGGAATGCCGATCGGCATTCTTCGGAGAAATTCCAGGGGGTGTCTTTACGAGTAAGATGAGTGAGCGGAACGGTAATTTTTGAGTAGTTGTGAATGAAACGACGATAAAAATTGGCGAAGCCTAAAAAGGATTGAATATCTTTAACCTTTCGAGGTTCTGGCCAATCTTTGTGAAGAGTGGCGGAAGTTCTGACCGTTCTATATACGAAGAAATGAGTAGAAAGGAAGGATATTGACCTATTCGGTGCAATATAAGAGAAAGTGAGAGAAAGAGCACAAGATGATGAAGGAGTCAACGAGTGCGATGGTTCGAGTGGAGGCCTCGACTATTACAGTTCGAGGCCAGAAGTGTTTAGTAGTTCAGATATTGCTACTTATGTAGTAGCTGACACGTTACCCTGATCACCGCTCGTAGTAGACCTAGTTTGTGTCTTACGAGTGGTGGTTCTTGGGTTAAAGTGTGTCTGAGTTCTAATTGGTGCTGAGTGCACCCACAAGTATACACAATGCTTCGAACTAATGAAATATGCGATATTCGAAGAATGTGAAAGATAGTAAAATATAGATAGAATATGTAAAATATAAATGAAATCAAAGGAGTGTTTTACCACAATGAAACTGTGGTAAAAGCATACTCCTCACAGTGCCCCCCAGTTCGAAGGGATGTGCTATACGAAGTTCTGGAAAGCTTCGGGGATGCCCCCCAGGTGTCTTGTGTGGAGCCCCCCAAACTGCAAGGTGCCAAGACCCCAGTATTCGAAGAGAGGTTGGTGGGTTTATGGGCAGTAAGGAAAGATGTCGATGTGGAAAAAGGGAGGAAGGGAAGGGGAAAAAAAATAGATCCATTCTTTTCCTTCAGTCCCTAGTCGAGCACTCCTTCAGTCCTCGAACAGCAAATGGACTACTTGATAGCCTTCTAGACACTGCCACATTGTCTCCTTCCAGGACACGAGGCATTCCTCATAGTAGATGTCCTGTAGGCAGACAGGCTGTCATGTAACTCGTTGGGCAGTGCATCTTGGGGTTAGGAAGATAAGCTATCATTAGAGTCCATCGGAATCTCCTCCTCCTTAAATGAGTACCGGAGGAGGTTTATGATGCTTTGCTGTGACGAGATAGTGTAAGACTCGGGATTAGGATCTTTCCATGCTGCTAGTCTATGGGACCTAGCAGCATGCCAGGATGTATACCCTATACCCCCTATACCGCCCCCCACTTTGCGATATTGTGATTCCACCACGATCTCGCAAATTAACCATTATTGTGCACAGTTAGGTTGCAGTCTGTGTTCCCGAAAGGTCTAGCCCATGGCAGGTCTAGAAAGTGTCCAGGAATGCTTCAAGTAGGTAGGCGAGTCCGGAGGAAAAAGAAAAAATCACGAAATTGACTGAGTTCAGTACAATTGTGATGATGGACCCAAATACAGCACTGAGGTTGGGTTGCATAGTTCTGTCCAGACGTATCTGACCTAGGTGTTGCCCTGCGAGTTATTGAACCTTTTGTAGCTAGTCGACTGCCAATGAAGGTAAAGTGGAGGGGTGGAGAGGAAAGGGTGGATTTGACTGCGAGCAATGAGCGTATTTTGTAGACATCGAAGATGCTAAGAGCACCAGGTGGAGGTGAAATCGAAGATCTGTCGCCCATGGATACCTTGTTGAAAAACGTTGCACGCTGTAAGTTGCGAAGGTCAGAAAGGCAAAGCTTCGACTATTTCAGTGCGAAGCTTTATCCTTGAGGAAAGACCTTGTTGAACAGTGTGTGCTGAACCTGTAAGTTGAAAGGCTTAGAAGAACAGAGCTTCGACTATTTCAGTACGAAGCTTTAGCAGAGGGAAAGGCTAAGAGTAGATGACGTTGAAGGTTGAGACACTGGAGGCACCCCAAGATTTTTGGAGTTGCAAAACCTTCAAAAAATCTTGCTATTTGGCCAAATTTGCTAAGCATTCTTTGAACTGAAAAACTGTTTGAAAATCTTGAGTTTTAGTAGGTTTTTCTGAGGACAGAAATTGTATCTGAAAACCCTAAAGATGTTGATCAGGAAATTCTAAGGAAACATTGTTGGAAATAGCCTATTTTCTGTGGATTTTCTAAATGGGGAAATTCTTAAAAAACCCTGGGTTTTGTTAGGTTTTTCCACCCAACAGAATTCTATGAAAATTGTAATAATTTGCCTAGAGAAATCAATTGAAAACAACATATTTCTGCTCAATTTTTCTGCTCAGGGAATTGGGTGAAAACTATAATTTTTTACCAGGAAAATCTTGTGCCAAGACAATGTTTTGTTAATGTTTTGTCAAGGGGAAAACCCATAATGAAATTGACAATTTAATTATATGGGAAATCATTGAATAATGATAGATTTCAATAAGATTTTCCTTGGCCACAAACACTATGGAAATTCAAAAAATGTGTTGGTGAAATCTTGAAGAAATTAACAATTTCACATGAGTTTCTTAAAGGTTTTTCAAGATGAGAAACCGTGAACTGATTTTTCCTGATTGAGCATGATTCACAATTGTTTGGAATAGTACAGTGGGATTTACAAATATTTAAGAGGATTGTTTTAGATTCAGGTAGATTCTTTTAGATTCAGATAGATTCTTTGAGATTCAGATAGATTCTTTGAGATTCAGATAGATTCTTTTAGATTCAGATAGATTCTTTTAGATTCAGATAGATTCTTTTAGATTCAGATAGATTCTTTTAGATTCAGATAGATTCTTTTAGATTCAGATAGATTCTTTTAGATTCAGATAGATTCTTTTAGATTCAGATAGATTCTTTTAGATTCAGATAGATTCTTTTAGATTCAGATAGATTCTTTTAGATTCACATAGATTCTTTTAGATTCACATAGATTCTTTTAGATTCTTTTAGATTCAGATAGATTCTTTTAGATTCACATCGATTCACATCGATTCACATCGATTCACATCGATTCACATAGATTCACATAGATTCAGATAGATTCAGATAGATTCACATAGATTCAGAGAGATTCAGATAGATTCTTTTGGATTCAGATAGATTCTTTTAGATTCACATAGATTCAGATAGATTATTTTAGATTCAGGTAGATTCTCTTAGATTCAGATAAATTCTTTGAGATTCAGATAGATTCTTTTAGATTCAGGTAGATTCTTTTAGATTCACATAGATTCAGATAGATTGTTTGAGATTCAGATAGATTCTTTTAGATTCTTTTAGATTCACCCTAAACCATAAAAGAATCTATGTGAATCTAAAAGAGTCTATGTGAATCTAAGAGAATCTATGTATCTGAATCTATGTGAATCTATGTGAATCTATGTGAATCTATGTGAATCTCAAACAATCTATCTGAATCTATGTGAATCTAAAAGGATCTTTGTGAATCTATCTGAATCTAAAAGAATCTATCTGAATCTAAAAGAATCTACCTGAATCTAAAAGAATCTATGTGAATCTAAAAGAATCTATCTGAATCTAAAATAATCTATCTGAATGTAAAAGAATCTATCTGAATCTACAAGAATCTACCTGAATCTAAAATAATCTATCTGCATCTATGTGAATCTAAAAGAATCTATCTGAATCTATGTGAATCTACAAGAATCTATCTGAATCTATCTGAATCTAAAAGAATCTATGTGAATCTAAAAGAATCTATCTGAATCTATGTGAATCTAAAAGAGTCTATCTGAATCTATCTGAATCTATCTGAATCTATCTGAATCTATCTGAATCTAAAAGAATCTATCTGAATCTATCTGAATCTAAAAGAATCTATGTGAATCTAAAAGAATCTATCTGAATCTATGTGAATCTAAAAGAGTCTATCTGAATCTATCTGAATCTATCTGAATCTATCTGAATCTATCTGAATCTATCTGAATCTATCTGAATCTAAAAGAATCTATCTGAATCTATCTGAATCTATCTGAATCTAAAAGAATCTATCTGAATCTATCTGAATCTAAAAGAATCTATCTGAATCTATCTGAATCTATCTGAATCTAAAAGAATCTATCTGAATCTATCTGAATCTAAAAGAATCTATCTGAATCTAAAAGAATCTATCTGAATCTAAAAGCATCTATCTGAATCTAAAAGAATCTATCTGAATCTAAAAGCATCTATCTGAATCTAAAAGAATCTATCTGAATCTAAAAGAATCTATCTGAATCTCAAAGAATCTATCTGAATCTAAAAGAATCTACCTGAATCTAAAACAATCCTCTTAAATATTTGTAAATCCCACTGTACTATTCCAAACAATTGTGAATCATGCTCAATCAGGAAAAATCAGTTCATGGTTTCTCATCTTGAAAAACCTTTAAGAAACTCATGTGAAATTGTTAATTTCTTCAAGATTTCACCAACACATTTTTTGAATTTCCATAGTGTTTGTGGCCAAGGAAAATCTTATTGAAATCTATCATTATTCAATGATTTCCCATATAATTAAATTGTCAATTTCATTATGGGTTTTCCCCTTGATGAAACATTAACAAAACATTGTCTTGGCACAAGATTTTCCTGGTAAAAAATTATAGTTTTCACCCAATTCCCTGAGCAGAAAAATTGAGTAGAAATATGTGGTTTTCAATTGATTTCTCTAGGCAAATTATTACAGTTTTCATAGAATTCTGTTGGGTGGCAAAACCCTAACAAAACCCAGGGTTTTTTAAGAATTTTCCTATTTAGAAAATCCACAGAAAATAGGCTATTTCCAACAATGTTTCCTTAGAAATTCCTGATCAACATTTTTAGGGTTTTCAGATACAATTTTTGTCCTCAGAAAAACCTACTAAAACTCAAGATTTTCAAACAGTTTTTCAGTTCAAAGAATGCTTAGCAAATTTGGCCAAATAGCAAGATTTTCTGAAGGTTTTGCAACTCCAAAAATCTTGGGGTGCCTCCAGTGAGATGGCATGAAGGCGTCGTTATGAGGTGACACGGCCCCGTGTCCACATGTGTCCACAAGTTTTGAAAGTCAGTCCTTTACTCTGTTTCGTACTCGACTGTCGACCTCACACCATCTCCTTGCTGTTGAAGGGACTGATTAAGGTATGTCCACTTCTCTGGTATCGTCTTGCTCAGTGATGCCATCCACATACTGACTTTCACACCTTTGAACTGCTGTGCAGCGCACCCTTGAACTACACTCCTGCTGCACTTTGCGCACTCGCACAGCACGCCCTTGAACCGCACCCATGCAGTGCGGTTGCATACTCTCAAACCGCGCCCACCACCATGTGTTGTACCCATACGCCGTACCCATACGCCCACACCCCTACGTTCGTACCATACGCCCACAAACCGCGCCTTCGTACCGCATTTGTGCACCCATGGGGCGTACTGGCATCCCTGCAGGACGCAGTTGTGCATCCGTGTGTCCTTGCAGTGTGCTAGTGCACTTGCGCGGCATGTGTGCGCTCCCGTGCAATACACTTGCACACTCACGCAGTAAGTTTGCACACCTGCACAGCGCACTTGCGCACTCGTGCGGCGTGCTTGCACACCCATGAGCCGCGCGCGCGCACCATATCCATGCGCCACGCACACGTGCACACATCACGTCCATGCACCGCGTGCATGCACCACGTCCATGCACCTCCACACACCACGCGCACACGCCATGTCCATGCGCCTCCACACGCTGCGTGCACGAACCACGTCCACGGTCGTGCACACGCACCATCACCACGCGTCGTGCGCACGCACCACCTCCACGCGCCTCCACACGCCGCGCGCACGCACCACGTCCACCCGTCATGCGCACGCACCATGTCCATGCGCATCACGTCCACGCCCCGCGCATCACGTCCGCACCCCACACGTGCGTCCGCACTTTCACGCGTCGCGCGCGCGCACATTCACGTGTCACGCAGTGCACCGGCATCTTCGAACTACGCCCACGCGCCACACCTGTGCACCTGCGCAATTGCGCCTTCAAACCACGCCCACGCACTGGACCTGCACACACCTGTGTCTTCAAACCATACCCACGCGCCGCACTTGTGCACTCTCGCGGCATGCTCGCACACTGCATCCAGCTCTCGACCATTTCATTGGCGAGACTGGTGACGCAGTCGTTTGCATGCTGCCACACCTGCATCCATGCACCGCACCCATATGCTTGTACCCATACACCTGCAGCCATACGCCAGCACCCACACTCCCACACGGTTGCGCCTATGTGCTCATGCACTGCACCCAGCTCTCGACTGTTCCATCGGCGAGACTGGTGATGCAGATGTTAGCAAGCTCTTGCAGGCCATAGGTGACGATCCCATAAGGTGCCCTCTCCTATACCCCCTATACTGCCCCCCTGTTGCGATATCATTGTTCCAGAATGATCTCGCAACATAACAATTGTCCCCCATGTGATGTAATTTTCGAGGGAGCGTCCGGGGTCAAATGGGAATGTATCCGTCCTTGGCTTGGTCCATCGAGAGGTATCCTTCGCAGTGTGTCCATAACTGCCTTCCATTTGCAGAAACTTTGTCAGCACCCCCCATTCTGGAACTAGGGGTTTATGTCGACGAATTCCCAGTGGTATCACCATGGGAAAGCTTCTGTTGAGTCCTGCAAGATGGGATGGCTTTACCATTGGTGAGTTCTGTTCTGAGCCTTGTCTATTGTCAGAACCATCGTCTGATTTCTGCCCCCCAGTTTCCAACCCTTTACCGCAGTCCCAATCATTCAAGCTATTAGATGACTTGTTGGAGGGTCCACTCGGCAGAGTAAATGGAATAGGATGGATAAGTGATGGATGGCGAGATTCGTCAGGACACTGCGAATCTCCACCTGAGGATGATGGGGAACTGGAGACGACTTTGGCTGTGATCTTTTCTGCAGACACATTTGAGAAAGACGACTGTCCGTTTTTGGCAGTTGATCTGGCATAGATTCCAGGACATTCTTCGTGAAAGGGACCAGAGGGTGTTTGTGTTGGCTCATCAAACCCATTGAGCAATTCTGCCATCATCTTGTTACATCTCTCCAGGTTGCGCATCAATCTTGACCTGAGAGTGAAGTAGGCGAAACACACATTCGAGGGTTTACCGTATATGGATTCCTTCAACATTTGAATGTATCTGAAATCCGTATCGACCCTTGGCATGATGTGGTTCCCTCCGAGCAATACATGCATAATCTGTAGCAGATCATCATGTACACAAAGCAAATCGGAGAGCAGAATGAACAGTTCCATCTTGATACCTGCTATTCCCTTTTCTCGGAAGAACATCACTTCGTTTGACCACTTCGGGATCAACTTTGTTACCTTGTCGAGAGTTCCAGGCTGAGTGAATAAATCGTGTGCTGATATGATGCCATGATACCGACCTAGCCAAACTGCTACTGTTGCAGGCATGGATGGGTATCTAGTCCTGTAATCCTTCGTGGCAGCAATGACCTTATCCCTTGAAACTCGAGAAGCATAATAGGAGCTCCACTTCACATTGACAGGCTCCGAATAGAGTAATTGACCATGATGCTCGAGCATAACTTGTCTCGGCGGGAAGACCAGTGTATCCTTCATGAAGATGCGAGCATTTTGCCTTTCCAAGGGACTCGACTGCTCAAAGTTCGAGTTACCTTCCATTTGACCAGATTCGCAACGCTCAGCATGCGAGAAGTTCCAGACAGCGTTTTGCGAAGTTGCGAATGTTGACACTTCGCAGCTGTGTAGTTAGAATTTCGTATTGAATATAAAAAGAGATTTTCTTTGTAGGGAAAGAACGGACCGGCCCGGATCACCACTGTGAAGAGTGGCGGAAGTTCTGACCGTTCTATATACGAAGAAATGAGTAGAAAGGAAGGATATTGACCTATTCGGTGCAATATAAGAGAAAGTGAGAGAAAGAGCACGAGATGACGAAGGAGTCAACGAGTACGATGGTTCGAGTGGAGGCCTCGACTATTACAGTTCGAGGCCAGAAGTGTTTAGTAGTTCAGATATTGCTACTTATGTAGTAGCTGACACGTAACCCAAGAACCACCACTCGTAAGACACAAACTAGGTCTACTACGAGCGGTGATCAGGGTAACATGTCAGCTACTACATAAGTAGCAATATCTGAACTACTAAACACTCCTGGCCTCGAACTGTAATAGTCGAGGCCTCCACTCGAACCATCGTACTCGTTGACTCCTTCGTCATCTCGTGCTCTTTCTCTCACTTTCTCTTATATTGCACCGAATAGGTCAATATCCTTCCTTTCTACTCATTTCTTCGTATATAGAATGGTCAGAACTTCTGCCACTCTTCACAATCTTGAATGACTTGAATTTTAGAGTCGTCCATGTGGAGACCGTCAGGTCCCATCATAAACCCTAAATATTCAACTGTGTCAACATCAAAAGAACATTTTTTACCATTCGCAAAAAGACCATGTTTTCGGACTCTTCGGAGAACTTCACGAACGTGTTCGTCATGAAGTGTAGGGTCTTTGGAGAATATGAGGATGTCATCTAAGTACACAATGACAAAAATGTCGAGGAGGTCAGAAAAAATGTCGTTGATAAAACGTTGAAAGACCGATGGAGCATTGGTGAGGCCGAAAGGCATTACTAACCATTCAAAGGAGCCATAGTGAGTGCGAAAAGCCGTTTTCCATTCGTCGCCTTCGGTGATCTGAACCAAATGATAGGCATGTTTGAGATCTATCTTTGTATAGATTTGGGCCTTCCGAGGGGCATCAAGTAAATCAGAGATTAGTGGTAATGGGTACTTGTCTTCTCGAGTGATCACATTTAGTCCTCGAAAGTCAACGTAAAGTCGAAGGGAACCGTCTTTTTTCCAAACGAATAGGACAGGGGCTCCATAAGGAGACTTTGAGGGTCGGATAAAACCTATAGCCAAATGTTCGTCCAAGAAATCTCAGATAGCCGATAATTCAGACTGCGAGAGAGGATAAACCGGGCCTAGGGGCAGATGTGAACCATCTTCAATATCAATTTTCAAATCGTAAGGCCTGTGAGGGGCGAGTCGATCTGCTTTTTGTTTACTGAAGACATCTGCAAATTCATGGTATTTTTTGGGAACACCTTCCAAATCTGCGATCAGTTCGGCCACCGGGGATGCAAAGCAACCGGTGACTTCGTCAACTTTAAGATTGACTGTAAATGCTCGGGAGCCATCCAACTTGATGGCTCTCATAAAAGCTGCAGCGTTTATTAGAGAGACGGGTGGCGGAGAGCTCGGATTTGCCACTGGGGCCGGAGGTGCTGTAGAGGCCATATTTGCTGAAACAGGGGGAAATGTACCAGTCGTATCGGGTGCCGACGGGGTTTGGAAATGGATACTGCCCAATACCCAATCAATCAACAGATTGTAGCGGGTGAGCCAGTTATGTCCTAGAACCACGGAGCAACTCGGGTCCAACTGTGTTACAAAAAACATAACTGTCTGAAAGGTTCCACATGGGAACCGAAGTCGGAGTTCACAGGCTTGCGAGATTACGGAGTTTGAGGTACCATCAAAGAGTCGGAGCGGAATCGGATCTATTGCATAGGTTTTTAACTGATTTTTTTGGGAAAAACTTGTATCTATAAAACAATGGGTTGAACCTGAATCTATGAGGGCTCGAAAAGTGAGATTCCCGAGAAGTTCCGAAGTAAGGTTTATGAACAAAGAATTAGGATCATACAAGGCGGATGTGTTAAGGTGACAATTTTCCGGTGTGCGAGGAGATTCAACGCAACTCTCCAAATGCACGGAATCCAGAGAGTTGCTTAATCTTTTTTTGACTCGGCAGCCGGCTTGGCCAGTTGTGAGGTCGTGGCTGTATTGGCCGATCGGGCTTTTGTGGCTTTTGGGCATGCAGCGACTCAGTGTCCGGGATCTGCGCACAACAAACAAAGGTTGTTGTCCATTCGGCGTTGCTTTTCCTGTGGTAGGAGCTTGCCATCGGAGCCGAGTTTGCCGGTTAAGTCGGGTTTGTCTTTGTCTTGAGACTTATTCGACTGTTTTCCCTTGCCTTTTTTGTCATTAGCCCCTTTGTTTTCGGACTTCTTATCGGAGGTCAAATTGCCACTGTTGTTGGTGTTTTGATTACCAGACTTGTTGGCGTTCTTATTGTCCGACAATTTCTTGTCCAAAGGGTTTTTGCAACTAATTTCCGAACATCGTTCCCAGTATCGGGCATCTGCGTTTTGGGCTTTCAGACGCATGAGAGGGAGGGTCTTCGGCTTGCCGGTCTCTCCTTTGGAAACTTCATCTTTGAGGCGAGACAGAAGGCCGGAGTAAAACTGGTAACGGAGGGCCGAATCGCCCCAGTCGCAACGTGCGGCAAGGTTGTTGAACTGGACGATGTAATCGGTGATGTGCTGAGTGTCTTTCATTTTGAGATTAGAAAGTGCGGTTTCGGCATCGCCAGTTTGATTGTAGGGACCGAAGTTGGTTTTGAGTTCCTCGACAAAGGCATCCCAATCGTGAAGCCAATTGGGGTCTTCGGAGGTGAGGCCAGAGAATGCGGGTTCAAACCAGGCTGCTGCGGAATCCTTAAGGTATGAGAGTGTGAAGTTTACCTTTCGGTCATCCGTTGCGAATGCAGCCGGGCAGTCCCGAAAGTTGAATTGACATTGCATAAGAAATGTCGGCAATTTCTTCAGGTTTGAGCCAGTGAATGGCTCGGGTTTGTTGACTCGGGTTTGCCCAGGTTCCTTTTCCTTGATATTGCTTTTAAGGAATTCATTAAGGGATCCTAGAGTACCTGAAAACAATTCCCATGTCTCTTCAGGGTCGAGAGCCAGTTTCTTTTTTGCGGACTTCTTGGAGCCACTAGCCTGAGGTTGGTCGCCATCCTCGGGTTCGTGTTCCGAAACTGGTTGATTGTTAATCTCCTCAGTTGCTTTGGGATCGGTTGCTTCAGTTACTTCTTCAGCATCGCCGGTAATCTCCACAAAGCGAGATTCTTTGGAGGTTTCTGGTAGCGGGGTTCTCTGAGTAGCTCGGGCTGTATACAGGAAAGGAGACTTGAGAGTAGAAGATTCTGCTTCACCGCTTGGTTTGGCATTTCTTCTCGGAGGCATAATTAAACGGAAAATGTGAGTGTGAAATCAGAATATACTGTTAAGAACTGAAAACTGACTAATGTTGGTGGCCGACAGGGACCAATCGGAAGGACTTGGCTTCAGCTTATGTGCTGTGCCCTCACAAATATCCGTAGGGTGTCCTTAGATTTCGGGCAGGTGAAGACTTAATCCTAAAGAGCTCTTTTCGGCGAGATACTGATTGGAACCGAAGGACAAGTCGAGCGTCAGGCCAAGGGGTCGGGGCCGAGAGTGGGTGAGCGCACGCGGAGGCGGATGGGGGGATTCTTAGTATGAGACTATTACAGGCGTATGAGGGTATTCTGAGTCGATATTCTGATTGCCTAGTAACTACAACTACAGTGGGTTCATATACAAGTAACAGGCGTCTAGAAAATACTAATGGGGAGAAGGGCGGAAAACAGTATTAACAATAAGCTTGACTAGGAACGGGAAGTTTATGATTAGTTCGGAGGCCGATGATAACCGAGAGTGGGATTATGATAAAAGGAAATAGTTCAAGGACTACAAATATAGATAGACATATGTGAAACATAAGGTTGAACGGATCAACATAATAAAGGGGACGTATCAAAAGTTTGACCAGACAATACGAGTTATTTTGATGTGGGTGTAAACGGAGTTTGATCTTTGCGAAAACATTCGTCAGCTTCGGGGCCGATGGTTTCCGAGATGGTGACTTGAAACATTGATAAGTGGTGACAACCTCGGGACCGATAGGGTTGCGACACGGTTGTAACAGGTATACCAAGTACTAGTTTAGTATATAGGGTTTATAAAATACAGGCAACAAAACCGTTCGGATGAACAAGCTTCATTAATCCTATTATTACATCACCATAAATGGACATATGACATCATGGTTATGTAATCAACATTTAGTGATATTAGAGCATCTATCATAATTTATTCAGAATTCTTAGAATTTAATTTGGGCTAATGCTAAAGGATCTTTTCAAAACAAAGAAACATCCGAATGGTTTTGTTGCCTACTGTACACAGGGTCCACAGAATGTGGCTAGAGAGAGGATAGTGGTCTGTGTTTGAGTGGGTAAGCTGTGTGAAAGTCAGTAACAGTCTCTATGGCATTACTGAGTTCCATGGCCAAAATCCATGAAGTCTCTTTGTCTGTGCCCTCGTAACCCACCCACTTGACCAAGTAAAGCAATTTGCAAGTGCATTGATGCTTATCTATTTTTGAATCTAGAATTTATGAGATTTCAAACTTGGGTTCTCCATCAATAATGACTAGAGGAGGTGGATATTACACATGATCTGGGATAGTGTTAGCAGTACCTGGTTTTAGCATAGAAACATGAAATACTGGGTGTACCATGTGCATGCTATCTGGAAGCTGTAGGGTCCATGAAACTGAACCTACTTGTGCTATTAACTCAAATGGACCTAAATATTTTTCAGTGAGTTTCTTTGATGGTGTGAAGAGTGGTGGAAGTTCTAACCATTCTATATACGAAGAATATCGACCGTTTAGGTACGACACTAAGATGTATTGACTGTCTAAGTCTAATACAGACTGGACCTGTATTGACTACTTAGTTCAATACGGTAGAGAGAAGTAGCTATCTAGAGTAAAGTAGAGAGCTAGAACAAATAAGTAGAATTGACTGTTAAGTGCGATTCTGGATGACTGGTCGAGTGTAAAGTAGAGTAACTAGAGAGTCGAATAATAGAGTAGCGTGGATGTAGTCTGCGCAGGTTGAGATAAGGATTGAGTTTTGACTGGTACAGTTCGAAACTCTGATTGAGTAGATAGCTAAAGCCTGTCTGTGACGGTCGAGATGATACACCAATCACAACTTACAGGACACTAACAGGTGTCTGGGTAAGTTGTGGTTGCAGTGTAAAAGTGTCTGAGTTCTAACTACGGGCACTAGAATACATAAGTCTGGTGTGTATGCGCCCACAAGAGTCAATGTACCGCATACATAGGTTGTTGAACTAATTATAGATGTATAATAAAATAGAGAGAAAACAGAAATAATAAAGGGAATATAGTAAGGGCTCATACAACTATATTTCCTGAGTGTATTTTGCCATACCTCTCACAGTGCCCCCCAGGTCAAAGAGCTATGTCAAAGAAGATGTCGAAGGATGCTTGGAACTCCTCCCCATGCATCCTGCGATGAACCCCCAAGGTGTAGGATAGCGTTGCCCCAGGTGAGACGCTTGGCACGAAAGGAAAGAGCAATGTCCTCCCGCTTCAAAGCATCATTGGCGGATGTCAACCCATCCAGCTTTTGGATCGATGAGACCCAACGACCGTAGGCCTTCTGGTGCATTCGAATTATGGCATGAATGTGATCAGCGGAAGCGTCAGTAATGCGGGCAATGAGAGGGGGCCGAGGGTGTAGTGATGGTGGGGTAGGAGTGGGAAGCGGTGTGGAGCTCATGTCTCCCCCAGGGGGGACTCCTCTCGAGGTGTCAGAATCCGACAACAGTTGCTCCAACAAGTTGATGAGGTCCACGGCTGAGTGGATTGGTGTGTGTTCAGGAAGAACATAAGAGGAGTTGACAAGCAAGGACTGAAACATGGAGAGTTCCACCCGTTCGATATCCTCCGCCAAATGCAGCTGTTCCTTAGGGTCATTGATGCATAAGTAAAACACATTCATGTGGTCTGACAACGTGAGAGACCCACTATACCCCTGAATATGCCCTTTAAGAAGGGGGTGCCACAGGGTTGGTCCCAGTTGCGTTAATGTGCGTCCCACAGTGAAGATGTTGGAGGGGTAATTAATGGACACACGCATCCAACTTGACTGGAAGGGACGAGAGGGGCCAGCCGTATCCTGAGAGTGGAAGGGAGAGGGCGGCTGCGGTGGGGGGCTGCAAATGGGGTCGGCTGGGGGAGGGTCAATGACAAGGGGCTCGTTGGCCTGAATATCGGGTTTTCGCTTCCCTTTCGCTTTTTCGCTTAAGGGGGGAGGCTCCTTGAAGACTTCCATTGCCAGGGGGGGGGGGTTCCTTGGAGACTGCTGTGGCTGAGAGAGGCGCTTCGAGGACTTCCTCCATAGGTGTTGTGAGAACTTCCGAGATAGGGTGATCAACATCCATTAATGTAACGTTAGGATGTTGAATGGGGCTTCCCAGAGAAATGCAAGGGGAGTAAAGAGAGGTGGGCGATGGACTCCACACTGTCAAGGAAATAAGGGGAGTGTCTGACACTGCAGGGAGCAATGGTGTCAGAGTAGAGCGGGAGGCGACGAGAGGGTCAGGTGACGTGTGGAGGGGTGGGATCGGCTGTGGTGCTGGAGAAGGCTTGGATGCAGGTAAGGACGGTGATATAAGGGAATGTCCCATGAAGGGGAGGGGTAATGGTATAGGGGGGAGAGAAGGCAGGTCGGTGGATGGTACAAGACCTCCTGGCAACTCTGAAAAGGGTGTAAAGCGCTGTAGTGGGGGTACGGAAGAGACAGGTGGAGGTGGGGGGAGGTGAGTGGAGCTGGATGGCATCGCAGAGTTGGCTGGACAATACCCCCTCCAAACTCTGATGGAAGTCGGCAGCTTTCATCATTGGTTAGGATCACTTGTGAAGAAGTGAATGTTGTCAGGGAGTAGGAAACCTTCATGGCAGTCAGCACCGAGGTACTTGCTGTCGTAGGTGGGGTAGCACGATTGGTCATCCTCTGAGTCAGATGAAAGATCACTGGGCCCCATCTGGTAGGTCCGTTCCTGAGGTCCATGTTGTGAAGGGGGTCTGGGAGGTAGTGCAACTCCGTCCCCACGTTGCAATGCAATGCTTTGTAGTTTGATCCTTCGTATTTTGTCCCAATCATAGAAGGTGACCCCGTCTTTTCCTTTCCTACTTTTCTGTCCCACACTCTGAACGCATGGCATGCCCCCATCACTGCAATCCGTTTCTGCGAAATCCATCCATTTATGACCCGAAGGGGGAGCGATGGTTGAAGGATTGTTGTGTCCTTCCATTCTCCTCCATTCCTGCTGTGTCCACTTTGAAGGGACATTATCCCTAGCCCCCATCCTCCGCTGTCCTTCTAAGTACTCCTCTCTCCTCTTCCATTTAAGCGTTTTCAATTCCTCCTGGACCTGTGCAGAGAAAGCCTCGGACTGCCGTTTCTTTTTGATCTCCTCTTCGGTAGAAGGGAAAATACTACAAGAAGGTGGTGGGGTTTCACTCCATGTTCCCGAGGGATCCCCCCAAGTATTAGAGGACCAGGGCATAGCTTTTGAAATGGAGTCTGTCTGCGTAGGGTACGTGGACGATGAGGTTTCCTCCACATGCTCGACAGTTTCTGTTCGAGGTGGTGGGGAAGGAAGAACTGTTGTTTGAGGTCGAGGTATTCTTTTAAAGTTGGGAAATTGGGGTCTGGGGAGAGGAGCGTATGGAGTAAAAGCAGTTCCGTTCCCCGAGTTGGTGGGTGTTCCCGCCGTGTCATCCTGCGCAGTGGAGGGTATTGACAAAGGCGTTCTAGAATTACCCGTGGAGTGCTCAACTTGTTCAGTATGAGACGGTGTGGTAGAAGTATTAATAGGTTGGGGTCACGGTATTCTTTTGAAGTTGGGGAACTTGGGTTTGGGTTGTTGCTCCTGTGACATAGTGTACTGATTTGAGAGGCTGACGTGGAGGGAAGAGATAGGGGGAAGAAAATTTTCTTTAGCGGATTTACGTATTTTATATTAATTTCAAGCCCCGCTTGGTTATTGAGGTGAAAGGCTGAGGGGGATGAAAGTGGGGGGTAGAGTTAGAAGTAAATAAACAGTGTTGTCGTCGTAAGAATGTGAAATGATCATTAGATTCGATAAATAGTCTTGTAAGCTCTAAGAAGAGCGGGAGCGTTACAAAGGTCATTGCTGTTTAACCAGCTGTCCTCCTCCGGTCCATATCCCTTCCATTGAACTTGGAAAAGGAGTCGATTTCAATGCTTTTTGTGCCCTACTATAGCTTCTACTTCGTACTCCTCATCGTTACGATTGAGTTCTCAAGGATTCTCGAGTAGCTCCCTGGATCCGAATTCCTTAGGGGAGAGATGGTACTTTTTAAGATGGTCTCGATTAATCACTGGGTGTAATTGATATTCCGAGGGAATGCGGAGTCGAAAGACTTGAGGATTGATCTTCTCCAAGACTTCGAATGGCCCTATCCGTCTTTGTATAAGTTTCCTTCCGGGTCCCTTGGCTTCGACGAGCTTGAGAGAATGGAGATTGATCAGAACATAATCTCCCTCTGAGATATCTTCCACCAATCTCCATCTCTTATTGTAGCTGCGAGCTTGTGTTTCTTGTGCTCGCGCAATCGAATCCCATCCACTTGTCGATGGTTTTCCAATTCTAAGATCCATTGGTCGGCTACAGGGCTATCCAATAATTCTCTGGGAACCACGTGGTCGTCCCCTCCTAGACAGCGAGACATTCCTCTCAGTAAGTAGCCCATCAGCAAAAAGGCTGGCGCATAGCTTGTTGAGCTTTGAACCATCAAATTGTAGGTATGAGCCACTACTTGAGTCCATTTAGACCATTCCTCCTTCAAAGAAGCGCAGTACGCTCTGAGCATTTGCTCCACGATAGCATTGGCATTCTCCATTTGACCGTCGGTTTGAGGATGGTGGGATGAGGATACTGCAAGGGCAATTCTGTATACCTTGCAGACCTCTCTTTAGAACCTACAGGTCCACCTCTTGTCTTGATCAAGATTATCCTTGAAGGTAGACCGAAAGGAGCGGCCACTTTATTCACGAAGATTCGCACGAATCCCTCTGCAGATAGATCTGAAGTTGTGGGTTCACAAATTAAGAAATGCGTGAGTTTATCCACGGCGACAAAGATGGCTGAATAAGCACTCTCTGTAGAAGGAGGCAATCCAGCAATCAGGTCCATCGAGACAACCTCAAACGGCCTTAGGGGTACATCTGCGGGTCAAAGAGCTTCTTGTCGAGCAGAATGATTGACCTTAGTTTTCTGGCATATGTCGCAGCTGTGAGCGTATGCCATGCAGTCGTGCAACATCCTCGGCCAGAAGAAACGGTCTTTCATCAGCTTAAAGAGTCTGTGGCCACCTGCATGAGCTCCTTCGAAGGGGTTATCATGTATTAGCTTGAGTATGGTTGATGTCATGCTGCTAGGAACACAGATTCGACTTTTCCAGTCCGAATCTCAAAAGAACAATAGCTTATTCTTGCCGATGAAATAATGCGAAGGAGTAGCTACCATGTTTGGAGAAATGGGATCGGCAGTGTAATGATTTCTGAAGGCAGGATCTTTCTGGTATCCATTGTGAAGTTCCTTAGCGTAATTTTCATCGATCTCTATAAGCAATTGTGGATTCGAGAGAGTAAAATTTGCCTCATCGGTTTTGTCATTTCCAGGGAGGTTGTGCAAGTCCCATTTCATTTGGGGGACCTCTTCCATGGTTCCGACTGTTTCAACTAACTCGTTATGAGTGAGAAAGACGGCCTTTTCCGCTGGTTTGTTCTCCCATAACGTCTTGTTGTCATTCCGGTTGTAAGAATCCGCTACAATTGGTAAGAGGTCGTCTCTTGCGGGGCTAGCACAGTCAGGTACTCGAGGAAGTCTAGACAGTGGGTCAACATTGCTGTGTATCCATCCCACTCTATGTAGGATTTCCAGACTGGGGTATGCAGCGTATACTGCCCCCCATGCGGCCAGTTGATGATTAGTATTCTTGTAAGATCTGGCCCATTGTAATGCCACATGGTCAGTGATCAAAAGAATATGTTCTCCCTCGATAAAGGGCTGGAAATGGACTAATCCTTCTTTAGCAGCTAACACTTCTTGCTCTGTGGCTGAATAGTTACATTCTGCTTTCTTGAGTGTACAGCTCCAATAGGCCATAACACGTTTGACCATGACACTGGTGTCGTCAAAATCTGCGGCCCAGGAATCCATCCAGGTGAATTCTGGCTCCTTGGTTTTATAATGAGTAACAAAAATGGGCACGTCTCGTGATTGATCGAAGGCTGCTCTTGCTTGGGCATAAATTTTCGTATCTTTTAGGTCCTTAAGTGTCATTTTCTGTATTTGTTGGAGACAACATCCTAGCGCGAAGTCCGAAGTGTCTGTGTATAACCGATAAGGCATACCACTCACGGGGTGTCCGAGTACTGGAGCTGAGCTCAACGCAACCTTGATGTCTTCAAAAGCTCAGGTGTGTTCAGAATCCCAATTCCAACGAACTCCTTTCTTTAAGAGGTTGAAGAGTGGAGCAACCATCCAGGAGTAACATGGTATGTAAGCAGAGAAGTACAGAACCATCCCTAGAAAACATTGAAGATCTGCTATCTTAGAAGGCATAGCTAATTCTAATATAGCGGCGACCTTTTCTTGATGGGTCGAAAAGCCAAGTCTAGACACCTTATGTCCTAGTAGTATAATTGAATTATACCCCACGTAGCACTTTTTGGGCGAGAGAGTGATTCCCGCTGCAATTATAGCTTGTAGAACCTGGTCTAAATGCTCTAGATGATCGTCCCATGTCTTAGAAAAGATCACGATGTCGTCAATATAAACTAGGCAGAATATCCATAAGTAAGGTGCAAGTACCCTTTGGAATATAGAAGGTCCATTATGAAGTCCAAAGGGCATTCTCCTGAATTGCCACAGTCCTCGATGGGATCTGAAGGTGGTCTTCGGCTTGTCTTCCTCTAACATTTCAAGTTGGGTAAAACCGGCTAGTGCATTGAAGGAAGATAAGATGTTGGATCCCGAGAGCGCTTGCATGATTTCCGACTGGCGTGGCAGTGGAAATTCGTTGGGAACTGTTAGACTGTTCAACTTTCTATAGTCAATCACTACTCGTGGTTTCCCGTTGTGATAGACGACAAAGGCTGGCGCCCCCCAAGGACTCTTGGACGGTTCAATTACCCCCTGTTGGAACCAAGTATCCATTTGTTCATTGATGACTTTCCTATTAGCTGGGGAGGTTGGAAACATTGACATTGAAATAGGTTGCGCACCCTCTTTCAACGGGACCTTGACCTTGACATCTACTTGTCCTAAACGCCCGTCTACTCCAAAGGCTAGGATGTTCTTAGTTAATACCGACTCCAAGCGGGAGGAGACGTCGGTAGGGATGTCAGGTCCTAAGTTAACCAGCTTATGCAGATCTTCCACACAAAATGTTTCTGTGGTGGCAACCTCTGACGTTTTAGGGCCTACTGGGTCGAAATCGTCTGCAAGTTCCCATTCTGGGGGCAGTCTGGAAGATTGAGGATTAAGGACATGCTCCTCTTCTATTCTTGATAGACTTTTGACGAGCTGGGCAATCTTGGTTGCTGTTGACTGCATCAATGCCTTCTCAGTTGAAGATCTAGGCGTCTGGGCCCATTTGTTTGTGTCGTGAATTAATCCAACGGTTTCCCCTCGTCTAATGATTCTTGGCATCAGAGAGGGATTAGCAAGAGGTATCGTGGCACGTTCCCTAGAGATGGCAGTGGTGGGAGCAGCTAGTATACTCCCATTGTCGTTCTGCAGGGTGACTCCCTCAACTATCCATTGGTCACCAATAAGATCTCCCACAAAGATTGGTACTAATCGAGCCGATTCTGGTTCTATAGTACAATCCTGCAGGACCCGTGTGACTCTTTCAGTACGCACTCCTTTGTCTGGTTTGGAAGTCAATTCAGGTGAGTCATTGGCTAGTTCCTCAAGGGGGATCTTGCTAATCGAGAAGGCTAAAGGCTGCAGCTCCTTGGAAGAACTGGCTGGGATAGATCCCGCTCTCCCTGGCAAAATCAATCTAGAGCCCAGCGGTTGGTCTCGCAGTGTCCCGATCTCATAGTTCACGTGAAAGTCTTCTCCAAGAAGAATCGGGATGGTCATACCTCGGACAATGTACGTTTTGGTGGTAAATTTAAGGAGCATACTGGTGTCGTCCTCGAGATAAATGGGGACGTTGACGTATCCTAATACTTTGGCATTACCGGTAAGTTGTACGAGGCGCAGCTTGAGTCCTTCCTTGAGCTTGGGGCAGTCCTCTAGTTCCTTATAGAAGTCCTCCAAAATTAAGGAGAGGTCAGCCCCAGCATCCAGCCTGATTTTGATAGGATTTGAGGTTTCTGAGTTCCCTACACGTCCATAGACGTGTAATGCTGAAATCCCAATATTGGAATATCCACCCAGAGGGTCCCTTCTGTGATAGATAATAGTCAAATCCTCCTTCATAAGCCGACTGGATCAATGGTATTGAACTCCAGGTCTTTTGCTTTCTTTTCTTGTAGCCAGTTTGACGTTCCTCCTGATTGTTACAACCGTGTCGCAACCCTATCGGTCCTGAGGTTATCACCACTTGTCAACGTTTCAAGTCACCATCTCGGAAACCATCGGCCCCGAAGCTGACAAATGTTTTTGTGAAGATCAAACTCCGTTTACACCCACGTCAAAATAACTCGTATTGTCTGGTCAAACTTTGATACGTCCCCTTTATTATGTTGATCCGTTCAATCTTATGCTTCGCATATGTCTATCTATATTTGTAGTCCTTGAACTATTTCTTTTTATGGTAATCCCGCTCTCGGTTATCATCGGCCTCCGAACTAATCATAAACTTCCCGTTCCTAGTCAAGCTTATTGCTAATACCATGTTCCGCCCTTCTCCCCATTAGTATTTTCCAGACGCCTGTTACTTGTATATGAACCCGCTGTAGTTGTAGTCACTAGGCAATTAGAATATCGACTCAGAATACCCTCATACGCCTGTATCAGTCTCATACTAAGAATCCCCCCATCCGCCTTCGCGTGCGCTCGCCCACTCCCAGCCCCAACCCCCTAGCCTGATGCTCGACTTGTCCTTCGATTCCAATCGGTATCACGCCGAAAGGTACTCATTAGGATTAGTCTTCGCCCGCCCGAAATTTAAGGACACCCTACGGATATTTGCGAGGGCGCAGCACATAAGCTGAAGCCAAGTCCTTCCGATCGGTCCCTGTCGGCCACCGACATTAGTCAGTTTTCAGTTCTTAACACTGATGCATCTACCGTTAGGTACCTTGGGAGTAGCGTTCGAAATAGAGTCGTCCACTTCAGAGTCTGACTCATCGCAAGGAATTAAGTTGGGTAATTGTCCTGGGTCGAAGGGGAAGCTCTCCTCCGATCCCTCTGACTCAGAGGGGTCTTCTATAATGTAGGTCTGACTTATTTCCTTAGATTGGTTCACAAATGCTTCCTCGTCGACGATTTCCTCAATGGTGGGAGGTTCAGGTCACGATAAAACTCTTGTCTCAGTCAACCTTTCCGGTTCTGACGATGAGCATCTAGCCAGTCTCCTTTCTCGAGAAAATCACGGTCTGATATAGAAACATAGACTTGCGATGCCTTGTTCTCATTTGAAGATGCATTCACGTCTGAAACGATGTCGTCCTCTGACTGAGGAAGGTAGACAGAAATGAAAATCGATTCCTCATCAATGTTATGTACTTGTCCCTGTATGCTTAATCCATAAACCGTTTCATAAGCCCTTTGATCCTCCGCCTCCTCCATTGGGTTCTGCGTGGAGCATTTGTTAATAGAGACATAGTGCGACATCCTGCCCACGTGAGGGCAGTCGATCTTAAAATGCTCTAAACTCCCGCAAATCCAACACTCCTTCGGGGGTTTGGCGATGCTTTTCTTGTCACTTTGTTCGAAAAAGAACTTGCCGTGTTTCTTACCCTGTTTCACGTTCGATCTCCTAGGGACAGTTTTATCCTCAAGTTCGCCGAGGAGGACATGGCCTCGATTAGTGGGGTCGATTCCTCCAGAGTGTTCTTCCTCATGCCAGGGATCCAACTCATCTTGCTCGGCGATCATGACTCTGGGTTTCTGAAACTGATAACGCTCTCGATGTGTTTGAACCCAAGCATTAATCAGAGCCTCTTGTAAATTGTTCGCATAAGTCTGCAGGCTCATGATGTCGTCGATAGGTTGTCCCTGTAGAAGGTAAAGCCATTCCATGGGCAGTGTCAAGATGAGTCTGCATGTTTCATCCTTTCGGTTTTGGTGGAACCCATACAAGAATCGATAGAGCTTGACCCTCCGCTGAATGTAATAAACGGGTGTCTCATGATTGTGATCGGCGTGTCGAAATTTCATGGCTTCCCATTCTAGAGCTAAGGATTCGCACCAATGAGTTCCAAGTAATCCTTCTATGATGCCCCAAAGAAATGATCCGTGAGATCGACTGAATTCAGTGCGATGTTCACGGTCTAGGGTGCTCCACCAGATCTTGGCATCGCCGGTGAGTCATCTTGGCAGAGCAACTCCCAACAATGTGCTCATGGAGTCTGAGATCTCCGAGAGACTCATAATATCCATGATGTAGTCCAACACCTTGGGTTGAGTCCCATTGTATTCAGGAAGGTTGGACCATTTTATCTTGATGTTGTTGGTGTTAAGAGCGATCCTTTTATCCTTAGGTAAGTCATCGATAGGCGCGCTGGCTCGAGGCTGCATCAGAGTTTGAAAGGGAGAGTTAGGTACTCTACCGTGATGCCCCCCACATCCCAAATTCCCTCCATAGCTTGAGGCACTAGAACTCCTGGATGAATTACTAGGGGGTCCTCCTGATGGCAGAAAGGGGTTCGAGGAGATTGGCAGGGAATGGCGGGGATCGACTGGATTCAGCGATCCTCAACCAGCAACTTGACCAGCTATACCCTCAGTGAATGCAGTAGAGAAAGACGGTCGACCTCTGTTGGCGACTGATCAATTACTAGTCACAGTTTGCTCATTACTGACGTTAGAATTACCCGGAATTCATTCGAACATGACGCGAGAGCGGT
This sequence comes from Hysterangium stoloniferum, assembly GCA_015178975.1. Classification (NCBI taxonomy): domain Eukaryota; kingdom Fungi; phylum Basidiomycota; class Agaricomycetes; order Hysterangiales; family Hysterangiaceae; genus Hysterangium; species Hysterangium stoloniferum. The sequence goes on from WHVD01000167.1 coordinate 116,818, forward strand.
GAATTCCCTGGTGGGGGGTAGGGCTAGGTTCCGTCGTGATTTCTCTCTCGATTTCGACCGTATTCAAAGGTCGACGAGGCTGAGGTTGATAGAGGGGAGTGCAGATTTCCATTCCCTTTTCCTGAAGATGGTCTGCAACTTGCATCCTCATATCCAATGGGAAGTCTTGCAAAATAATGGGATGATTGAGTGAATGAAGGAAACGAGTGTCAGGAGACCCATTCAGGGTACAAACAAATGAACTAGTTGTGGAAATGGGCAAATTGTGTACCTGGATGGAATCACCATAAGGGTAAAGCACTTCCAAAACCATCTTATCAAGTCTCCTCTGATTTCGCCTTAACCGACCACTTAGAGTAAAATACGCAAATGAAGAATTCCAAGTGATCCCATTAAGAGACTCCTCCAACATCTGGATGTATATATACTGGTAGTCAACCTTGGGGATGATGTGATCCCCACCGAGTAGGATGTGAAGGATTTGCAACGCATCATCGTGTGTGCGGAGCACTTCGAGAAATAAAGAGAACACTTCTTGTTTAAGAATCATTCTTCCTCCTTCCATAACAGAAGTAACCTCACTCGACCATTCAGGAATTGAGTGGGTCAGATCCTCAAGGGTTCCAGGTCACGTGAATAGATCCTGCACCGATAAAATGGCCTGATAACGACCTAACCAGACTGCTACAGTCACCGGTAAAAGAGGGTAATCCGTATTGTACTCCTCCATGAAGGGAGTAACCTGATCCACAGGGATTCGATCGGTGTAGTACGCATCCCATTGTAGGTCGACGGGCTGAGTGTAAACTATATGACCCCCAAAGAATTGCTTAAGGATGACCTGCCTAGGTGGGAACGAGAGAACGGGTTCAGGAGCATGGGTAGTCTCGACATTAGCTCCAGGAATGTTCAACTGCTCAGTTGACGGATGTTCCTCACGTGGACTTGGGGGGGCATCTTTTGACGGTCCAGCTGCTGCTCCGGGGGAACTTCCAGGAGGAACTGGTTTTTGAAAAGTCAATGAAGACTTCCTCATGGTGACGTTACGGGGTGGTTCCAGACTTGCAGGTTTTTGACGAGGTTTTGAACTACTCGGGGTCATCGAAGATCTTGGCGTTTGGTTCTTGCCAGTGGTCATTTACGTGCTTAGAAGCTAGTAGGCGTAAAGTATCATTTTTTCTTCATAGGGAAAGAGCGGTCTAGCTCAGATCACCACTGTGAAGAGTGGTGGAAGTTCTAACCGTTCTATATATGAAGAATATCGACCGTTTAGGTACGACACTAAGATGTATTGACTGTCTAAGTCTAATACAGACTGGACACGTATTGACTACTTAGTTCAATACAGTAGAGAGAAGTAGCTATCTAGAGTAAAGTAGAGAGCTAGAACGAATAAGTAGAATCGACTGTTAAGTGTGATTCTGGACGACTGCTTGAGTGTAAAGTAGAGTAACTAGAGAGTTGAATAATAGAGTAGTGTGGATGTAGTCCACGTGGGTTGAGATAAGGATTGAGTTTCGACTGGTACAGTTCGAAACTCTGATTGAGTAGATAGCTAAAGCCTGTCTGTGACGGTCGAGATGATACACCAATCACAACTTACAGGACACTAACAGGTGTCTGGGTAAGTTGTGGTTGCAGTGTAAAAGTGTCTGAGTTCTAACTACGGGCGCTAGAATACATAAGTCTGGTGTGTATGCGCCCACAAGAGTCAATGTACCACATACATAGGTCGTTGAACTAATTATAGATGTATAATAAAATAGAGAGAAAACAGAAATAATAAAGGGAATATAGTAAGAGCTCATCCAACTATGTTTCCTGACTGTATTTCACCATACCTCTCACAGATGGACAGGTAGTCTGAAAGAATTGAGCTTTGACAAAAACCTGATCACCAATTTTGAGGTTGGGTGGTGGAATCCAGTTTTTGTCTGCTGAATGCTGATATTGCTCTTGGGCAGACATTATTGCAGTCTGGAGTTTGTGAGGTATCAGCTTTATCTCATAATATTCTCTTAATTTTCTGTGAATTATTTAATATTTTCTCGAAATTATTGTATTTTTATTGTGAAATATAAGGCCTAATTCCTTTTAATTTTGCATAATACATAATAGTATATATGAGCTCATATAATTCTATTATATCTTATTTATTTTATTATAATTTTTAACTAATTATTTATATTTTATTTACTTAGTTATTGCTTTTCAGCACCCCAAAATACATATGGCCCAGATGGATCCACACTATATTTCAAATATTATTTCTATTTTCTCTCTATTTTATCATACACATATATTAGTTCGATGACCTATGTAATCCTATGGCACATAGACTCTTGTGGATGCATATGCACTAGACCTATGTATTTTAGCACCTATAGTTAAAATTCAGACACTTTTTACCCTGTAACCATGACTTGCCCAGACACCCACTTAGTGTCCTGCAAGTTGTGATTGGGGTATCATCTCGACCGTCACAGATGGGCTTCAACTATCAGTGCAATCACCATTTTGAACTATATTAGTCAAAACCCGAACTGTTATCTCAATTCACACAGACTACATCCATACTACTCTGCTTTGTTCAACTCTCTTATATTATTTCCTTAATCATTAGAGCAGTCGCTCAGAATCATACTGTAAAGTTGATTCTCTTCCAGTCATCTTAGCTATCTATTTGGTACTTAAGATAACTAATCCTTCCAGTGTATTGAACTTAGACAGTCAATACACATTTTGATCTGTATTAGACTTAGATAGTCAATACATTGTCATGTCATACCTAAATAGTTGATATTCTTCATATATAGAATGGTTAGAACTTCCACGACTCTTCACAGTGGTAATCCGGGCCAGGCCACTCTTTCCCTATGAAGAAAATGTCCATTAAAAGTAACAGACTCCTTTACACATGATGACTATGGGCAAAGAACAGGCCATGAAACCTTCAGTGGGATCAAGTAGTTCCTTCGCGTGATGAAGACCCACTAGTCTTGAACTGCCTGGAAATGTTACAATGAGAAAGCCTTCGCTGACTTCCCAAAAACAAATATCTGTTGGAGGCTCTCCCTGAATTGAAGTTGAACCAGTGACAGCCAGCTGATTAGGACCACCTTCATGCCAGGAACTAAGGTAGGCGTCACTTTAGTTCAGCACCTTATGTAATCATATTACTAAGCACCAAGAGCGGCCAAATTTGCGAATCAAATTTTTGAAAAATTTATTATGAAGTCAAAAAATGAATTGGAGTCACTATAATGGTACAGGCATATTAATTTGAGCTTGCCGTACTTGTGCAAGCATGATTGGAGGTAATGTACAATGGCCATGGTATCTTTTGTTGACCCACACAGTCTCCACTCCTGACAGTCCGAGATCATAACCTGATATGAACCGGGCAGACCTATTTGCATATCTAGCATGGGAAAACAATGAGATCAGATAGTGGGCAGAAGGATAAGAGAAATACCTTCTGATTTGAAGCAAAGGGATATTGTTAGGATACACACACAGGCCGGGTTTCTGGAGAAACCCGCAGGATATCCAGTAGGACTTGGCTTCAGCTTATAGGCTGCACCCTCACTAGATCGTGTTGTCCAATTTCAAACGGATGGACAGGGATCCCGGGGAGTCCGGGTGGGGTTCATGGGTCGTACGTCGTAAGTCGGGGGTCGTGGGTCATAAGTCGAGTTGGTTGAGAGAGGTAGATGCGCCGGAGCCCGTGGGCTCCAACTAGTGCAAGCGATGTGAATCAAGTAAGGTTTTTAAAGCGGAAAATGTTATTAGATTACTGGGGGGAATCTAAGCTAATTTTCTGACTGGATTGTATGTACAACATCTGCCAGTTTTTATAGACCGTGGAATTAATGACATACCAAATCCAGTAATAACGAAATGAAACTAACAAAACATAAAACGGGAATAGTAAACACCAAATTGGTGTTAGGAATGGGACGGAACGGAGCGGAGTCCAAATCGTGACAAAGCATAACCCATAACGGGAAATGGAGTGGGAGCGGAGTCCTAAATTGTGACAGGTCATTTGACTAAAATGGGAACGGGGCTCGATTAGAGCAGTGACGGGATTCTAAGCGGGGACCAGTGACTGATGCGTGGGACGAAGATGGACATAGACAGAGACGGAGTCCGGGGGAAGTCCGGTGACTGATATGTGTCGTAATGAGGTCGAACGTAACTAGTCTTGACGTAACGGAGTCCGGGCAGGAAATCCTATAAACAGACAATTGGTGCTTGTAGCGCGTGGGGGCGTACGGGTTACTGCCCGGAGTCCGGCGGGATTGTCCAATCGTAACAGTATCCTCCCTTTAAGCCGAAGTCCCAAAGAGGCTCTAGACCTAAATAAGGTTCTTGTCAGCTGCGCGCATGTGTCAAAAGTCATGTCGGTTACACGTATGTGTCAAAGAGTCATGTGATCTGGAAGGTAAGGTTCAAATGCGACGAGCCTATATATAAATTTGAAAAAATAGAAATTTCTTCTTCTTTATTACCCCCATCTTCAAAAATGGGACCAAAGCCAACACCTAAAAGAGTGATGCCAACCGCGGGGTCCTCCACGGGCTCTCCGTATCGGGCACCTTGGAGCACAGCCCAATTGTTAGCATGGCGAGAAGAGCAGCGCCGACTTCGTGAAGAAGCAGAGAGGGAGGTGAGGGAGGCTGAGGAGGCCCTGGACCAAGAGTACCAGGCAGCATTGGCTGCGGAGGAAGAGGCCGCAAGGGAGAGGGAGTGTGAAGCAGAGGAGGCTGCGCAGGTGGCCATGGAGAACACCCAGGTGGCTGTGGAGAAAGCCCAGGTGGCTGCGGAGAAAGCCCGGTTGGCCACGGACAGGGCCGCAATTGTTGCGGGAAAGGTAAGTCCCAATATTCACTTGTCGAAATTTGCTGACTTGTATTTTTTCAGTGCAAGGCGACAGAGGTGGAGTCGGAGTCTGAGGGGGAGCCAGAGAGCCCCCAAAAGGTAAGCCTCATGTCCGTGGGATAACCGTGGAAACTGACCGTATCAACAGAAGGCAAGGAAGGCGGTGCCAGTCCGTCTTCCGACGCAGAACGAGCCGTGGTGTTCCGGTTGTAACGACTGGAACACTGAATGCAACCAAAAGTCCGGCCGGGGTCCGGGGTGCTATCAATGTGTGCACCTCAAGGCGAGGTGCTCGCTTGTTCACGAGCAGGCCACGGGGTCCGGGGTCCAGGGCATGAGATGTAAGCGGGTCAGACGGGTTGTCCGGGTTGGACGAAGTCCTTGGACAGATCGCCGAGGGCATCGAGGCCCAAAACGAGTTGCTCCAGAAGAGCAACAAGGTCCACATAGTGTAAAGGGTATGCATATATGCATACTCGGACTAAGGAATAATAGCTGGATTATAGTACTTTATTATTTACCTTTTATTTTCTTTCTTTATATTCTTTCTATATTTCGAGCACACCTTGATTTTGTAGTTCGAAGCTTTGTGTATACGTATGGGCGCTCTCGGCGCCAAAAGAGACAGACAACTTTTACCCAGCAGACACCACCTCGTAAACGACCCAGACGTCGAATAGCGAGAGGTGTCAAGGGTAACGTTTCAACTACCTCTAAAGGTAGTATTCTCTTGCATACTAACGTACTTTGGACTCGAACTGCGAAGGTCGAGTTCCAATCTAAGGTCTTTGCGCTAGTCGACATTATAGTCGACTCGCGCTATTATTTCCTTACTCTAGATATTCAGCTTCACATTGATTATCTATTTTACATCTAGCTACGAGTTGTACCGTGAAGGTCAACTCCTTCATTCTTTCATTCTAGCCATCAAGAGCAACTGTACAGTTGCTCTTGTGACACATAGCATGTCTTCTTACTAGCACAGCTTGTCTAGTAATCTACGGTATTGTACTGTACGGTCAATATCTGCTAATAGTAGTTGAATAGACACTATTCTTCATATATCGAACGGTCAGAATCTATCGACTCTTCACACATAGTGGTGGCGAAGGAACTGTGCGGACTCCGCGAGGAATTTTGGAAGTTCCTGGCGGAGTATGGCGGCTATGTATATGAGGAGCCGCAAGTCGGGAGTTCCGAGGATGCCAGATTGGATGAGGACGGGGTTGACGCAGAGGTCACGGAGCTTCCTGAGGAAGTAGCTGAGGCGGCAGGGAAAAAACACAGCCCCATAGAAATAGATGAATAGAATAGAAATAGAACTTGATAATAATTGAACATAAAAGTAAAGCGTGAAACACATAAAAATAAAAGTCAAAGCCAAAGTCCACGGAGAGTCCGCTTAAAGACTTGACAAGACATGTCAGAACCTGTAAAAGCAAAGAGAGACATAGGGCGACAGGGAATAATGAAAATGAGTCCAAACATAACACGGGGTCCGCGGAGTGTGGTCAGAGAGAAGATAATGGTCCAGGTTTGAGCGGGTAAGCTGTATGAAAGTCAGTAATGATTTCCGTGGCATTACCGAGTTCCGTGGCCAAAATCCAGGAGGTTTCTTCATCGGTGCCCTCGTAACCCACCCACTTGACCAAGTAAAGCAGTTTACAAGTGTGTCGATGCTTGTCTATTTTTGAATCTAAATTCTGTGAGATTTCAAACTCGGGTTCTCCGTCAATGATGACAGGAGGAGGCGGAGATTGCACGCGATCCGGGATAGTGTTAGCAGTACAAGGTTCTAGTATAGAAACATGAAATACCGGGTGTACCGCGCGCATGCTATCCGGAAGCTGTAGAGTCCAAGAGACTGAACCTACTTGTGCAATAATGTCAAATGGGCCTAGATATTTTTCAGCAAGCTTCTTTGATGGACATGTAGTCCTGAAGAATTGAGCTTTGACATAAACAGGGTCACCAATCTTGAAGTTGGGTGGCGGGATCCGGTGTTTGTCCGCTGAATGTTGGTATTGCTCTTGGGCAGACAATATTGCAGTCCAGAGTTCCTCGTGGAACTTGTGGAGGTCCGTGGTGAACTCTTGAGCGCGAGCAGAGGCGAGATTTCGTTCTGGATGTACTGTAATATTTGGATTATATCCTTTATTTGCAAAGAACGGGGAAACACCAGTAGTGGCCGAAGGTGCATTGTTGTAAGGAAACTCCGCAAGTGGTAACAAGGTTTTCCAATTGTCCTGTTGGTAGTTGCAATATACGTGGAGGTATTGTTCCAATGTCTGGTTGACGCGTTCGGTTTGTCCGTCACCTTCCGGATGATGTCCGGACGTGAAATGTAATGTCATGTCATGTCCAAGGATTTTCCGAGGGATCTAAAGAAGTGAGACACGAACTCTGATCCTCTATTGGAAGTTACGTGGGACGGAACTCCATGCTTGGAAAATACGTGGATAATGAAAAGTTCCGCTAACTGCACGGACATGATTGTATCATAAGTAGGGATGAATATACCTTGTTTTGAGAATCTTTCAACAATGACTAGAATAGCAGAAAAGCCTTCAGAATCCGGTAGGTGTTCAATGAAATCCATAGATATAGAATTCCACAGGTGTTCTGGTACGGGGAGTTGTTTCAAAAGGCCGTATGGCTTGTGTCGCTGAGATTTCGAGTGGGGACAAGTAGTGCAAGATTTACAATAGTGCTTAACGAATCCACGGAGTCCGGGCCAAGTATAGTCTCTTCTTATTAATGATAGAGTTTTGTTGTACCCGAAATGTCCTGAGAGTGGATGATCATGTTTGTATTGAAGGATCCTGAGGCGGAGGCCATTGGAGTCCGGTACATAGATACGATTGTCAAGTCTAATGAAACCATGTTGATCAAGAGACCACCGAGGTTGATCGGGGTCCACGGGATTGTCCAGATGAGCTTTAGTAACTGGGTCTAGCGGAATTGCCGATAGAATATCTTGATGTAACTTCTCGATATCCATAATGATAATTCCACGGACAATGGGATTGACGAGGAAAGTTGCGCAGACCGATGCGGTAAGCTGTTGATTCGTGAAAATAGGTTTCAGGTTGTGCAGATTTACCATTGCATAGTCGTTGCTCCCCTCTTTAGGATAGACGTCCCATTGTCTAGTTAAAGCGTCGGGTTTGCCGCCGAGACAGCCGGGTCGAAAGCAGATAATCATGTTGAAGGCAGAGAGATATTCAGACCAGCGGGCCTGCCAGCGGGTCAAAAGTTTTGTGGTAGAAAAGTATTCCAGGTTTTTGTGATCTGTTACAATGTCAATAGGAGCTCCTGAGCCTTCCAAATAGTGTCGCCATGCTTTGAAAGCTGAAAAGATTGCCAGAAGTTCTTTATCATGAACATCGTAGTTGAGCTCTGCTCCGGTAAAAGTCTGGGACAGAAAAGCCACGGGGTGAACTTCTCCGTTGGAGTCCTGGATAGACAAAATGGCTCCAAGTGCATAGTCGGAGGCGTCCGTTTCAACAATGAGCAGGAAGTCCAGTTTCCAATGCGACAGAATAGGAGCTGTAGAAAAAGAATTTTTTAAAAGATTGAAAGCTTTTTGACACTTATCATTAAAGTTCCACGGAGTACCCTTACGCGTAAGACGGGTAAGGGGTACCGTGATGTTGGAATATCCACGGATAAAACATCTGTAAAAATTGGCAAAGCCGAGGAAGGATTGTATATCTTTAAATTTTCGGGGTTTGGGCCAATCTTTGATGACTTGCACTTTAGTTTCATCCATGCGGAGTCCATCAGGTCCCATCATGAAACCTAGGTATTCCACGGAGTCTGTGTCAAAAGTACATTTTTTACCATTTGCGAATAAACCATGTTGTCTGAGCCTCTGGAGAACTTCATGGACTTGTTTGTCGTGTTCTGCGGGATTCTCGGAGTAGATAAGAATGTCGTCCAAGTAAACAATGATGCATACATCAAGCATGTCGGAGAAAATGTCGTTGATAAAATGCACAGAGCATTGGTGAGTCCAAAAGGGATGACCAACCACTCGAAGGCCCCATAACGGGTTCTAAAAGTGGTTTTCCATTCGTCACCCGTGGCAATCCGGACCAAATGATAGGCGTGCTTGAGATCTATTTTGGTGTAAATCCGGGCATTCTGCGGGGCATCGAGCAGGTCAGATATGAGTGGGAGTGGATATTTGACCTTTTTGGTGACAGCATTGAGTCCTCTAAAATCAACACGAAGTCGAAGGGATCCATCCTTTTTTCTGACAAACAGAACAGGTGCTCCAAAAGGAGACTTTGAGGGTCGAATAAAACCTATGGACAAATGTTCATCCAGGAAATCACGGATTGCGGATAATTCCGTGGACGAAAGCGGGTAAATATGTCCTAGGGGTGGCTGGGCACGATCTTCAAGATCGATTTTTAAGTTGTATTCTCTGTGAGGCGGAAGCCAGTCAGCTTTCCGCTTGCTAAAAACATCTGCGAAGTCATGATATTTCTCCGGGACACTTTCTAGGTCAGCGGCTTGCTCAGATTCAGATACCGGGGTTGAAAAACGTCCAGTTGCTTCATCAATTTTTAAGTTGATAGTGAACGCCTGGGACCCATCCATTTTTGAAGCCCTAATAAAAGCTGCAGCATTAATCAGAGAAATGGATGGAGGTGCCGTGGGTTCTGGGGAAGCCATTGGTGCCATAGGGATCACAGGAGTCCTCCAGACTGCAGGTGCCGGGAAGGCCATGGGTGCTGTGGAGGCCGGGTCAGGCGCAGTTTCCTCGGTCACCGCGGGAGTCCGGAATGTTATACTGTTAGCTATCCAGTCAATCAACGGATTGTAGCGGGTAAGCCAGTTATGTCCTAGGACCACCGAGCAACTTGAGTCTAACTGGGTCACATAGAAAGTGACCAATTGAGATGTTCCACAAGGGAAATTGATGGGTAAATCACAAGCTTGGGTAACAACCAAATTACTTGTGCCATTGAAGAGGCGGAGAGCGACGGGATTTATCGAATAAGTTGACAAAGAATTTTTTTGTGTGAATTTTGTATCTAAAAAACAATGAGTCAAGCCGGAATCTATAAGAGCTGAAAAAACAAATTTCGGGATCATATTAGACATAAGTTTAATGAAAAATGAATCAGAATGTGAAAGAGTGGATGCGTTGAGGCGAGTGAACTCTTGAATGCGCGGAGAGGCAATGCAACCCCTAACCCGCATGGAGTCCGCAGGGTTGCTTACTCTTTTTTCGAATTGGCAGCCAGTTTGTCCTTCGACAGGGTTTCCGTGGAGGCCTTGGCTGTTCGACCCTTTGAAGAGTTTGCTTTTGCCAGCGGACATTCCGGGACTCGATGACTGGGTTTCCCGCACAAGAGACAGAGGTTGTTGTCCATACAATGTTGTCTTTCTTGTGGAGTCAATTTGCCATCGGGTCCGAGTTTGCCTGAGAGGTTGGGTTTTCCGGCTTGCTTGCCGGACTGTTGACCCTTGTTGTTGTCCTTATTGTCCTTATTGTTGTTGTTGTTGGTTGAAGACTTTTTATCGTTCTTCTTGTCGGATTGCGTGGAGTTCTGGTTGCTGGTTGACGAATTATTGTTATTGTTTTTGTCCTTGGACTTGTTTACTTTGTCTGTGGATGTCTCGCAGGCAACTTCCGTGCGACGTTCCCAATAACATGCGTCTGCGTTCTGAGCTTTGAGGCGCATACGGGACAGGGTTTTTGGCTTGCCATCTTCTCCTTTTGAGACTTCATCTTTAAGGTGGGACAGCAGACTGGCGTAGAATTGGTGGCGGAGAGCGGGATTGCCCCACTGACAGCGAGCTGCAAGATTATTGAATTGGACGATGTAGTCCATGATGCGCTGCGTGTCCTTCATACGAAGATTTGTGAGACTATTCTCGGCTTCTCCTGTTGGGTCATATGGGCTGAAGTTGGTTTCAAGCTCCTCAACAAAAGCCTCCCAATTTTCAAGCCAGAGCGGCTCTTCCTCAGAAATCCCACTAAAAGCCGGTTCGAACCATTTCAACGTGGATCCCGACAAATATGACAGTGCGTAGTTGACTTTTCGGGAGTCCGTGGAGAATGCAGCGGCACGATCACGGAAGTTGAAGCGACATTGCATGAGGAAAGTAGAGAGTTTGTTTGGGTTGGAACCCGTGAAGGGTTCCGGAGCATTGACTTTTGACCGTGGAGGTTCTTGTTCCTTTTTCTTTCATTCTTCGAGCAGGTGCATCATGAATTTATCTATAGTACCTGCTAAAAATTCAGAAGTAGGATCCCCCAAATGCGGTCATTGAACAGGTGGAGGGTTTTTGAGAGTGATTTCGACACCTTTGCCCTTGTTGGGGGCCACAGAATCGTCCTCATGCTTGGATTCATCCAGGTTTTCTGGGACTTCTTCAATACGGGCTTCTTCCATGGGTTCCGACTGGTTCGCAAGCGTCTGACTGGTATACAGAGTTAACGGGGAATGAAGAGTCGACGGTCCAGGTATTGATGACTGTGTGCGTGTACTTCTTCTTGGTGGCATAATGAAAACAATCTGCGAGTATTAGTCAGAAAATACTGTTAGGATACACACACAGGCCGGGTTTCTGGAGAAACCTGCAGGATATCCGGTAGGACTTGGCTTCAGCTTATAGGCTGCGCCCTCGCTAGATCGTGTTGTCCAATTTCAAACGGACGGATGGGGATCCCGGGGAGTCCGGGCGGGGTTCGTGGGTCGTAGGTCATAAGTCGGGGGTCGTGGGTCGTAAGTCGAGTTGGTTGAGAGAGGTAGATGCGCCGGAGCCCGTGGGCTCCGACTAGTGCAAGCGATGTGAATCAAGTAAGGTTTTTAGAGTGGAAAATGTTATTAGATTACTGGGGGGAATCTAAGCTAATTTTCTGACTGGATTGTATGTACAACATCTGCCAGTTTATATAGACCGTGGAATGCATGACATACCAAATCCAGTAATAATGAAACGAAACTAACAAAACATAAAATGGGAATAGTAAACACCAAATTGGTGTTAGGAATGGGACGGAATGGAGCAGAGTCCGAATCGTGACAAAGCATAACCCATAATGGGAAATGGAGCGGGAGCGGAGTCCTAAATTGTGACAGGTCATTTGACTAAAACGGGAACGGGGCTCGATTAGAGCGGTGACGGGATTCTAAGCGGGGACCAGTGACTGATGCGTGGGACGAAGATGGACATAGACAGAGACGGAGTCCAGGGGAAGTCCGGTGACTGATATGTGTCGTAATGAGGTCGAACATAACTAGTCTTGACGTAACGGAGTCCGGGCGGGAAATCCTATAAACAGACGATTGGTGCTTGTAGTGCGTGGGGGCGTACGGGTTAGTGCCCAGAGTCCAGTGGGATTGTCCGGTCGTAACAGATATCATCCAAGCATGTAAGCATATTCTTTTCCATCTCAACAATGTTACTGGTTTTGGGGGTGTTTCGGTAATGGAACTTTGCTGCACCCCAATACTGCTCAATAAAATTAAGCTTGCAGTGATATTTTTAGAAGTCACAGATGTGACCCTGTAATGTATTAGCCTTATTTTAATATTATTTTCTGGAAAAAGGAGTCCAATGCTCTATCAAAGTGTGCAAATACTCAATTCACTACAAGGTAAAATAATTTAAGTATTTGATATTAATCAGTGGCAGCCTAAATAGACTTAGAACCCCTGAAGTCAAGAGTTTACTTGAATATATGCACCCTACTTCACAAAGAAGGTTTTGAGAGCTGCTTGTGCAAGCTTGTTCTTTTTCTGTGATAACAACTACTAAAATAAGAATAACAATTTACTGATTCCAAAGCTAGATTTAACTTCAATACTAGCTAGTTTATATATATTTTATACTATTTATCAAACAGTAAAAATATTTATAAACAGGTCAAAAGATTAGATATAGAATAAAACACTATTTGGCTAATATATGCTTTATTTACACTAACCTACAAGGTCTACTGTGATACTAACTTATCAGGATCTTAATGTAGCCTTAATGATTCTGCAAGAATATTCTCAGTATTTAAAATTTATTTATTACTTGGTTGATAGCCAACAACTCTAACTGAGGTGGCAACGGATTCCAACAACTTAAATAGAAGTTAGAAAAAGTAATAAAGCCAGCTACTCAATTAAGAGGTGGCAAGGGGGAACAAAAGTCAACAACTCAGATTGAGGTGACAAGGGATCTGATTGGGCCAACAACTCTGATAGAGGTGGCAAGGGTTTCCAACAGCTCTGATAGAGGTGGAATTAGATGTCCAACTGCCCAGATTGGGGTGGATTAGGCTGCTTGCTGCAGTGACACACAGATGTGGTGTAAATGGGTTGATAAAATTGGTTATATTTCATGGCTGGAGCAGAGCTCCTTATATACACTGAGATGTGAGACATTTAGAGACATATTGAACTTTATTTCTATCCTATTTTAGCTATTTCACTTGGAATGTTTTAGACATTTCTGCCATTCTCTATTGTAGCATATATGATGACATAATATATGACATAATATTCCCAGATGACATAATATATGACATAATATTCCCAGATGACATAATATATGACATAATATTCCCAAATGACATAATGTATGACATAATATTCCCACGCTAGTGCGCGTGTGACACCTGTCGCGCCTTGTGACTGTCGCGCGCCCTTGTGACTGTCACTCGTTGTGACAACCGGTCACTTGGTGTGACAACCGGTCACTTGTTTGTGACGAATATTCCCGCGCATTGTGTAATAAGCGCCAGGTGGCCGGTTTGAAGATATAGTTAAAAAAGAATAAAAAGTAGAAATTTCGTAGCTCCCTCAATTTATAAGATAAAAATGCAAAATAAATTGCATAAATTCAATATAAATTAAGAAAATATTGTACAATTTTTATAATCGCGATATAAGTACATTTAGAAGCCTTTGTTAAGAATTCATTTTGGGGAAATTGCGAAAAATAGGAAAAACCTTTAAAAATACATAACAGACCCTGCAATGTGATGAACTCTTCAAGTTGAGATTTTTGTGCCACAAAGTCTGGTTGGGTAAAAAGAAGGCGATGGCTGCAACAGTCAGTTTTTCCTTGTACACATTTAAAACCTTCACATTGTGCAAGTAAGCCACTTTCCCTCCATAGGCCTCGTTCCTGGATGATTTGTTCCATCCCTTTAAACCATCCAGGCATTGTAGGGTGGTCCTCTTCGAAATAAAAGGACTCATCGCCTACTGGAGTCACACACTCAAGAAGGCTGAATGTAACTACTCAGCCATGGAATGAGAAGTGCTAGCCACCAAAGAGGGATTAGTTCATTTCCAGCCTTTTATAGAAGGTGAACATATACTTCTCATCACTGACCATGCAGCATTGCAATGGGTCAGATCTTACGAGAATACCAATCATCGACTGGCCGCATGGTATACACTGCATATCCTGGTCTGGAAATTCTACACTGAGTGGGACAAATACACAGCAATGTTGACCCATTGTCTAGACTCCCTTGAGTACCTGACTATGTTAGCCCTGCAAGAGATGACCTATTACCAATTGTAGCAAGCTCTTCCAACAGGGATGACAATGGGAAACTATGGGAGAATAAACTGGTGGAAAGAGCTATTTTTCTCATTCATCGTGAGTTAGTGGAATCTATTGGGACAATGGAAGAGATTCCCCAAACAGAATGGGATCTTCACAACCTCTCCAGCAATGATGAAATGGACAAATCAATTTTTACCCTCTTGAATCCCCAGCTGCTTATAGAAATCAATGAGAATTATGCTAAGGAACTCTGTGACTGGTACCGGAAAGATCCTGCCTTCAGAAATCATTATGCTGCTGATCCCATTTCCCCAAATGTAGTAGCCACCCCTTCTCACTATTTCATCGGCAAGAATAAGCTACTGTTTTTTTTGAAATTTGGACTGGAAAAGTTGAATCTGTATGCCTAACAGTATGATGCCAACCATACTCAAGTTGATACATGATAATCCCTTCGAAGGAGCCCACACAGGTGGTCAATGACTCTTTCAGCTAATAAAGGACCAATTCTTCTGGCTGAGGATGTTGCAGGACTGCATGGTGTATGCTTGCAGCTGCGATATATGCCAGAAGACCAAAGTCGATCATTCTGCCTGACAAGGAGCTCTACGAGCTGCAGAGGTACCTAAGGCCATTCGAGGCTGTCTCAATGGACCTGATAACTGGATTACCACTTTCTGTAGAGGGTGGTTACTCTGCCATCTTTGTCACCATGGATAAACTTACATATTTCTTAATTTGTGAGCCCATGACCTCAGATTTATCTGCAGAAGGATTTGCGTGAATTTTTGTAAATAAGGTAGCCACTCCTTTTGGCCTACCTTCAAGGATAATCTGTGATCGAGACAAGAGATGGACTTGTAGGTTTTGGAGGGAAGTCTGCAAGGTATATGGAAGTGCCCTTGCAGTATCCTCATCTCACCACCCTCAGATGGACAGTCAAATGGAGAACACCAACGCTATCATTGAGCAAATGCTGAGAGTGTACTGTGCTTCTTCGAAAAATGAATGGTCTCAATAGACTCAGGTAGTTGCCCATACCTACAATTCAACAGTACAGAGTTCAATGGGCTATGCACCAGCCTTTTTGTTAATGGGATACTTACCGAGAGGAATGTCCCGCTGCCTGGGAGGGGATGACCCTGTGGTTCCCAGAGAATTATCAGACAGTCCATTAGCCGATCAATGGATCTTGGAACTGGAGAACCATTGACAAGCAGCACAAGATTCGATCACATGAGCACAAGAAATGCAAGCCTGCAGCTACAATAAGAAATGAAGACCAGTGGAAGACATCTCAGAGGGAAACCTTGTTCTCATCAATCCTCATTCTCTCGAACTCATTGAAGCCAAGGGAACTGGAAGGAAACTCATACAAAGATGCATAGGGCCATTTGAGGTCTTGGAAAAGATTAATCCTCAAGTTTTTCGACTCCATATTCCCTTGGAATATCAAATACACCCAGTGATTAACTGAGACCATCTCAAACAATACCATTTCTCCCCAAGGAATTCAGATCAAGGGCACTACTTGAAAACCCTAGGGAACTAGGTTGTAATGATGAGGAGTATGAAGTAGAGGCTATAATGGGACACAAAAAATATCAAAATCGACTACTTTTCCAAGTTCAATGGAAAGGATATGGACCAGAAGAGGACACTTGGTTAAATGGCAATGACCTTTGTAATGCCCCCGCTCTTCTCAGGGCTTACAAAACTATCTATCAAATATAACGATTATTTTATCTCTTCACGATGAAAATACTTGCTTATTATTTTTCTCAACTCTACCCTCCCTTATCCACTTTCCCTTGGCCTTTCACCTCGACAACTGAGCAGAGTTTAAATTAATATAAAAAACATGTAAATTTGCTAAAGAAATTTTCATCCCCCTTTCTCTTACCTCCATGACAATCACACAAACCAGTGCACTATGTCACAGGAACAACAAACCAAACCCAGGCTCCCCAACTTCAAAAGAATACCATGACCTCAAACCACTAATACTTCTACCACATCGTCTCATACTGAAAATGTCGAGCACTGTGTCATTGATGCATTCCACATCACAGGACAACACTACAGGAGTTTCAATCAGCTCAGGGAACAAAACTGTTCTTACTCCATATACTCCCCTCCCCAGGCCCCATTTCCCCAACTTCAAATGGATATCTCAGCTCCAGATGACAGTTCCTCCTTCCCCACTGCCTCGAACAGAGAATGTTGAGCACTTGGATACCCACCTGGAGGCCTCTTCTTCCACACAATCAATGTGGATGGATTCTGTCCAGAGGGCTGTGGCCCCATCCCTTGAAAGTTGGGGCACTCCCACGGGAACCTGGAGCAAAACTCCCCCACTCCCTCGTAGTATTTTCCCTTTGACTGAAGAGGAGATCAGGAAGAAATGGCAGTCCGACACATTCTCTGCACAAGTTCAGGAGGAACTAAAAATGCTCAAGAGGAAGAGGAGGGAGGAGTACTTAGAAGGACAGCTGAAGATGGGTGCTAGAGACAACGTCCCTTCTAAGCAGACATGACCGGAATGGAGGAGAATGGAGGGAAGCAACAACCACTCAGGCATCACTCCTCCCCCAGGCCATAAGTGGAAAGACTTCACTGAGATGGATTGCAGTGATGGTGGCACACCATGCATTTGGAGTATGGGACATAAGAGCAGGAAAGGAAAGGACGGCATCACCTTCTACAATTGGGACAAAGTAAGGAGGATCAAGTTGCAAAGCATTGCATTATGATGCAGGGATGGAGTTGAACTACCTCCCAGACCCCCCTCACAATGTGAACCTGTTAGGGTACATACATGGCAGGTCTCCGGAGAAACCCATGGAATATCCGGTATGACTTGGCTTCAGCTTATAGGCTGCACCCTCACTAGATCGTGTTGTCCAATTTCAGACAAGTGGATAGGAATCCCAGGGAGTCTGGGTGGGGTCGTGGGTCAAGGGGTCGTAGGTCAGAGGTCGTGGGTTGTGTGTTGAGATAGGTAAGAGAGATAGATGTGCTGGAGCCCGTGGGCTCTGACTAGCGTGAGCGGAGTGATTCAAGTAGGAGTTTAGAGCAGAAAATGTATTAGATTACTGGGGGGAATCTAAGCTGATTTTCTGACTGGATTATATGTACAACATCTGCCAGTTTAAATAGACCATGGAGTGAATGTCATACCAAATCCAGTAGTGATGAAACAGAACGAGCAAAATATAAAATGGGAATAGTAAACACCAAGTTTGGTGTTAGGAATGGGACAGAACGGAGCAGAGTCTGAATAGTAACAAATCATAAACCATAACGGGAAATGGAGCAGGAGTGGAGTCCGAATCATGACAGGTCATTTGACTAAAACGGGAATGGGTGTAATGTATTAGCCTTATTTTAATACTATTTTCCGAAAAAGGAGTCCAATGCTCTATCAAAATGTGCAAATACTCAATTCACTGCTCGGTAAAATAATTTAAGTGTTTGATATTAATCAGTGGCAGCCTAAATAGACTTAGAACCCCTGAAGTCAAGAGTTTACTTGAATATATGCACCCTACTTCACAAAGAAGGTTTTGAGAGCTGCTTGTGCAAGCTTGTTCTTTTTCTGTGACAACAACTATTAAAATAAGAATAACAATTTACTGATTCCGAAGCTAGATTTAACTTCAATACTAGCTAGTTTATATATATTTTATACTATTTATCAAACAGTAAAAATATTTATAAACAGGTCAAAAGATTAGATATATGTAGAATAAAACACTATTTGGCTAATATATGCTTTATTTACACTAACCTACAGGGTCTACTGTGATACTAACTTATCAGGATCTTAATGTAGTCTTAGGATCTTGCAAGGATATTCTCAGTATTTGTTTATGTGAATATGCATTACTGATTCACAATGAATGAACAATGGAACAAGGATTATTTGCAATGTAATAATCAGTCAAATTACTCAACTAGAGGTGACTGAAGTCTTAGAGTACAAATAACAATGTAGAGGAAACTTAATCAGTACTCAATTAAGAGATGACTATAGTATAAGATTATTTATATATTATTGATTGATAACCAACAACTCTAACTGAGGTGGAAATAATATATAAAAGATAGCCAGCTATTCAATTAAGAAGTGGCAAGGGGGAACAAATAAAAGTCAACAACTCAGATTGAGGTGACAAGGGATCTGATTGGCCAACAACTCTGATAGAGGTGGCAAGGGTTTCCAACAGCTCTGATAGAGGTGGAATGGGATGTCTAACTGCCCAGATAGGTGGAGTAGCCTGCTTGCTGCAGTGACACACAGATGTGGTGAGATGATATGATATGATTGATTTTTTATTTGTTCCCCCTTGCCACTTCTTAATTGAATAGCTGGCTATCTTTTATATATTATTTCCACCTCAGTTAGAGTTGTTGGTTATCAATCAATAATATATAAATAATCTTATACTATAGTCATCTCTTAATTGAGTACTGATTAAGTTTCCTCTACATTGTTATTTGTACTCTAAGACTTCAGTCACCTCTAGTTGAGTAATTTGACTGATTATTACATTGCAAATAATCCTTGTTCCATTGTTCATTCATTGTGAATCAGTAATGCATATTCACATAAACAAATACTGAGAATATCCTTGCAAGATCCTAAGACTACATTAAGATCCTGATACACTGCTGCAGTGAACCCCTTTTGGAGCACTGCAAAATCCTTCCCAAGGAGATGAACTTTAATAAATGAATTTTATTGTGCACTAAATCTTACTTAAAATAGACATTTTGGGTCACACAAGAGTGGAACTAAAGGTGACTATTAGGTTGAATTTAGTTTGTAAGTAAATATCACATCTAGTATTAATATTGAGCATGTCAAAATATACCCAAAAAATGACCTTTTATCAGCATTTTATGGCGGCATAAATGAGTCATTTTGAGACAACATTAAAGAGAAATAATAGTTGAAAATTAGATAGACTTTTGCAAGTTAATAAAGATAACATTTTGTACTTGTTTTATGGAGTATTTAAATCCTATTCCTAAATGTGTCCTTTAGTGAAGTATTAAAAAAATAAATTTAGTAATCAGATTTTAGAATACATCAAAATGAGCTATTTAGTACATGGATTTAAAACAGTACAAGATGTTTCCCAAATTTAGAATTTTGTGCAATCTAAAATTCATCGCGCTCTGTGTGTTAGGATACACACACAGGCCGGGTTTCCGGAGAAACCCACGGGATATCCGGTAGGACTTGGCTTCAGCTTATAGGCTGTGCCCTCGCTAGATCGTGTTGTCCAATTTCAAACGGATGGACGGGGATCCCGGGGAGTCCAGGTGGGGTTCGTGGGTCGTAGGTCGTAAGTCGGGGGTCATGGGTCATAAGTCGGGGGTCGTGGGTCGTAAGTCGAGATAGTTGAGAGAGATAGATGCGCCGGAGCCCGTGGGCTCCGACTAGTGCGAGCGATGTGAATTAAGTAAGGTTTTTAGAGCGGAAAATGTTATCAGATTACTGGGGGGAATCTAAGCTAATTTTCTGACTGGATTGTATATACAACATCTGCCAGTTTATATAGACCATGGAGTGAATGACATACCAAATCCAGTAATGGCGAAACGAAACTAACAAAACATGAAACGGGAATAGTAAACACCAAATTGGTGTTAGGAACGGAGCGGAGTCCAAATCGTGACAAAGCATAACCCATAACGGGAAATGGAGTGGGAGCGGAGTCCTAAATCGTGACAGGTCATTTGACTAAAACGGGAACGGGGCTCAATTAGAGCGGTGACAGGATTCTAAGCGGGATCCGGTGACTGATGCGTGGGATGAAGACGGACATAGACAGAGACGGAGTCTGGGAGAAGTCCGGTGACTGATATGTGTCGTAATGAGGTCGAATGTAACAAGTCTTGACATAACGGAGTCTGGGCAGGAAATCCTATAAACAGACGATTGGTGCTTGTAGCACGTGGGGGCATACAGGTTAGTGCCCGGAGTCCGGCAGGATTGTCCAGTCGTAACACTGTGCATGTCACTTTGGAGATGATCTTCACACGAACTCACACAATAAAAGTTGCTTGTTACCAATTGGGCAGCAAAATGTGAGTGTGAATATAACAAAAAAATTACTGGCAGGTGACACTGTTTGTTGATTGTACCGATGTATCAAATATGCAGCATGACAATTCACCGCAACATACCAATTGTACATGACAAATCATCATACTTACCACGATATGCAATTAATATTCGTGTGTCACGGGGTGATGAATTGCATGTCACAGGTGACAAATCACATGTCACAGGGATGAATCGTGTGTTACAGGGTGACACATCACGTGTCATGGGGTAATGCATCGCGTGTCATGGGGTAATGCATCGCGTGTCATGGGGTGATGCATCGCGTGTCATGGGGTGATGAATTGCATGTCACAGGTGATGAATTGTGTGTCATGGGGTGACACTTCATCACAAGCAACATATCATCGTCACGACCCTTGCTCAAATGCACCAGTTATCAGGAGGCACGCTCCCAATGGGGTTTAGTACCTCACTGGTTGAAACACAAGGACATGAGGCTCAACACCATAAACGTGTGAGCTGAGAATTTCATCAAATTGGCTGGCATATGGAGCAATATGAAGCTAGTAAGGCAAAAAAACAATGTGTCATCATTTGCAATTGGTCAGTTCATCCATACCTGTCCTGCTAGAGACTGATCCAAGCTTACATCATTAGCTATTTTGAGCAATTGAAGAAGGGCAAGGGGTATTTACCACATTTCATTTGCTGCAAGGACAACAGACTTATGATTATGGCTGGTCTATATGATTCAACTCTGTATTATCGTATTGTCAGGTCAGTGTTCACCTTTTAAATTATTCTCTAGGCACTACTAATGAACTGTGGCACTTATGCACTGGCAATGTAAGGCTTCGGTGTGCCTGCAGCTGTCGTTGACTGCTAGCAGGATCTCGGGCTCTTCCTCGGGCTTCGGCCCAAATTTCCACTCTTCATTTGACCATTGTACCAACCACCACTCGCTGCAATGCATCTGGCCTGCTCCCTCTCAATTCTCTCGTAGATATTATAGCAGCTATGCTTGTGATGTATTAGCCTTATTTTAATACTATTTTCCGAAAAAGGAGTCCAATGCTCTATCAAAATGTGCAAATACTCAATTCACTGCAAGGTAAAATAATTTAAGTATTTGATATTAATCAGTGGCAGCCTAAATAGACTTAGAACCCCTGAAGTCAAGAGTTTACTTGAATATATGCACCCTACTTCGCAAAGAAGGTTTTGAGAGCTGCTTGTGCAAGCTTGTTCTTTTTCTGTAAAAACACTACTAAAATATGAATAACAATTCACTGATTCCGAAACTAGATTCGACTTCGATTCTAGCTAGTTTATATATATTTTATACTATTTATCAAACAGTAAAAAAATATTTATAAACAGGTCAAAAGATTAGATATAGAATAAAACGCTATTTGGCTAATATATGCTTTATTTACACTAACCTACAGGGTCTACTGTGATACTAACTTATCAGGATCTTAATGTAGTCTTAAGGATTCTGCAAGAATATTCTCAGTATTTATTTATGCCAAAAACCGGGTAGAAATTAGAATATATGTATTTCTAATCTCAATATAACCTAAAATATTTATTACTTTAACTGATAACCAACAACTCAACTAGAGGTGGATTAGTAATAAAGGATAGCCAGCTACTCAACTAAGAGGTGGCAAAAGGGGAACAAGTTGTTTGTCAGAAGCTCAACTAGAGGTGACAAGGGGGTAGGATTATTACCAGAAGCTCAACTAGAGGTGGCAAAGGGATCCTGAGATAGCTTAGGTCAGCAGCTCAACTAGAGGTGACTAAGTGTTTGTATATATTTATCCAACAGCCCAACTAGGGGTGGAATATTACTGCTGATGCAGTGGCACACTGATGTGGTGTAGTAAATGGGTTAAAATAAGTTATATTTCAGTGGTGGAGCAGAGCTCCTTATATACAGTAAAATCTGAGACATGGGAGAATGTTCTAGCTACTTGTTTTACCTATTTTTAGCTATTTTACCTGGAATCTGCTGGAATATTCCAGGAGTTTCTGCTACTTTCCATTGTAGCATATATGCTGATGTAATGTTCTCGCGCGTCGCGAAGTTGCTGATTTCGTGCGCGCGCTGATTACATAATTTTCCCGCGCGTGTCGCGTTTGTGACAAGTCGTCGCATTTTGTGACGACGGTCACTTGTTGTGACGACAGTCACCGTTGTGACGACAGTCACCGTTGTGACGACAGTCACTTGTTGTGACGACAGTCACTTGTTGTGACAACAGTCACTTGTTGTGACAACAGTCACCGTTGTGACGAAGGTCACCATTGTGACGAATGTCACCGTTGTGACGAATGTCACCGTTGTGACGAATGTCACCGTTGTGACGAATGTCACCGTTGTGACGAATGTCACCGTTGTGACGAATGTCACCGTTGTGACGAATGTCACCGTTGTGACGAATGTCACCGTTGTGACGAATATTCCCGCGCGTTGTGCAATAAGCGCCAGACCGGTTTTATATTATTATATAATTATTATATTTACTTTTAATTAGTTATAAATATAATATTTTATTATAATAATATAAAAATATATATATTTCACCTTGATAATGCGCGAGTATTTCAAATCGCGTTTTGTCAGCGTCGGAGTTTGAAATATCATGTGAATGTCACATGATTACTCGCGCGTTGTGAATAAGCGCTGAGTCGCCGACATATTAATCAAAAAAGAATAAAAAGTAGAAATTCAATTACTTGCTCAATTTATTAGATAAAAATACAAAATAAATTGTATAAATTCAGGATAAATCAAACAAATATTGTACAATTTAATTGTCGCAATATAATTACATTTGAATATTTGTTTTCGCAATTTGTTAGGGGAAATTGTTTAAAAAATTGGAAAAAACTTAGAAATACATAACAATGCTCTATACGACACTACAGAACCACTATGTATCTTAGTTATGTGATGTGGTATATAAATGTATTAAAAATAAATAAAAAAAGTAGCTGCACGTGATCTATTTTTTGTATGATGTTTCGGGATGTATGACCTATTGTGCTTTCTTTTTTTTTTTTTGGCCTACATTAGGATCTATTGTCTACTGCTATTATTCCTTTACAGATAAATACCATATGCAGCAAGTGTTAGGATACACACTCAGGCTGGGTTTCCGGAGAAACCCGTGGGATATCCGGTAGGACTTGGCTTCAGCTTATAGGCTGCGCCCTCGCTAGATCGTATTGTCCAATTTCAGACAGGCGGACGGGAATCCCGGGGAGTCCGGGCGGGGGTTCGTGGGTCGTGAGTCGTAGGTCGTGAGTCGAGAGTCGTGAATCGAGATAGTCGAGAGAGATAGATGCGCCGGAGCCCGTGGGCTCCGACTAGTGCGAGCGGTCTGATAAGAGTAGGGTTTTAGAGAGGAAAATGTATTAGATTACTGGGGGGAATCTAAGCTAATTTTCTGACTGGATTGTATGTACAACATCTGCCAGTTTATATAGACCGTGGAATGCATGACATACCGAATCCAGTAATAATGAGACGAAACGAGCAAAACATAGAACGGGAATAGTAAACACCAAATTGGTGTTAGGAACGGGACGGAACGGAGCGGAGTCCGAATCGTGACAAAGCATAACCCATAACGGGAAACGGAGCGGGAGCAGAGTCCTAAATCGTGACAGGTCATTTGACTAAAACGGGAACGGGGCTCGATTAGAGCGGTGACGGGATTCTAAGCGGGTCCGGTGACTGATGCGTGGGACGAAGACGGACATAGACAGAGACGGGGTCCGGGGGAAGTCCGGTGACTGATATGTGTCTTAATGAGGTCGAACGTAACGAGTCTTGACGTAACGGAGTCCGGGCGGGAAATCCTATAAACAGACGATTGGTGCTTGTAGCGCGTGGGGGCGTACGAGTTAGTGCCCGGAGTCCGGCGGGATTTGCCCGGTCGTAACAGTAAGCTTGTAGCTCTCCAGAAACAATTACCTTTTCATGCCTGCCTGTAATTGTGAATCACATGGCTGTAAGGGAAAAAATATCACTCTTCGCACCTTCAACAACCACGAGCGTGAAGATAAGAGGCGAAATTTCCAGCAGGCCTTTACTAAGGCCACCCAAGTTTGTGACAAGCATGATGACGACATTTCAGCCTATATCTCCTCCCTGACACTATCTGATAATGCGACTGGAAGCAATGCCGCCCCAAGGGGTCACCTCTGGTCCCTTTCAGATCAAGATGACCCACTATCGAAAAATGGGATGGGAAACAACACTGCCCCAGGTGGTCATCTCTGTTCCCATTCAATGGACTCAACTTGCAGGTCTGATCCTGTTCAAACATCGTCCCACCATTCACCACTCAGTGACACACTCTCCAAACTTCGCAGTATTGAGAAGGACCTCAAATCCTTGACTTCAGTTGTCAGGCCTCAACTAACGAATCTTTTTTTCCCCTCGTCACGGGACAATATATTCCCATTGAAGTCTGCAATATTGGTTGCTCACTTACTCCACACTCACCTCTCCTTAGTCACCAATCAAGTGACTTCTGTTCGTGAAACCAAGGCCACTATCAATGACCGTCTAACCCCCTTCCTTCAAGAGCTCATGGATGGCAACACATCATGAAACAAGAAAATGAAACTGTTACCTGAGGTCAAGGAAACCATCTCTACTTACGACACAAGTGAGCTTCTTCCACCAGCATGCTATTCAAATATGCTAATCCAGTCCTCCAGCTCACCATTTTGAGGATACCTTACCCAATGTCGACCCGATCATTCAAGTCTCCTTGTTTACTATGGTTGCCCTCCAAGTAGTCCTCCATGTCAGTCATCGTGGTTGCCATTTCCTTCTCTCAATGATTCGGTACATCATTCAACTCTCCATGACTCATAACAAATGTAACATTTCCCCACACAACGAAGAGTTTGTTGCCCACTTCCCTGCTGATCCAGACTCAGCCTCAAAGAAGTTTGCTCTAGATGGAAAGGAAACAATATATGCCATCTGCCCACAGGCCCAATGTCACAAAACTTATCCACCAATTTTCTACCAGGGCTCTTCCATCCCAGTTTACCCCAAATACTGTATCTACACAGAGTTTTCAGGAGGTCCTGAGTGCGGAACACATCTGACTCACCCTTGTGTATTTGGCGATATTAGTGTGGAGGTCCCCATCAAGCAATTCATATCCTTCAGTTTTAAGGACTTCGTATCTGGACTTCTTTCCCGTCCTGGGTTTGAAGACCAGATGGATAATCCACAGACATGCCCTGCTGGTGAAGCTATGTGTGACATATTTGATGGACAATTTCTTTGAAATTTCAAGGACCCTAATGGACAACCCTTCCACTCGACCGTCCAAGTAGGGTGCTATTCATTCAGCCTTTGCGTCGACTTCTTTAATCCTTTTATGAACAAGCAAGCTGGCAAAAAGAGTTCCATTGGCATCATATCTGTTGATGTGTCAATCTTCCTCCTTCACTGCGATATAAAGCAGAAAACATGTTCCTTGCGGGTGTTATTCCTGGTCCAAATGAGCCTCCCCTCACAGCAATTAATCATTACCTCACACCTTTAATTTGCAAATTCCAGTCCTTTTGGGATACCAGCATTCAATTTTCACAAACATACAACTATCCTGAAGGGCATCTAGTACAATGTGCCCTCATTTTGGTCATATGTGACCTTCTCGCCACACGAAAGACTGCAGGCTTTGCTGCATGCGGCGTCAAAAATATTCCCGCGCACTTAAAAATGCTCTCCGCTGACAAATATCATGCTATGGCGCTAACCCTTTGATGTACCTTTAACTGCCTTTTACGGGAATTCGGGCGCTCCGCGCCATCATCTCAGCGCCTTTTCGTCCACCACCCCACGTAGGAGGATTTATTTATGATATTTTATGATATTTTAACCGTATCCACCAGTAATTCTTGTTTTGACCCTCGTACCCGGACTCCGACACCGTAAGTCTTTGTCTTGGAGGAATTTTCACCGTACAACTTTATATGATAGCCCTTTGGTGTCTTATCGTCAACGACGCCCACGAGCCGGTGGGCGATCCCTTTAAGGTGAAGGTGGTGCCAAACAACGACATTGATGACCTCAAGATAAGAATTTGTGAGGCGGGTCCAACTGAACTTAGCCAGTGGAAGGCGCCCGACTTATTGCTATGGAGGCCGAAGGACATCCTTGCCCATGATCCCTCTACCCTCTTTGATGCAGTTCGGACCCTGCGACTAAATCGGTTTACTCGCAAAGAGGGTAGTGACAAGGCAGCCATTTGCAATCCCGCTTCGAGAGTCGAGGACGAGTTCCGTGATCTAATGCCACAGGAATGCGTTCACGTGCTCGTGCAGCTCCCGGCAAGCACAGGCAGAGGGGCAACCAAGCGACTTCGTGGTAAGTGACATGCTAGAGGGCCAATAAGCTCTAATCATTGTACCAGGGGAAGCGTCTGGTATTCTTGAACGTCTGAGAGCAAAGAAAGTGAAGACGCTACTTCCACCACTCCGCGACCTTCATGCTATACTTGACCAGCCACTTAACGAGGCGGAGAAGATCGCGATCTCTCACGATACCTATGAGGACCTGATCACACCCCTTCATGAACGCAGCGATACTTGCAAGGAAGAAGACGTGGCAATCCTATTCAAGAAGAGTGAATCCGACGTGTTATCTCCGCTAAATAGCCTCTATACGGCTGTCGTCGAGTCCCCTAGTGCCACTGGCACTGAGGATTTTTTCCATGGATTCTGGGATAAAAATATCAAAGATGTCATCGAGCTCATCTTGCAGCAAGGGCAAAGCATTCGGAACAGCAACCAAAACACGGAGACGAAAAAAATGCGCCCTGACTTCGGCCTTCTAGTCCAAAATGTGTGCGTTTTCAGGGGCGAGGAAGAGGGACCAGGGAACTCTGAAGATCCGAGAGCAGAATTGGCCGATAAGCTTACATGGGTTTATAATCCAGCAGAGTATCTGCTTGGTGGGTAGGATCCTGGGAAATGATTGGTGTGAGGTGCTCATACCAGCTCTAGGTTATTACTGCCGTGGGCTTGACTTAACGCTGGTTGCAATCTGTCCGCCCTCGGAACAGGGAGGCAACCCCGTCATTCAAGATCTATGCTCTGCGTCGAGAGCGCATTGCAAATATACGGCGGCTGATCAATTTGTCAACCCTTCTCAGACCTCTTTCAGATCTTGTGCAATCTGCATCTGGGGAATTTCAACCCATACAGAGGTAAGTCTGTTATTGGGTTTCTATCGTTCACTCAGATTGACTTGGCGCCTGTCAGGAACTTTTCAACGGTTGAGATAACGACCTCCTGCATTGTCAAGACTTACACCTGCCACGATGCAGAAGCTCGAGTTCAGCACCTCGAGAACATTTACGCATCACTGTGCCATAGAAATGTTCCCAACGCCGATTATATTATACTCATCAAGCCTGAAAGGCCTATATGGCTACTCCAATACCTAATATTTAATTACATGGCTATCTAGGGAAGAGTAGGCGATGGTGGGGTGGGGGCATTGAAAGCATGCAGTACTGGGGTGAGGTAGGTACCATGATATAGAGGAGCTGTAACAAATATAATTGTTAGGAAAACAAATATTGAAGAACCAAGTGCTGGTATGAAAAAGGTCAGACAGAATGTCTCGAGAAGATGCAATAAGGGTCATAAATGTTCAATCTCCTCTCAAATATACTATTTTATATGTGTAGTATAGTTAGTGAATCTTGTGCTCGAGTCGTTGGACCAATGGAAAGTTGTAACTGGAGAACTGGTGGATCCTGTACGCACAGATTCGAAGGTTCCTATGAAGGAGGAGCTTGAGATCGAGGAGGCCTAGGAACTTCGTAAGGCCTATAGTGAAATAATGCTGTGCATTGAAGACGAGCCCAGGGTGGCTATAATGGTGGATAGTAATCCAGTTAACACATGGGAAACTTTGAAGATGACCTAAGGGACATGATTGGCCAATAGTCGAGCGACACTACTTTCAGAGCTTGTTCATATATGTTATGACGGGATGGGTATCATTGAATACAAGGCCTAGATGGATTCCATTAGGCTCAAACTGTTGGGGGCCGGACATGCTATCACGAATGCTGATTATCTCAGTTTATTCATGTGAAGGGTATGCATATATCATGATTGGACTGTGGAATAATAGATGTATTATAGTACTTTATTATCTAGTTTTTATTTCTTTTCTTTAATTCTCTATATCTTTTGAGCATACCCTTATTTCTTAGTTCAAAGCCTTGTGTATATCTATGGGCGCTCTTGGTGTCAAATGACAGACACTTTTACCCAGCAGACACCACCCCATAATGACTCAGATGTCGAATAGCAAGAGGTGTCAAGGGTAATATCTCAGCTACCCATAAAGGTAGTGTCTTCTTGCATACTAATAGAATTTGGACTCGAACCGCGAAGGTCGAGTTCCACTCTCAAGACTCTGCACTCGTTGACACTGTAGTCAACTCGTGCTGCTATCTCTCCACCTTAGATATTCAGTCTTTCGCTGATTATCTATCTTACTTCTAGCTACCAGTTGTACCGTAAAGGTCAACTCTTTTATTCTCTTGTTCTAGTCATCACGAGCAACTGTACAGTTGCTCTTGTGACGTGTAGTGCGTCCCTATACTAGTACTATCAGTCTAGTAATCTATAGTATTGTACTGAACGGTCAATACTTTCTAATAGTAGTTGAATAAACACTATTCTTCGTATATTGAGCAGTCAGAATCTATTGACTCTTCACAGTGGCAATCCGAGCCGGACCGTTCTTTTCCTACGAGGAAAGATCTTATTATTTGACTACTAAGACACGAACACGCGAATGACTATGGGCAAGAACCAAACACCGAGGTCTTTATCAACTCCGAGTAGTTCCATGCCTCATCAAAAATCTGCTAACTTAGAACCACCCCGTAATGTCACTTTGAGGAAGTCTTCGTCGACTTTTCAAGGATCAGCTCCTCCGGAGGATCCCTCTGGAGTAGTAGCTGGATTGTCAACAAACATTCCCCCCGATCCACCTGAGGAACGCTCATCACCCGTGCAGTTGAACATCCCTGGAGCCAACATTGTGTCTAGTCGAGCACCCGAGCCCATTCTCACATTCCCTCTGAGACAGGTTATTATTAAGCAGGTCCTCGGAGGTCAGATGGTTTACACTCAGCCCATCGACTTGCAATGGGATATGTACTACACCAATCAAATCCTCAAGGATCAGGTTACTCCCTTTGTGGAGGAGTACAATACGGATTACCCCATTTTACCAGTGACTATAGCAGTCTGGTTAGGCTGTTATCAGGTGATCTTATTGGTGCGGGATTTATTCACATGACCAGGGAACCTTGAGGACTTGACCCGATCAATTCCCAAATGGTCGAATGAGGTGACAACCGCTATGGAAGGAGGAAGAAGGATTCTCAAGCGGGAGGTGTTCTCTCTATTCCTTGAAGCACTTCGTATGCATGATGATGCATTGCAGATCCTACACATCCTGCTCGGTGGAGATCATGTTGTGCCTAAGGTTGACTACCAGTACATGTACATCCGTATGTTGGAGGAGTCTCTCAATGGAGTCATGCCAAATCTATCGTTTGCATACTTCACTTTAAGGGGTCAGCTGAAGCGAAATCAAAAAAGACTCGATAAGATGGTTTTAGAGGTACTCCTCCCCTATAATGACTCAATTCAGGTCCCTGATTTGCCTCTCTCCACGACTAATTCATTCGTTCGCAACCTAAATGGGTCTCCTGATACTCGTTTCCTATATTCTCTCAACTGTCCCGTGATATTGGAGGATTTTCCGCTGGACATGAGGACACAGGTGATAGAACACCTTCAGGAAAAGAAGATTGAGGTCTGCACTTCTTTTCATCAACCTCAGCTGCATCGACTTCTGAACACAACAGAGATCGAGAGACAAATCACGATGGAATCCAGCCCAGCACCTCCCCAGGGAGATCATTGTTCTCGCGTTGCGTTTGGAGGAGTCTCGAACAGCCCTAACTTTGGGAACGAGGTGACCACTGTCAGAAACCGATCAGTCACCAGCAAGGGTCAACCGTCTTTTTCTACAGCATTCACTGAGGGTATAGCTGGCCCAGTTGCTGGTCAAGGATCGCTGAACTCAGACAGTCCCTGCCATTCTCTGCCGATTGCTTCGAATCCTTTCTTGCCATCCGGAGGACCCCCTAGCGATTCATCTGGGAGTTCAAATACTTCAGACCGAGAAGGGAATTCAGGATGTGGGGAGCATCACAATGGAGTACCTAACACCCCCTTTCGAACTCCAATGTGGTCTCAAGCTAGTGCGCCTATCGATGACTTACCTAAGGACAAGAAGATCACTCTTAACACCAACAACATCAAGATCAAATGGTCTGACCTCCCTGAATACGACGGAGCCCAATCCAAGGCCCTGGATTATATAATGGACATCATGAGTCTCACGGAGGTATCAGACTCTTTGAGTGTGCTGTTAGGAGTTGCTCTGCCAAGACGACTCACGGGCAACGCTAAGGTCTGGTGGAGCACCCTAGACCGTGAGCATTGTACTGAATTCAGTCAATCTCATGGGTTGTTTCTTTGGGGCATTGTGGAAGGATTACTTGGAACTCACTGGCGTGAATCCTTGGCCTTAGAATGGGAAGCCATGAAATTTTGACAAGCCGGTCACGATCGTGAGACACCCGTCCACTATATCCAGTGGAGAGTTAAACTCTATCGTTTCCTGTATGGGTTCCACCAAGACAGAGGGGATGAAACGTGCAGACTCATTCTCATGCTGCCTACAGAATGGCTCTACCTTCTTCAAGGACAACCCATCGACGACATCATGAGTTTGCAGACTTATGCTAATAACCTGCAAGAAGCCCTGATCAACACTTGGGTCCAAATGTACTGGGAATGTTATCGGTTCCAGATACCACGTGTAATGTTATCAGAAGGTCGGGAATTGGATTTTAGGGCCACGGATGACCTCTCTTCACCTAACCATGTTCTTGTCAGTGAGAATAATGAGAGAGCCTCGACGAGAAGGATCGTCCCAGACACCACTAACCCGACGCAGGGAAAGCGTCATGGAAAAATGTTCTTTGAGAGGAGTAACAAGAAGAGTTCGGTCAAACCCACCAAGGAATGTTGGATATGCAGAAGTCCAGAGCATTTCAAGATAGATTGCCCCCACGCTGGCAAAATGTCTCCTTATGTCTCTATCAACAAATGCTCTGCACAGGATATGTCGGAGGAAACTGAAGAGCAAAGGTTATATGAAGCGGTTCATGGACTATCTATACAAGGACAAGTAAATAGCTCTGATGACGAATTGACTATTGTTCCCATTTATGCACCCCGAGTCAAGACAATTTAGTAAGGGAGGAAAATCGAACGACTGGTGAAGCTCTTCCATATGAGGTCTACGTATCCATACTCGCTGCAGATTTCTTCGAAAAGGGAGATCGGTTGAGTGCACATTGGCAGGACCTTGAAGGCCTGACCAAGAACCACCGTCAGACTCAAGGTTATCACGAACAAATCAGCTTGGACTCACTCTGTTCACCTGGAGCTGACATTGACACATTCCCGTTTGATCCTGGAAACCCCCTTAACTTACTACTGTATGATGATTCAGATTCGGAGGACAGCGACAGCGATCCGGCATTGGATTCCCCCTCGAAACATATTCCTTGTCGAAGTGAGTGCAGGAACATAAGCCTGTCCTTGTGCAAGGAAAGTAGGAGGCCTAGAATCCAATACCCTCGTCCCAGTTGACTGATGAAGGAGGATACTACGATCCTTTATCGAAAATGGGACCCCCCCAGTGGTTACTCTAGCATAGGAGTTGCAGTGCTCCATGTTTTCGGTCATGTAGGAACTCCTGATTCACCCGAACATGTTAAAGTCAGAATGGACATGGGAGCGGATCTTTCCCTCATATCGGAGGAATTCTACAAAGGGCTGCAGGGCCAGTATAAGTTGAAACAGGGACTCAAGTTACGCCTAATACAGCTCACGGGTAACACCAAGGTCATCGGATATGTTAATATTCCTATTTACCTGGAGGACAACAGTGGAATCTTACTGAAGTTCACAGCGGAAACTTATGTCGTTAGAGGAATGACGGTGCCAATTCTTTTAGGAGAAGATTTCCATATTAACTACGAAATTGGTACTCTAAGAGATCAGCTGTTGGGATCTAGGCTTATTCTCCCGGGACGACAGGGTTTTATTCCAGCCAGTTCTTCTAAGGAACCTCAACCTTTGACCTTCACCGTCAACAAGGCCCCTTTCGGGAAGCATCAGAAGGAGCAACCCAAACTCACCTCTCTTTCCGATAAAGGCATGCATACAGAAAGAATCGTGCGAGCCCTGGAGGACTGCACCATCGATCTGGAGTCAGCCAGACTCGTGCCTATTTTTGTTGAAGACCTAATGGGTGAGGAGTGGATTGTCGAAGGAATTGTATTGCAAAATGAGGACGGTTCCATATTAGCCACCCCAATCATGGCAATTTCAAGGAATAGCATGGCAGTACCCTTGGCCAACCCGTCCCTAACCCCTAAGATTATCCGATGAGGGGAGACAATCGGGATAATTCACGACCCCACTCGTTGGGCTCACAAGCCCAGGTCACTTGAGGAGAGGGGTATAATGGCAGCTGGCGTGACCAAGATTGCACACCTTATCGAAAGTCTCTCTCAACTTGAGGAGGACCATCAATTTGCCTCAGAGGATCTCCACAAGCTGGTCAATTTGGGACCAGATATACCAATGGAAGTCCTGCCACATCTCAGATCAGTTTTGACTGAGAACGTTAAGGCTTTCGGAGTCGACGGACGGTTAGGGCAAGTGGAATGCAGAGTCCCTATCCCCTTGAAGGAGGGCACCCAGCCCATCTCCATGCCTATGTTCCCCTCTTCCCCTGCCAATAGGAGAGTTATAGACGAGCGAATGGATACCTGGTTCGAACAGGGTGTTATCGAGCCATCTAAAAGTCCCTGGGGGGTGTCGGTTTTCGTAGTATATCGCAATGGTAAACCGCGGGTGGTCATTGACTACCGGAAACTTAACCATCTCACTGTTCCAGATGAATTCCCTTTACCATGTCAATCGGAGATCATGCAAGTGCTGTTGGGGTCAAGTGTTCTCTCTTCTTTCAACACATTAGCTGGGTTTACTCAATTAGAAATGTTGGAGGACGATAAGCCCAAAACAGCCTTCAGATCTCACAGAGGGCTGTGGCAAATTAAAAGGATGCCATTCGGGCTCAGAAACGGTCCCTCCACATTTCAGCGTGTCATGCAAACAGTTTTAGCACCCTACCTATGGATTTTTTGTCTGGTTTACATCGACGACATAGTAATATTCTCTAAAAATTGGGATGACCATCTGCTCCACCTACATCAGGTGCTCAGCGCTATTGCTTTGGCCGGCATCACTCTCTCTCCCAAGAAATGTTTTATTGGATATAATTCAATCTTGTTGTTGGGTCATAAGGTATCCAGGTTGGGTTTCTCGACCCACCAAGAGAAAGTTCGCGCTATATTGGAACTGGCCCCACCTACTAAGGTTTCTGAACTGCAACAATTCCTTGGGATGGTCCTTTACTTCTCGGCATATATACCATTCTATTCATGGATGGTGTCCCCTTTATTCTCACTCCTAAGAAAGGGAACACCTTGGATGTGGACTGCTGAACATGTCAGAGCTTACGAGGATGTGAAAGCCGCACTAGGATCAGCACCGGTGCTGGGACATCCAGTCAGCGGGATGCCCTATTGGCTGTATATGGACGCTTTGGATTTCGCCCTAGGTTGTTGTCTCCAACAAGTCCAGAAGATGGCTTTAGGAGACTTAAGGGACACTAAAATCTACGCCCAAGCCAAGTTAGCTTTCGACCGTGTGCAGGATGTACCATCCTTCGTTCATTGGTATAAAACCAAACAGCCCAAGATTGAGTGGTCGGACTCATGGGGACCCACTTTCAAGGAGACCGAAGTTACTGTTGAATGAGTCATTGCATATTGGAGTCGCATGCTGAAAAGCGCTGAATGTAACTATTCTGCTACTGAACGGGAAGCGTTAGCAGTAAAGGAGGGACTAGTCCACTTCCAACCCTTCATTTAAGGTGAACATGTTCTGCTCATTACGGACCATGCAGCTCTGCAATGGGCTAGATCATATGAGAACACTAATTGTTGACTAGCTGCATGGGGGGCGATATATGCTGCATTTCCAGGTCTCGAGATTCTACACCGAGCAGGAAGAGTTCACAGCAATGTGGACCCACTGTCCAGACTCCTGTTACGACTGTGTCGCAACCCTTCGCACACCGACGGTCCCCGATGGTATATCGTAGTTATACGTCTTCAATAAGACGAGACCTCGGAAGCCGTCGGTCCCCCGACGCTGATGTATGCTCTCCGGTCAATCAAACCCGACTACGCCTTTCTGTCTGGTTATGCTTTGATATGTCCCTTTCATCATGTTGATCCGTTCCACTCTATGTTTCACATATGTCTATCTATATTTGTAGTCCTTGAACTATTTCCTTTTATCGTAATTCCATTCTCGGTTATCATCGGCCTCCGAACTAATCACAAACCTCCCGTTCCTAGTCAAGCTTAATGCTAATACTGTTTTCCGCCCTTCTCCCCATTAGTATTTTCTAGACGCCTGTTACTTGTGTATGAACCCGCTGTAGTTGTAGTTACTAGGCAATCAGAATATCGACTCAGAATACCCTCATACATCTGCAGCAGTCTCATACTAAGAATCCCCCATCTGCCTTTGCGTGCTCTCGCCCACTCTCGGCCCCGACCCCTTGGCCTGACACTTGACTTGTCCCTCGTTCCGATCGGTATCTCGCCGAAAGGTTCTTCTTAGGATTTAGTCTTCGCCCGTCTGAAATTTAAGGACAACCAATGGATAAATTGCGAGGGCGCAGCACATAAGCTGAAGCCAAGTCCTTCTGATCGGTCCCCATCGGCCACCGACATTAGTCAGTTTCTAGTTCTTAACAACTCCCTCGAGTACCAGCCTTCATGAGCCCTATTAGAGATGACTTGCAAGCTATCACCTCGACCTCTCTGGACAAGAGTACTGAGGAAAATCTATGGAAGGACGAACCTGCTAAGAAGGCGGTTGTGAAGGGTATGCATATATGCATGATTGGACAGTGGAATAATATACATATTATAGTACTTTATTATCTAGTTTCTATTCCTTTTCCTTAATTCTCTATATCTTTCGAGCATACCCGTATTTCTTAGTTTGAAGCCTTGTGTATACCTATGGGCGCTCTCGGCACCAAAAGACAGACACTTTTTACCCAGCAGACACCACCTCGTAACGACCCAGACGTCGAATAGCGAGAGGTGTCAAGGGTAACGTCTCAGCTACTTATAAAGGTAGCAACTTCTTGTGTACTAATAATCTTTGGACTCAAACCGCGAAGGTTGAGTCCCACTCTCAAGCCTTTGCGCTCATCGACACTCTAGTCGATTCACGCTGCTATATCTCTACCTCTGATATTCAGTCTTTCGCTGATTATCTTTCTTACTTCTAGCTACAAGTTGTACCGTAAAGGTCAACTCTTCTTTTCTCTGGTCCTTATTGCCACGAGCAACTGTACAGTTGCTCTTGTGATGTGTAGTGCGTCTCTTTACTAGTACTATCAGTCTAGTAATCTACAGTATTGTACAGAACGGTCAATACTTAATAATAGTAGTTGAATAAATACTAGTCCTCGTACATCGAGCGGTCAGAATCTATCGACTCTTCACAGCGGTCTTCTCTATCACATACGATTCTATGGAACCTTTTGGAGCAACTCAAAAGGTCTGACAGTCAGAATGGGATTCTCATAATGCAGTAAGGGACGATCAGGAAGACGAGTCTGACTTTGCATTGCGTCATCCTCAGCTACTAATCAGCATCGAGGAGGGATACATAAAGAAATTTCTAGAGGGTTACTCGAAAGACCCCGTTTTCAAGAACCTCTATGCTCTAGATACCCCTTCACCCAATGCGGTTGTTACTCCTTCTCACTACTTTGTGGGAGCAAACAGACTCCTGTACTTTCGTGACTCGGACTGGAAAAGTCGAGTCTGTGTGCCTGGTACCATGAATAACTCTATCTTAAAGTTGGTACATGATAACCCTTTTGAGGGAGCACATGCCGGAGGTCAGCGGTTGTTCAAGCTAATGAAAGACCGGTTCTTTTGGCCAAAAATGCTGGAAGATTGCGTGTCGTACGCGCGTACCTGCGACATCTGCCAAAAGACCAAGGTCGATCGCACTGCTCATCAAGGAGCCCTCAGACCTGCCGACATACCTTTTAGGCCTTTCAAAGTAGTTTCTATGGACTTGATCACTGGACTACCCAACTCAGGAAAGGATTTGTATTCCGCAGTCTTTGTTGCCATTGATAAATTGATGCATTTCGCTATTTCAATACCTACTTTCTCGAACCTTACGGCTGAAGGATTTGCATGAATATTTGTCAAACAGGTGGCCAGCCCCTTCGGACTGCCCTCTCGAATAATCTGTGATCGGGACAAGAGATGGACCTGCAGGTTCTGGCGGGAAGTCTGTAAGATTTATGGTACCACCCTTGTGGTATCTTCAGCTCATCATGCCCAGATGGATGGACAAATGGAGAATATGAATGCGACCATAGAGCAGATGCTTCGAGCCTATTGCGCTTCTGCTAGGGAGAACTGGTCCCAATGGATTGAGGTGGTTGTCCACATGTACAACTCAACCGTTCACAGTTCCACAAACTATGCTCCGGCCTTCTTATTAATGGGATACCTTCCGAGAGGAATGTCTTGAGTTCTAGGAGGTGACGAACCCCTAGTTCCTAAAGAACTATCAGACAGCCCTATGGCCGACCAATGGATTCTCAAACTAGAAAATCATTGACAGATGGTGCGGGATTCAATCGCTCGAGCCCAAGAAATTTAAGCACGAGCGTATAACAAGAAGCAAAGACCTGTAGAAGATATCTCTGAGGGAGACCTTGTATTGGTGAACCCCCACTGCCTCGAACTGGTGGAAGTCAAGGGAACTGGGAAGAAACTAATACAAAGATGGATTGGACCATTCGAGGTCCTGGAGAAACTGAACCCTCAAGTATTTAGGCTTAAGATTCCCCCGGAGTATCCAATGCATCCAGTCATTAACCGGGACCATCTACAGAAATACCAACCCTCTCCTCCCAACCTCGGTCCAAGACCCCAACTTGAGAACCAAAGAGAGTTGAAACCAGATCATGAAGAATATGAGGTCGAAACTATTGTTGGACATAGAAAACAACGAAACCGTCTGCTATTTAGGGTGCGCTGGAAAGGTTATGGACCTGAGAGGATTTGTGGTTAAACAGTACTAACCTCAGAAACACTCCGGCACTTCTGAGGGCATACAAGGCGCTGTTCAAAATCTAATGGAATATATGCGCTCGAGGAACCATCTATTCTATCTTTTATTCCATTTCTTTCATAACTTCCTTTCAGAAACATCTCAGTCGTTCAGTGAGCCATCTTATTGGCTTTTATTCTCTTTCATTTTTTCTCTCCTTCCAGTCGGTTGGGACAACCATTCATTGGCAGCGAACACATTTACCCAAAACCCAGCCACAATTAATGAATCTCGTTTAACTTCCAACCGAGCGGAGTTTCAATTCAATATATATATAAAAAGTACAGGTAAATTCGCATAAATTTTCTTTATCTTTCATACCACATCCTTCACCTATCTGCAGTTCTTCCCTCTACTTTCAACTCCACCACCTTGCCATGCTATGATGCTCCCATTCCAACAAAACAAGCAAGTCCTCCCTAAGTTCAAAAAGGTCCTGTGGGCCCTGATAGCCAGTACATCCACGACCGGTGGGGGATTCATTACCCGCATGCCTCATACAGACAATGTCGAGTGCAATTGGAGTACCCCAGGACCAACCCCCCTGTCGACTTTCTCCTTTGGTGCTGAGCCGGGGGGAGATAGCGGTACTGATTGGAGTAAGCCATTAGGGCACTCCTTCAGACCATCATCAGAGGAAGTTGCTGCTACTATGTGGAGGCAGGAAACATTTATAGAAGAACATAACGCAAGGCGGCTCACCTGCATCCTGATAAAAGGATACTGAACCAACTGACCCCAATATAAAACTGACCCTGACAGATCACTGAAGTACCAAACTATCCCAACCTCGACTCAGTTGACCTCAAATGATCACAGAAATATGTTTTCCCTACCAAATCTTTTCCAACTCACATCAGATGAAAAATTTGATGGTATGAATGGTATTCCTGGAAGGAAATTGTTTTGTCAGTGACTCATGTGAGAGGCATATATGGATACCTAAGTGGGGATATTACCAGACCACCAATGACAACATCCCACATAACAGCAATGTGTTACTTGTTGACGCAAAGGAGGGGGTATACATCAGTACACCATGGATGTGAGCAAAAAGCATTAATATTACTAAGCTACTATACAGGACTATGTAGTGTTATCATGAAATATATTAGGACCCTGTTAAGGGTCGTGCAAGGCTTAATGGAGGGTTTCCAGAGAAACCCACAGATATTCCAGTAGGACTCAGCTTCAGCTTATAGGCTGCACCTTCACGAGATCATCATGTCCAACTTCAGATGGGCAGATGGGAAACCTGGGGAGTCCAGTGTGAATGATAGGTTGGAGGTTGATAGGTCAGAGAATGATATCGAAGGACCTGTTGGAAAGCCCGTGGGCTCCGATAAGGTCAAGCATTTGAGAAATGGAGCAGGTATGTAAAGTAACTGAGGGGGATTTAGTCTGAAACTTAGTTGATTTTCTGACCAGATTGTAGGTACAACATTAGCTAGTTTATATAGACTGCAGAATGTATGCAATACCAAATCTGGTAATAATGAGATCCAAACAAGTAATCATGAAATGAGATAAGTAAACACCAAATTGGGTGTTAGGAACAGAACGGAGTGGAGCAGAGTCCAAAATGTGACAGGTCATTTGACCATAATGGGAATGGGGCTCAGTTAGAGAGCTGATGGGTGGTCTGAGCGGAGTCTAGTGACTGATGCATGGGACAGGGTCAGGGATAGACAGGGATGACATGTGTGAGATCTGGGCAGGTATTCCAGTGACTGGTACATGAGATAACAAAGGTCAGGGATGGACAGGTCTGATGGACAGGTTCTGGCAGGTATTCTGGTAAACTGATAACTGGTGTGTAAAGGGTGTGGGTGCATATAAGGTAGTTCCTGGAGTCTGGTGGGTTTCCTGGTCATAACAGACCCACAAGTGTCATCATGTTGAGATTATTACCAAATGACCAAAATTTCAATGTTACTGGGGATCTAAAACACTGACAATAGATGAATGGGATCAACATGATGCATATGCAAAGAGCATGATACTGTAGCACTCAATGTTAAGAACCTACTGGGTTTCAGGATCAAGTCCACCCAAGGTGCAGCAGAAGCATGGAAAGCACTTACTACAACATACAATGCAGTTTCAGATATAGGGAGACTGAATGCTGAAAATACACTGCAATCCATCAGATATGAAAATGGCACTGATATAACAGAAACAGTCCATTTCACAGTATTACGAGAAGCATGGGAAAAGGTG
Organism: Hysterangium stoloniferum; assembly: GCA_015178975.1. Classification (NCBI taxonomy): domain Eukaryota; kingdom Fungi; phylum Basidiomycota; class Agaricomycetes; order Hysterangiales; family Hysterangiaceae; genus Hysterangium; species Hysterangium stoloniferum. The sequence continues at coordinate 156,986 of WHVD01000167.1, forward strand.
ATTGGCCAGGGAAGTAGGATTGATGACTCAGAATTTAGGATGATTATTCTTGGATCCATGCTTGGAGAATGGTCCATATATCTTAGCACACTCTACAAGCAAAAGACTTCCATGGAAATAATCACACAACTCACAATGCATGGCGCTACCCTGGCATGCCACTGAAAGCCCACTATACAAACAATGTGTAAGGGCAACCCCTACTACTTAATATTTACACTAGGTAGTTGATATTCACAAGGAGAGGGAAAGTGATGAATGGCATGGGGTTGGACTGTGGACTCAGGGACTTCAATAAAATGAGGAAATGGTACTCCCTGGGGTCTGTGAAAGAGGGTCCCCTGACAACAGCCTTTGTCTCTTGTGCAGAAAACCCAGTCATTGAGTTCTGGAATGTCTGTTGGTGAAAGCAAACTCTGAAAAAGGTCATTCAGCCAAGATTTCCTCCATGGAATCCCTGTCAAAGGACAAACCAGCTGTTATGACCAGAATTCCCACCAGACTCCAGTCACTAACTTAAAAGAGAAAGACGCGCTGAGTATAGAAGTCAACAGGAGGCAAGGGGAGCAAGAGAGGGAGTCCCCTCCAAGCGACAGCGGCATGAGGACAGAGTATGATTTGGAAACAGAGCTTCTGCACTGATCCTTCCCCCCCCGGGAGAGAAATGGGCTGACTTCGCAGAGACAGATGATAGTGAGGGTGGGACACCTTACATTAGAATGACGGGAACCAAGAGCTGGAAAGAAAAGGAGGGCACCATCTTCTATGACTGGGAACTACTCCAGCATATTAAGTTGTGACGGATAACCCTTACCCGAGGGGATGGTCAAGCACTGCCCCAAGGAGAAAAAGGATATCATAGGGGACCAATTGATTTTTCCTTGGATGAGGATGAGGAGGAAGACGAGGATAGGAATGATGCGTATAGTGTCCGATATCTGGGAGAGGATTGTCACAAAGGGTTCCTCCTCCCCTCTAAAGTTCACTTCATGACCAGTGACCCCAATCAACAACAAATGCAGAAACCGTCATCCAAAGTATGGAGGGGTCGTCGCCCTAGTCAACCGTCACAGGAACACGAACCTTCCCCGATTCCAGTCCCATGCCTTTCACCAACTTTGAGGTCCCCTCCTATCCTCCACCCTGCACACACTCCCTCGGCCCCGATTCTAGTGCCTTGTCTACCCCCTTCCCCCAAGGCTATACCGGTCCCTACCCCACTTCCGCCGTCACCGGCTATCCCTCCCGACTCTCCATATTCATATTGTGTGTCCTTAGGTAGCCCTATCCATGACCTTCCACAGGAGCGAATGGACGTCGATTTGGACCCTGTTACACTGGATGTCATCGTTCCCCTGATGAGCGGAAAGGCAAAGGAGATACAGAAGGCTACCACTCCTCTCCCAGAGTGATCCCCTATTCCCATCCCTGACAGCTCACTTCCTCCAACCGAGCTCATCTCCACCACTTTCTGGACGCGAGTAGCTGTCAACTACCCTTCCGAACAGTTTCTTGTCAGAAGGGTGCTATCGCAGCTGGTGCCAGTACTCTAGCAACCGCTCCTTCAAGGGAGCCTTAAGGGTTGTCGTGGTCTTGCTCCGTCATCTGAGATTATGGAGGACTTCTATCTCTCCTTCGAGGATCCTGCAGAGGGGGAGAGCTTTGCGTGAGCAGCTCGGGAGATTAAACTCTTTATGTTATGTTCTGGCATATCATAGTGGAACTACACCATCTGCCCCCAGACTCAGCAAGTGTTCTCTCTATTGCTGGTCTCGTAGACTTACTTGAGGCCCTCATCCTGACGCCTCCCACAGAGACCACTACACAGCCACATGTTCCTGCCCTGCTACCCATGTCTTCATTTCCCCTCCCCAATGCTCCTCTTCTCGCGCGGATTTCCGCTCTGCCATTTAGTGTCCGTGCAGTCATTCATTGCAGAGAGAAGGCCTACAGATGCTGGGCCGACTCCTTGCACAGGGATTCTAGTAATTTGGCTCAGGTGAGAATAGCTGAATCCTTCAGAATGAAAAGGGAATGGTGGGGAAACATCATTTTGGACCTTGGGGGATCCTCACAGGAAGCTTGGGGTGGCGTCCCAGATGCTCTTCAACACCTCGTATAGCACATCCCTTCAAACTGGGGGGCACTGTGAAGGGTATGCATATATCATGATTGGACTGTGGAATAATAGATGTAGTATAGTACTTTATTATCTAGTTTTTATTTCTTTTCTTTAAGTCTCTATATCTTTCGAGCATACCCTTATTTCTTAGTTCGAAGCCTTGTGTATATCTATGGGTGCTCTCGGCATCAAACGACAGACACTTTTACCCAGCAGACACCACCTCGTAACAACTCAGACGTCGAATAGCGAGAGGTGTCAAGGGTAATATCTCAGCTACCCATAAAGGTAGTGTCTTCTTGCATACTAATAGAATTTGGACTCGAACTGTGAAGGTCGAGTTCCACTCTCAAGACTCTGCACTCGTCGACACTGTAGTCAACTCGTGCTGCTATCTCTCCACCTTAGATATTCAGTCTTTCGCTGATTATCTATCTTACTTCTAGCTACCAGTTGTACCGTAAAGGTCAACTCTTTTATTCTCTTGTTCTAGTCATCACGAGCAACTGTACAGTTGCTCTTGTGACGTGTAGTGCGTCCCTATACTAGTACTATCAGTCTAGTAATCTATAGTATTGTACTGAACGGTCAATACTTTCTAATAGTAGTTGAATAAACACTATTCTTCATATATTGAGTGGTCAGAATCTATCACTCTTCACAATTCATGAGTACGGTGCCCGACGATTTTGATATAATGTCAACAACAATCAATTATGATGTTGACACTCTTAAAAAAGTCGTCAATAAGTTATGAAAAGTCGAAATTCGAAAAGAAATATGTCCCGGTTATGCTGAAGGTTCCACATTTCATGCCCAGAGGGGTATTAGTCCACAAAGAGGAATGTACCGTGCTGCCATTCCACGTGGAACACCGATCAGGAGCAGCAATCCTCAATCAGGTTGTTTCGAATGTGGAGATTCATCACATTGGGCAAGGGATTGTCCTGAAAGAAGACAGAGATTTGCTCAGTGATCTGAAAATCAGAAGAACCTAAATAAGAAAACGGACGACTCATCTGGGAGTACATCTTCCCCTTCTGTTGCAGCAGGGGTATTTTTACCACCGTCGAATCCACATTCTTCTTGAGTAAGGAGTGTACAACATAGATATTTCTTGGATTCCACAGCATCAGGACATTATGTGCCAAGTATGTGCGACTTACACAATTTTATGGTATATAAAACCCCAGAGAAAATACAATGGCGAATGGCACTTATATCCATGCCAAAGGTATTGGGACCTTGCGATTTAAAGTTACGAAATTCGGACCGGAATTTATAGGTGAAATTCCCAAGGTTGAATGGACCCCGAAGTTAAGGTGCAACTCCTTAATCCCGTGCAGTTTTTCAAGGACAGATATTGTGTTATTTGAGCAAAAGTGATTCAAAAATTGTTGATTCGTCAGGCCGCACACTCATTGAGATGAATGAAAGGGGTAATGTATACCCCTTTCAGCTGGATACAATTCCCACATTGCCGACAGAACACGAATATACGAATTTATCAGATGATGAACTACAAAATAGGTGGAAGACGTATCTATAGTCTTTTCCGCAAATTCGACATGCGACGTTATGCGATGGCATCAGCGTTTGGGGGCATTTGAATACAAACACTATTAGGAATCTTGCTTGTCATTTTGCAACTGGGATGGAAATTGATGAAATTGAAGGTTTCAAAGCTGATTGTATTGCTCGTATTGAAAGTAAACAACACAGAAACCCATTTAAAACTGGATGTACCAGAGCAACGAAATTGGGAGAATTGCTTCATATGGATCTTGCAGGACCTATAGAAACGATTAGTTTTGACAAAAAGCATTATTTCATTATCATTGCCGATGATCTCTCCTGTGCTATATGGATCGAAACGTTAAGAAGCAAATTGGAAGTGGTGTGCAAAATAAAGGAATATGTAACCCAATTGGAGACATTATTTAATACAAGAGTCCAGGGAGTTATGATAGATAATGGAACTGAGCTAATAAATTCAGAATTTAGAAGTTATCTGTTATCAAAAGGAATAGTGTTATTTACCTCAGTACCATATACATACACCACAGCAGAATGGTGTTGTGGAAAGAGGAACATGCACCGTTACTAAGGAATGAGAACTATGTTATATGTGATGAAAATAACAGAAGGATTCTCAAAGCTTATTATATGCATCAAAACTTCCCAAATTTTTGTGGTTGATCGTGGTGAAAACAATGGTGTATTTGAGGAATTGTAGTCCATCACATGCAAACAATGGACATACACCACTCAAACAAATAACTAGAGAAAAACCGGATTTATCACATTTGTGTATATGTGGAAGTCCAGTTAGTGTGGCAATTCCCAAACAAAAACGCCAAAAGTGGGACTCATGTTCAATGGGTTATTCAGTGGGTTATGAGCTGTATTCTTCTGGGTATTTAGTGTGGTTTCCTGGAATGAGAAGGATCGAAAAGGTACAAGATGTGATATTCCATGAAGATGCTATGACATTGCCATTGCCGGTGCCATATGGAGATGAAGGTCAATTTAGGGATATAATTTGTCTCCAATTCAACCCAGGAGTGAGCCTCAAGCTAGATTCAGAATCCATATCCCACCTTGTTCTCGACCTATCGAATAAACAGAAGAAACTAAGCTAATGAAAGAATCTCAATTAGTATCAGACATACCTGACTATCCCTGTGGAATATCAAGATCTGGAACATTATGGGAAGGAATTTGGAGTTCATTGTCAGTCGAAGAAAAGGAACTAGAAGATTACAATGTACCGGTAGTTTTCTCGACTTTGGGCAATCCGACGATAGGGGAGGCATTGAATATGCTGGGAGATGAAGGATTAGCTTGGGAAGAAGCCAGACAAGCAGAGTGGAAGAACATGGTAGAACATAACATATTTGGTGCACCTGAAGAACCACCACCCAGGACACATGTTTTAAAAACCAGAACGATGTGTTGCGGATTGTACAAAAATGGCAAACTAGTAAAAAGAAAAGTATGAATTGTCGTAAATGGGTTTAGTCAAATTCCTGGATTACATTTTAACGAAGCATACACACCAGTTATGAAATGGGAAATGTTCCAAATTTTACTAGCGCTGGGAGGAATAACGAATTCAGCCATCCATCAATTCGATGTTAAATCGGCATACTTACATGGGACAATGAAAGAAAGAGTTTGGGTTCAACAGCCAGAGGGGTTTGAAGAACCTGGAAAGGAGCACCTGATATTGCCATTATTGAAAGCTTTATATGGCAAAAAACAAGGAGGTAATGAGTGGAGAAAAACTTTATACGATTTTATGGTTAAGGAACTTACCTGGTTCTGTTCTGATTTTGAGAGCCCTACATTCTTCAAAACATGGGACGATGGAAGTTGGGCTGTAGTTACATTTTGGGTGGATGATGCAACAGCCGTAGGTGACGAAAAGTGACTTTTAGATCTTGAAAAAGCATTTCGCAAAGCGAAGGAGAGGCTCACTGGATATTGGGAATAAGTATTCATCAGGACACTGATTCCAAGTCAGTGTTCATATCACAGAAGGAATATATCAAAAATATAGCAAAGAAGTTTAACGTACAAAATTCCAAGCCTATACAAACTCCCATATCACTTGGAATCAATTTCACCTCTATTATTCGCCCAGATACTAAAGAACAAAACGAAGTTGTGGAATTGCCTTATCGCGAACTTATCGGAAATTTGATGTCCACAGCTATAGTATCGCATCCAGATATCACATATTCTGTTAACAAATTATCACAGTATTCATCAAATCCCACGAGAATGCATTGGAACTTAGCTAAGCACATCCTGCAATACCTATATACTACTTGCAGTTTTGAGATTTGATTGGGAGGACAAGCCCTTTGTTTGCATGGATACTCAGATGCAGATTTTGCAGGAGATAATGAAGATAGACGATCTACAGGTGGATATGTGATTTTTCTCGGTTTGGGGTGGCATCTTGGCCTTCAAGGAAACAGTCAACAATCGCCCTTTCATCTCTAATAATATCTCAGTCAACACACAGTGAGAATTGACTGATATATTATATTTGTTACAGGTTATGGGCCCTGGGTTCGACGTGAACTTTGAGTGTTGATACCGCATATGACAGATCAGGCCGCATTGCAATTTGCACATACATGATAGAGCTAGACAATTCGTGATACGGTTTGTCGGTGTTATGACTGTGTTACAACCCGACAGTCCCCGAGGTTATCACCTCCTATTGACAATTCAAGTCATCATTCAAGTCATCGTTCAAGTCTTCACATCAGAAACTGTTGGCTTCCCAATGCTGACGTATGCCTTCGCAGTGATCAAACTCCATTTACACCCCCATCAAAATATACTCGTACTATCTGGTTAAACTTTGATACGTCCCTTTTATTATGATGATCCATTCTACTCGATGTTTCACATACAGTAAGCAAAAAAAGGGTTGCAATGTTCAGTAAATTTCAACTCGAATCCTTATAACTCTAGAAATAAATTAGCTAAAATCAGGGAAAAATATAAGTTAGAAAGCCCTGTTTCTGAACTTTAACATGATAACCAATTGTGTTCAAAAATACTCACTCATTGTTGAGATATTAAATATTTTGTACAGGACTATCGTTGCAACCCTTTTTTTGCTTTCATTTTATAAACATAAAGCTATGCATTCTAGTACTTGGTATGACTTCCTTTAGCCTTGACCACTGCTGCAACCCTCCTAGGCATACTTTCAATCAAATTCTGGCACACCTCTGGCATTATTTTGTCCCACTCTACTTGTACCCTCTCCCACAGCTCCAATATCCCTCCTGGGGCCCTCTCATGCTCTCCCAGCTTCTTTTTCAGATGATCCCAGAGATGTTCAATAGGATTGAGGTCAGGAGACTGTGCTGGTGAAGGAAGGACCTTATATCCATGATCTTCAAACCAAGTTGTAGCTTTCTTGGACTTGTGCTTGGGATCATTATCCTGCTAGAAGATGATAGTGGAGGGATTTTTGCCATAGAAGGCAAGGCTTTCCTGGATTTCATCTTGCAGAATCTTGGTGTATAACTCTCCATCCATCCTCCAATCTTGCATGCATACCCAACTCCTTCCCACAGCATGCAGCCCCACATCATCAGAGATCCACCCCCAAACTTTACAGTCTCCTTCACAAGCCTATCACTCAGACCCTCCCCTGCCTTCTTCCAAGCCCACCTCATCCCATCTGACCCCAGCCTATTGATTTTGGTCTCATCAGACCATACAACAGTCTTCCAGTCCTCTATAGTCCAATCCAAATGAGCCAGAGCAAAATCCATCCTCTCCTTCCTATGCCTCTTGGTAAGAAGGGGCTTCTTGGCCTTTACCACAGCTTTCATATCAGCTAACGTCAGGTGGTTCTGAGTTGTCTGGGATGTGAGAGACTGGTTGATAGTGTTCTGAAGGATCTGGGTGATCTGAGAGGCATTTTCAGCCTTCCCTGAGGTGATGAGATACTGGGCATAGTGACTATCAGCCTCAGAAAGCTTGGAAGGACATCCACCAGTAGGCTTCTGCAGGGAAGGATGGTGTTTTCTGCGAAGTCTAGAGATGGTACTAATGTGTAGACCAGTGGATGATGAGATCTGGTGGGCAGAATGACCAGAATCCAAGAGGGAGAGGATGTGTTTGCATTTAGAAGTAGAAAGAGGCTGCATGTTGGAATCAACAAGACTGTTGTGGTCTGTTTGTCATGTGTTGAATGTTTTGAACATGTCACATGATCACACAATCAAATACAACCTAACAATGGATCAGAAACACCAGTACAACCTGCCCTTTCATCTACAGAGTGAAAGCAAAAAAAGGGTTGCAATGATACTCCTGTACAAAATATTTAATCTCTCAACAATGAGTGAATATTTTTGAACAAACTTGGTTATCATGTTAAAGTTCAGAAACAGGGCTTTCTAACTTATATTTTTCCCTAATTCTAGCTAATTTATTTCTAGAGTTACAGTAGGCAACAAAACCCTTACAATGTTTTGTACTTTTTGAAAGACATGGCTATTCCTCCAGAAATAAATTCTGTAAAATGCCGAAAATATTATGTAATATACTTCAACATCATACCTTCCAGAAATGCACAGCCACAAGGCACCACATCCTTATTTGGTAAGTCCACATCACACACAAACCAATAGCTCATTGTAAGGGTTTTGTTGCACACATTTTTAAAGTTCAAAATGGGTCCTAGTCACATGACTTTGTTTATAAAGTTCAACAAAGTCATGTGACCACTCTTCCTCAATGTATATAAGATGAAAGCAACCAGTTGGAATCCCACAATCACCCTACTCACAATGAAAAAGCTCTCCTCCAGCCAAATCCAACATGTTCTTACTCTACTTGACTCTGGCATTTCTGGAGCTCAAATATGTTACCAAACTCATATCAGCAGTGCCACCATCAGTTGTATTCACTCTGAGCATCACCCTGACCTCCCCAAGTGCTCTGGTGGCCATCCTACAAAGCTTACCACAGCCAATATTGCCTATGCTAGAAGAATAATTTGCATGGGGAAGGTTGATAATGCCACACAGGCAACTAAGAAACTTATAGACATCATCAACACTCCTATTACTTCACAAACAGTGCATCGCCACCTCAAAACCATAGGCATGAGGGCTGTGGTAAAGAGAAAAAGGCCACTTCTCAAACCTCATCATCGGAAATCTCAATTGGAGTTTGCAGAAAGGCATTTGGAATGGACCCTGGAGGACTGGAAGAGGGTCATATAGTCTGATGACACTAAGATTAATAGGCTGGGATCAGATGGAAGGAAATATGTGTGGAAAAATGTGGGTGAGGGGTTAAATGATAGGTTAGTAGAGGGAACAGTCAAGTTTGGAGGAGGGAACCTGATGATGTGGGGATGCATGGGCTGGGATGGGGTTGGGTTTGCAACCAAAATTGATGGGAGGATAGATGCTGAGCTTTATGTGGAGATCCTGGATGATGAACTCCAGCAAACCCTCAAATATTATTACAACAAAACAGTGGCTGACATTGTGTTTCAACAAGACAATGACCCCAAACATACCAGCAAAAAGGCCCAGAAATGGTTCACTGACCATGATGTTACAGTCCTCAACTGGCCTGCACAATCTCCTGACATGAATCCTATTGAACATCTGTGGAATCATGTCAAAAAGAAGCTGGGGGAGTATGAACAGCCTGCAAATAGTGTTTATGAACTGTGGGAGAAGGTGCAGAAGGTGTGGGAAGAGATTCCAAAGGAGGAGTGTCAGAAGCTTATTGAGAGTATGCCTAAAAGACTTTCAGCAGTTATTAGAGCAAAGGGGGGCCATACTAAATACTAATTTCTTGTATTAATAGTCTCAAAATAGTGTGCAACAAAACCCTTACAATGAGCTATTGGTTTGTGTGTGATGTGGACTTACCAAATAAGGACACGGTGCTTTGTGGCTGTGCTTTTCTGGAAGGTATGATGTTGAAGTATATTACATAATATTCTCAGCAATTTACAGAATTTATTTCTGGAGGAATAGCCATGTCTTTCAAAAAGTGCAAAGTTGAAATTTACTGAACACTGCAACCCTTTTTTTGCTTACTGTATGTCTATATATACCTGTAACCCTCGGACTATTTCCTTTTCTAGTAATTCCACTATCGGTTATCTCACGGCCTCTGAACTAATCATAACCTTCCCATTTCTAGTCAAGCTTATTTGTCAATACTGCTTTCCACTCTTCTCCTAGTTAGTGTTTTTAGATGCCTGATACTTGTATATGAACCAGCTGTAGTTGTAATTACAAGGCAATCAGAATATCGACTCAGAATACCCTCTTACATCTATAGAAGTCTCATACTAAGTACTCCACTATCCACCTTCGCATGCACTTGCCCACTCTCAGTCCCTGACCCCTTGGCCTGACACTCGACTTATCCCTCATTTCTGATCAGTAGTTTCGCCAAGAGGTATTTGTTAGGACTAGTCTTCACCCGCCCAAAATTTAAGGACACCCGACTGTTAACTGCGAGGGCACAGCACATAAGCTGAAGCCAAGTCCTTCCAATTGGTCCCTGTTGGCCCACCGACATTAGTCAGTTTTTAGTTCTTAACAGTCGGCCATGTGTGATGTATTAGCCTTATTTTAATACTATTTTCCGAAAAAGGAGTCCAATGCTCTATCAAAATGTGCAAATACTCAATTCACTGCAAGGTAAAATAATTTAAGTATTTGATATTAATCAGTGGCAGCCTAAATAGACTTAGAACCCCTGAAGTCAAGAGTTTACTTGAATATATGCACCCTACTTCGCAAAGAAGGTTTTGAGAGCTGCTTGTGCAAGCTTGTTCTTTTTCTGTAAAAACACTACTAAAATATGAATAACAATTCACTGATTCCGAAACTAGATTCGACTTCGATTCTAGCTAGTTTATATATATTTTATACTATTTATCAAACAGTAAAAATATTTATAAACAGGTCAAAAGATTAGATATAGAATAAAACACTATTTGGCTAATATATGCTTTATTTACACTAACCTACAGGGTCTACTGTGATACTAACTTATCAGGATCTTAATGTAGTCTTAAGGATTCTGCAAGAATATTCTCAGTATTTATTTATGCCAAAAACCGGGTAGAAATTAGAATATATGTATTTCTAATCTCAATATAACCTAAAATATTTATTACTTTAACTGATAACCAACAACTCAACTAGAGGTGGATTAGTAATAAAGGATAGCCAGCTACTCAACTAAGAGGTGGCAAAAGGGGAACAAGTTGTTTGTCAGAAGCTCAACTAGAGGTGACAAGGGGGTAGGATTATTACCAGAAGCTCAACTAGAGGTGGCAAAGGGATCCTGAGATAGCTTAGGTCAGCAGCTCAACTAGAGGTGACTAAGTGTTTATATATATTTATCCAACAGCCCAACTAGGGGTGGAATATTACTGCTGATGCAGTGGCACACTGATGTGGTGTAGTAAATGGGTTAAAATAAGTTATATTTCAGTGGTGGAGCAGAGCTCCTTATATACAGTAAAATCTGAGACATGGGAGAATGTTCTAGCTACTTGTTTTACCTATTTTTAGCTATTTTACCTGGAATCTGCTGGAATATTCCAGGAGTTTCTGCTACTTTCCATTGTAGCATATATGCTGATGTAATGTTCTCGCGCGTCGCGAAGTTGCTGATTTCGTGCGCGCGCTGATTACATAATTTTCCCGCGCGTGTCGCGTTTGTGACAAGTCGTCGCATTTTGTGACGACGGTCACTTGTTGTGACGACAGTCACCGTTGTGACGACAGTCACCGTTGTGACGACAGTCACTTGTTGTGACGACAGTCACTTGTTGTGACGACAGTCACCGTTGTGACGAATGTCACCGTTGTGACGAATGTCACCGTTGTGACGAATGTCACCGTTGTGACGAATGTCACCGTTGTGACGAATGTCACCGTTGTGACGAATATTCCCGCGCGTTGTGCAATAAGCGCCAGACCGGTTTTATATTATTATATAATTATTATATTTACTTTTAATTAGTTATAAATATAATATTTTATTATAATAATATAAAAATATATATATTTCACCTTGATAATGCGCGAGTATTTCAAATCGCGTTTTGTCAGCGTCGGAGTTTGAAATATCATGTGAATATCACATGATTACTCGCGCGTTGTGAATAAGCGCTGAGTCGCCGACATATTAATCAAAAAAGAATAAAAAGTAGAAATTCAATAACTTGCTCAATTTATTAGATAAAAATACAAAATAAATTGTATAAATTCAAGATAAATCAAACAAATATTGTACAATTTAATCGTCGCAATATAATTACATTTGAATATTTGTTTTCGCAATTTGTTAGGGGAAATTGTTTAAAAATTGGAAAAAACTTAGAAATACATAACAAAATCCCCTCTCTTTTTTGATTCAGATGTCATTTCCAAAAATACTGTCGCTAGAATCTCCTTGCATTTCGTAGTTCTCAGAATCGTCTGAGACATCAATAAGGATTGGGAGATTCTCAGACCCGGAACTAGAGTCGGCTTGATTCTTCTTGTTTTTGTAGTCGATCAAGAATTGAGAATTCAATTTGGATCTTATATCCTTACTGTCGGGATGCTTCATTTCGAAAGAGAAGTCGAAGGGAGAATTAATGGATTTTTCGTTTGAAGCTTTGAAGTTCCCGACTTTAAAAAATAATAAGAAACATTGTTTAGGCTTCAAATACAACGATATACCTTCTTTTGCATCCTTATATAACTTTTTCAAAGCCTTGTTCATAATATTGAGACGTTCTATTGCGCATATATAAGGAAAAAATGCGCATATAAGTCAAAAATAATAGAACATACCCAGGGGCTGTGGGATTATGACCGGTTTATGCATACCCCAAACATCTTCAAAGGTCCATGTTTCAGGACGCTCTTGTCGATTCAACTCCCAATACGGGCGTAGGACATAAGGCAAAGGCGGTTGTGGATCTTTGGGCCAATTCCAACTTTCGACGTGTTCGAAATCTTGAGAACGGTTCTTCGCCTCCTCGATCCAGGCAACTAGTTGTAATCCTCTTTGCTGAAAAGAATTGTATTCTTGTAATATATCTTCTTTAATTCCAGAAATGTGGAGTGGATTGTGAACGAGGGACGAGATAGGCCCAAACGTGGGAGCAATCATACGAATTTCCAATAAATGTTTTAAAGAAATGTTACAACTTTTGATATCTCCTATAACGTAGTCATCATGACCGTTAGCGGCTACACAAACCTCCTTTATATTTTCGAGATGCGTAAGCCATAGCCGGTCAATAATCTTGGGATCAAGAAAATCATAAAAATGACTGTTTACAGTAACGTGCCCCCAATCCTCATCTCGAGGAAGGTACGCGAACGGGTTGTTAGTCGGTTCTTGAGTAAGAGCTGTAACTACGTCGTGTTGTTTAGGAATAGATGAGCTCCAATCAAGAGCATAGTCAAAACGGGTAGGGAAAGGGATAAACACCATTTTTTAGTAGGTTTTCTGAGACGAAAGGCTCATATATGCGGTTTAGATTGTTTGTTTTTCGTGTTTTTGAGTTCCTTTTATGTTGTTTTCATGTTTTATGATGTCATTATAAAGAATACTAAAGAATCTTCTAGCATATATGTGAGACTGCTTAGTGTTTTAGATAGTTCTTGGCCCGGTGTATCATTTTCCAGGCTCTCAAGATCTTTCGCGCATCTTCTCGAACTTTTCGGGTTAACCATTCATCAGAATTAGGTAAGTACTCTATGAATGTTACTTGTATAATAGATTTTTGCGACCGCTTCGGGATTTCGACCACTTTTGGTCGATTATTGCCTCAAATTCATATTTAGGCATTTGTTTAAAATCTTCCCGGTTCAAATGTTTTCTCGGTCGACTTACATAATTGTTCGGTAAGTTTCGATAAGATTCTAAATGCGCAATATTCAAAATTAGGTGAGTGCCGTATGAAACTGGCATTCGCAGTCTATATGCTAATGAACTTATTTTCTTTAGAATCGCGAACAGTTCATCGTATCTCATTAATGACTTCAGAATTTTTTCTTCTTACATTCCACAATAGATTTAGATAGTTCCAAATTATTTGTACTACATTTCTTGTTTGAATGTAAGTCGAATTCGATTATTGTATTTCTTGCCGCATATATGACTCAAATTAAGCGCCCTTCTGCTTATATTTCGATCTGTCTCAGATTCTTCGACAATTTGCTCATTGGAGTCGCAAAATCTTTTTGACATTCGTGAGTCATTTGTTTCCATATTTCCGTCACTAATTACTTCATTTTTAGAGCTTAGTATATTTTCCGGCATTAAGTGCAGATGACTAAGCCGTGACAATGGCCGGTAGTTGAATAACAAAAAACATATGACGAATTTCGTTATAGAATATCTACTAGTATAGAATGCAAATAAAAAAACTATTTAGAATAACAACTCAATAGTTTCCTTTTGACTCTATATAAGCTCTAAGTACCCTTGTGAGAATTCGCTTGATTTTCTCTGTTCGGCAGTCAGTTTGTGGGTAATAGGCCATGGTAAGCGCTTTCTTTATTCCTAATCGAGCACAGATTGCTCTCCAAAATATTCCGGTCCATTTTCTATACCATTTAGATATGTATAGTCTTAGGAAGTTATAGTATATTATCATATGTTTAAACAATAAATTGCCAATGTACTCCTTAATGTCAGTGATTCTATTGGGTATGATAATTTCATATTTAGTTAAGTTATCAACAGTTACTAATATGTTATCATAACCTTGGCTTTCTGGCAATTTTGGAGTGAAGTCCATAGTTATTATTTTAAATGTCCAGGTTGAGATTGGAATGGACTGTAAAGATCCTACAGGGACATTTCCCTTTACTTTGGACTTTTGACATATATAATATGTTCTTCCATACTTTAACATTGATCTTGAAATTCTAGACCTGATTGAATTTTCAACTTCAAATTTCCTATCACAGGAACTAAATATCAATTCAGCTCCCTCCTTATTTCTCATAATAGTCAGAGCATATTGATCAGCAAAGTCATTCCCTAAAATAAATGGAGTAGTCATTCCTTTAACTACATAGGCTTCAACCTTTAATTCTACAGGGCCTTCATTTGTATCAAAATATAAAGGAATGGATACAAATCCTGATATGGTAGAAGATCCTGTTACTTGAATTAAATTAACCTTTTGTCCAGTTTTTATCTTAGGTGGATTATTTAGTTTGTTCAATGCTGATTGAGATATCAAAGTAATATCTGCTCCAGAGTCTATTATGATTCTGATTTGATTTTGTCCATAATTATTAAGCCATGCCTTAGTAGCCATAGCCTGCGCACCAAGAAAGGCACATCCGGTGGCGTGACATTAACCTTTTTAATGATAAAATATTGTTTTTAGTCTCAGAAATAAGTTGAGTAACATAAGATCTGGTCTTGAAACATGCCATTTCTAAATTTCTGAGATATATCTTGTTTTTCAAAGGTTTGTCTGGCTTCTAACTTGCTCAGAGATTCATTAGAATCTAGGGATCCCCTCAGAGAAGACTGTGGCTTCATTTTCAAAGTATCTGAGCCACACTCCAAATCCATTACAGCATTCACCTGAAGGGGCTTATGAAAATCCGGTTTTTCTTCCTCCTCTGAACTATCTGATGATTCTAACTTTATTAAGTCTTTACTAGAATCATTTTGAGGTGGATTTTCATCTTCTGAACTAGCATTTAGATAGGCTTCTTCATATTCTTCCATGGCCTTAATATACTCTTCATCATGGACAATTAAATTTGCCTTGGCATTCCTAGAACCCTTTCTAAATACTTGCACTCATTATCCCAATGCTTAGACTACCACAATGTCTACATGTCTAGCTTCCTTTACTTTCAGGAGTAGACCCTTTGGAAATTGTTCCATCATCCCGAGGGAATTGAGCTTGCCTATAGTAGGTGAAGCACCAATAAGGTTAGTTCTGGCAGACCGGAAGAAATTCCTCCTACTTGAACCTTGATCAGGACCTGGTAGATTAGATCTAGAAGTCCTCGGTGCATCATGCATCATTTGTTCAAGCTGCCTTACTCTTCTATCTAGTACATTATCATGACTTGGGAATGGAGTATGCTCCAATGCTTCTTCATGATATTTAATTGCTGCTGCAAAGTCTACTAAGTCCTTGCAACG
>WHVD01000168.1:0-169515 GCA_015178975.1 Hysterangium stoloniferum
CCGGAGTCAGCCAGACTAGTGCCTATTTTTGTTGAGGACCTGATAGGCGAGGAGTGGATTGTTGAAGGAATTGTATTACAAAATGAGGATGGCTCCATATTAGCCACCCCAATCACGGCAATTTCAAGGAATAGCACGTCAGTACCTTTGGCCAACCCGTCGTTAATCCCTAAGATTATCTGACGAGGGGAGACAATTGGGATAATTCACGACCCCGCTCGTTGGGCTCATAAGCCCAAGTCACTTAAGGAGAAGGATTTAATGGTAGCCAGCGTGACCAAGATTGCACACCTTATTGAAAGTCTCTCTCAACTTGAGGAGGACCGTCAATCTGCTTCAGAAAGGCCTAAGCCACCTGTCGAACCAGAGATTACGGACGATTTCGAACCGCCCGGTCCCAAAACAGCCGCGGTGGCTGATAATGAGAAATTGGCCTCAGAAGATCTCCACAAGCTGGTTAACCTGGGACCAGATATACCAACGGAGATTCTGCCACATCCTCAGATCAGTTTTGACTGAGAACGTTAAGGCTTTCGGAGTCGATGGACGTTTAGGGCAAGTGGAATGCAGAGTCCCTATCCCTTTGAAAGAGGGCGCCCAGCCCATTTCCATGCCTATGTTCCCCTCTTCCCCTGCCAATCGGAGAGTTATAGACGAGCAAATGGATACCTGGTTTGAACAGGGTGTCATCGAGCCATCTAAAAGTCCATGGGGGCACCGGCTTTCGTAGTTTACCGCAATGGTAAACCACGAGTGGTTATCGATTACCGGAAACTCAATCATCTTACTGTTCCAGACGAATTTCCTTTACCACGTCAATCGGAGATCATGCAAGCGTTGTCGGGGTCAAATGTCCTATCTTCTTTCGACGCGTTAGCTGGATTTACTCAATTAGAAATGTTAGAGGATGATAAGCCCAAAACAGCCTTCAGATCTCACAGAGGGCTGTGGCAATTTAAAAGGATGCCGTTCGGGCTTAGAAACGGTCCCTCCATGTTTCAGCGCATTATGCAAACAGTTTTAGCACCCTATTTATGGATCTTTTGTTTGGTTTACATCAACGACATAGTAATATTCTCTAAAAATTGGGACGATCATCTGCTTCACCTAAATCAGGTGCTCGGCGCTATTGCTTCGGCCAGCATCACTCTCTCCCCCAAGAAATGTTTTATCGGATATAATTCGATCTTGTTGTTGGGTCATAAGGTATCCAGGTTGGGTTTCTCGACTCATCAAGAGAAAGTTCACGCTATATTGGAACTGGCCCCACCTACTAAGGTTTCCGAACTGCAACGGTTCCTTGGGATGGTCCTTTATTTTTCGGCATACATACCATTCTATTCTTGGCTGGTGTCTCCTTTATTCTCACTCCTGAAGAAGGGAACACCCTGGGTGTGGACCGCTGAACATGTCAGAGCTTATGAGGATGTTAAAGCCGCACTAGGATCAGCACCAGTGCTGGGACATCCAGTAAGCGGGATGCCCTATCGGCTATATACGGACGCTTCGGATTTTGCCTTAGGCTGTTGTCTCCAACAAGTCCAGAAAATGGCTTTAGGAGACTTAATAGACACTAAGATCCACGCCCAAGCCAAACTGGCTTTCGACCGTGTGCAGGACATGCCATCCTTTGTTCATCAGTATAAAACCAAACAGCCCGAGATTGAGTGGTCAGACTCATGGGGATCCACTTTCGAGGAGACCGAGGTTACCGTTGAGCGAGTCATTGCATACTGGAGTCGCACACTGAAAAACGCTGAATGTAACTATTCCACTACTGAACGGGAAGCGTTAGCAGCAAAGGAAGGACTAGTTCATTTTCAACCCTTCATTGAAGGTGAACATGTTCTACTCATTACGGACCATGCAGCTCTGCAATGGGCTAGATCGTACGAGAACACTAATCGTCGACTAGCCGCATGGGGGGCGATATACGCTGCATTTCCAGGTCTCGAGATCTTACACCGAGCAGGAAGAGTTCACAGCAATGTGGACCCACTGTCCAGACTCCCTCGAGTACCAGCTTTTGTGAGCCCCATTAGAGATGATTTACAAGCTATCACCTCAACCTCTTTGGACAAGAGTACTGAGGAAAATCTATGGAAGGACGAACCTGCTAAGAAGGTGGTCTTCTCTACCATACACGATTCTATGGAACCTTTCGGAGCGACTCAAAAGGTCCAACAGTCAGAATGGGATTCCCATAACGCAGTAAGAAACGATCAGGAAGACAAGTCGAACTTCGCATTGCATCATCCTCAGTTGCTAATCAGTATCAAGGAGGGATACATAAATAAATTTCTAGAGGGATACACGAAAGATCCTGTTTTCAGGAATCTCTACGCTCTAGATACCCCTTCACCCAATGCGGTGGTTACTCCTTCTCACTACTTTGTGGGAGCAAACAGACTCCTGTACTTTCGTGACTCGGACTGGAAAAGTTGAGTCTGTGTGCCCAGTACCATGACTAACTCTATCTTAAGGTTGGTACATGATAACCCTTTTGAGGGAGCGCATGCCGGAGGCCAACGGTTCTTCAACCTGATGAAAGACCGGTTCTTTTGGCCAAAATGCTACAAGATTGCTTGTCGTACGCACGTACCTGCGACATTTGCCAAAAAACCAAAGTTGATCGCACCGGTCGTCAAGGAGCCCTCAGACCTGCCGACGTACCTTTTAGGCCTTTCGAAGTAATTTCTATGGACTTAATCACAGGACTACCCGACTCAGGGAAGGATTCTTATTCTGCAGTCTTCATCGCCATTGATAAATTGACGCATTTCACTATTACCTTACCTACTTTCTCGAACCTTACAGCTGAAGGATTCGGATGAATATTTGTCAAACAAGTGGCCAGCCCCTTCGGACTGCCCTTTCGAATAATCTGTGATCGGGACAAGAGATGGACCTGCAGGTTCTGGCGGGAAGTCTGTAAGATTTATGGTACTACCCTCGCGGTATCTTCAGCTCATCATCCCCAGACGGATGGACAAATGGAGAATATGAATGCGACCATAGAACAGATGCTTCGAGCCTATTGTGCTTCTGCTAAGGAGAGCTGGTCCCAATGGATTGAAGTGGTTGTCCACACGTACAACTCAACCGTTCACAGTTCCACAAACTACGCTCGGGCCTTCTTATTAATGGGATATCTCCCGAGAGGAATGTCTCGAGTTCTAGGAGGTGACGAACCCCTAGTTCCTAGAGAACTATCAGATAGCCCTATGGCCGATCAATGGATTCTCGAACTAGAAAATCATCGGCAGATGGCACAAGATTCGATCGCTCGAGCTCAGGAGATTCAAGCACGAGCGTATAACAAGAAGCAAAGACCTGTAGAAGATATCTCCGAGGGAGACCTCGTATTGGTAAACCCCCACTCCCTCGAACTGGTGGAAGTCAAGGGAACTGGGAAGAAACTAATACAAAGATGGATTGGACCGTTTGAGGTGCTCGAGAAACTGAACCCTCAAGTATTTAGGCTTAAGATCCCCTCGGAGTATCTGATGCATCCAGTCATTAACCGGGACCATCTCCGAAAATATCAACCCTCTCCTCCCAATCTCGGTCCAAGACCCCAACTTGAGAACCTAAGAGAGTTGAAACCGGATCATGAAGAATATGAGGTCGAAGCTATTGTTGGGCACAGAAAACAGCGAAATCGCCTGCTATTTAGGGTACGCTGGAAAGGTTATGGACCTGAGGAGGATTCGTGGCTAAACAGTACTAACCTCAGAAACGCTCCGGCACTTCTGAGGGCGTACAAGGCGCTGTTCAAAATCTAACGACATATATGCGCTCGAGGAAGCATCTATTCTATCAATTATTCCATTTCTTTCGTAACTTCCTTCCAGAAACATTTCAGCCGTTCAGTGAGCCGTCTCATTGGTATCTATTCTCTTTCATTTTTACTCTCCTTCCAATCGGTTGGGACAACCCCTCGTTGACAGTGGAAATATTTTATTCAAAACCCGGCCACAATTACTGAACCTCATTTAACGACCAACCGAGCGGAGTTTCAATTTAATATATATATAAAAAGTACACGTAAAATCGCATAAATTTTCTTTATCTTTCATACCACATCCTTCACCTATCTACAGCTCTTCCATCTACCTTCCACTTCATCACCTTGCCGCGCTACGATATTCCCATTCCAGCAGAACAAGCAAGTCCTCCCTAAGTTCAAGAAGGTCCCGCGGGCCCCGATAGCCAGTATGTCCACGACTGGCGGGGCATTCATTACCCGCATGCCTCGTACAGACAATGTCGAGAGCAATCGAGGTACCTTAGGACCTACCCCCTCGTCGACTTTCTCCTTTGATGCTGAGCCAAGGGGAGATAGTGGTACTGATTGGAGTAAGCCATTAGGGCACTCTTTCGGACCGTCGTCGGAAGAAGTTGCTGCTACCATGTGGAGGCAGGAAACGTTTATGGAGGAACATAATGCAAGGAGGCTCACCCGCAAGAGAGAAAGACACACTGAGTATAGAAGTCAGCAGGAAGCTAGGGGAGCAAGAGAAGGAGTCCCCTCCAAGAGGCAGCAGCGCGAGGACAGAATACGTTTCGGAAACAGAGCTTCCGCGCCGATCCTTCCCCCCCCGGGAGAGAAATGGGCCGACTTTGCAGAGACAGATGATAGCGAGGGTGGAACGCCTTGCGTTAGAACGACAGGAGCCAAGAGCTGGAAGGAAAAGGAGGGTACCATCTTCTATGACTGGGAATTACTCCGGCATATTAAGTTGCGACGAATAATCCTTACCCGAGGGGACGGTCAAGCATTGCCCCCACGAGAAAAGGGACATCGTAGGGGACCAATCGATTTTTCCTCGGATGAGGATGAGGAGGGAGACAAGGATAGGGATGATGCGTATAGCGTCCAATATCTGGGAGAGGACTGTCACGAAGGGTTCCTCCTCCCCTCAAAAGTTCGCTTCGTAACCAGCGACACCAACCAACGACAAATGCGGAGACCATCATCCAAGGTATGGAGGGGTCATCGCCCTAGCCAACCGTCGCAGGAATGCGAACCTTCCCCGATTCCAGTCCCATGTCTTTCGCCGATGTCGAGGCCCCCTCCCGTCCTCCATCCTGCACACCCTCCCTCAGCCCCGATTCTAGCGCCTGGTCCACCCCCTTCCCCTAAGACTATACCGGTCTCTACTCCACTTCCGCTGTCACCGGCTATCCCTCCCGACTCTCCTTATTCATATTGCGTGTCCTTAGGTAGCCCCATCCACGAGCTTTCACAAGAGCGAATGGACATCGATTTGGACCCTCTTACACCGGACATCACCGTTCCAGCGACGAGCGGAAAAGCCAAGGAGATACCGAAGGCCACCACCCCTCTCCCAGAGCGATCCCCTATTCCTATCCCCATCTCTGACAGCCCGCCTTCCCCCACCGATCCCATCTCCACCACCTTCTGGACGCGAGTAGCTGTCAATTACCCTTCCGAACAGTTCCCCGTCGGAAGGGTACTATCACAGCTAGCGCCGGTACTCCAGCAACCGGTCCTTCAAGGGAGCTGTGAAGAGTGGTAGAAGTTCAGACCGTTCTATATACGAAGAAATGAGTAGAAGAGGAGGATATTGACCTATTCGGTGCAATATAGGAGAAAGTGAGAGAAAGAGCACAAGATGACGAAGGAGTCAACGAGTGCGATGGTTCGAGTGGAGGCCTCGACTATTACAGTTCGAGGCCAGAAGTATTCAGTAGTTCAGATAATGCTACCTATGTGGTAGCTGACACGTTACCCTGATCACTGTTCGTAGTAGACCTAGTTTGTGTCTTACGAGTGGTGGTTCTTGGGTTAAAGTGTGTCTGAGTTCTAATTGGTGCTGAGTGCACCCACAAGTATACACAATGCTTTGAACTAATGAAATATGCAATATTCGAAGAATATGAAAGATAGAAAAATATGAATAGAATATGTAAAATATAAATGAAATAAAAGGAGTGTTTTACCACAATGATACTGTGGTAAAAGCATACTCCTCACAGGAGCCTTAAGGGTTGTTGCGGTCTCGCTCCGTTGTCCGAGATAATGAAGGACTTCTATCTCTCCTTCGAGGATCCCGCAGAGGGGGAGAACTTTGTGCGAGCAGCTCGGGGGGTTAAACTCTCTATGTTCCGGCATATCATAGTGGAACCCCACCGTCTGCCCCCAGACTCAGCGAGTGTCCTCTCTATTGCTGGCCTTGTAGATCTACTCGAGGCCCTCGTCCTGACGCCTCCCATAGAGACCCCTATGCAGCCACAGGTTCCTGCCCCGTTACCCGCATCTTCATCTTCCCTCCCCAATGCTCCTCTTCTCGCGCAAATTTCTGCTCCCCCGATTAGTGTGCGCGCAGTCATTCGTTGCAGGGAGAAGGCTTACAGACGCTGGGCCGACTCCTTGCACAGGGATTCTAGTGATTTGGCTCGAGCGAGAATAGCCGAGTCCTTCAGAGTAAAACGGGAACGATGGGGAAACATCATTTTGGACCTAGGGGGATCCTCACAGGCAGCTTGGGGCGGCGTCCCAGACGCTCTCCGACACCTTGTATAGCACATCCCTTCGAACTGGGGGGCACTGTGAAGGGTATGCATATATCATGATTGGACTGTGGAATAATACATATATTATAGTATTTTATTATTTAGTTCTTACTCTTTTTCCCTAACTCTCTATATCTTTCAAGCATACCCGTATTTCTTAGTTTGAAGTCTTGTGTATATCTATGGGCGCTCTCGGCGCTAAATCTCAGACATCTTTTTACCCAGCAGACACCACCTCGTAAATGACCCAGACATCGAATAGCGAGAGGTGTCAAGGGTAACATCTAAGCTACCTATAAGGGTAGCGTTCTCTAGTCTCCTGACATACTTTGGACTCGAACCGTGAAGGTCGAGTTCCACTCTAAAGTCTTTGCACTCGTTGACGCTATAGTCGACTCGCGCTATTATCTCTTTACTTCAGATATTCGGCTTCTCGTTGATTATCTATTTACATTTAGCTATGAGTTGCACCATAAAGGTCAACTCTTCGTTCTCTCATTCTAACCGTCAAGAGCAACTGTACAGTTGCTCTTGTGACGTGTAGCGTGTCTCCTTGCTAGTACTGTCAATCTAGCAATTTACAGTATTGTACTGAACGGTCAATACTTTCTAATAGTAGTTGAATAAACACTATTCTTCGTATATTGAGCAGTAGGAATCTAACGACTCTTCACACAAAGTGAAGAGGTAAAAAGTTGAAAGAGATGTCGAAGGATGGCAGATATGATCAGATGTGATGAGTATGCTGAAGCATGGACAGACACGAATACATACCAAATCTAAACAAATGGGCTCATGTGTGCAGTGTCTTCATGCTCAACACTTCCCCTCGCCGCTCTACTCCTCCTGTCACGTAGGTTCCTCCCATAAGCCTAGAAGGCAACTGCAAAACAGTGAGCTAAAACAAAGCTCCTAGTCGAAGTTGCTTACATAATCAAACATACTTTTCACTCATAGGCTCGAGTGTAGTTTACTCGATTACCTTTTCGCACTGAAGGGAATAATATATTTTTTGTTTAATGGTATATAATTAATAATAGGACATTATGGAGTTGGCAAGTGTGTTGGTTTCATAACAAACCACATGATAGTCACTTTCACCCATAATATAATTGCAAGACCCGTCATCCAGCAGCCCTGAATGCAATAAAACCCACTGAAAAAGTTCTGTTGTATGTGAAGAGAATGAATAACAGTCAATATAAGCTACACATAATTTTTTAGGTTGGATTTTAAACATAAGTCGCAATTAAGTGACCTACAAGGCCTAATTAAGTTAACCGAGCTTAATTTTAAGGCAAATTTTAACGAATTTTAATGAATTTTAAGGGCTCGCATCAACAAACCAGGTGATTTTATAGTACAAAGATGGCTGCTAGACCTTTTCTTTACTATTAAAAAGCCAACTATCCATTTTCTATAATATTTGAAGTGAAATATAGGCCCAACATACCAAATAAGTTTCATCGAATGGTCTATTGCCTTAAGCGCATGTTGAAGAATATAAGCTGACCCATTTCGTATGACTATATGTATGATAAATGCTACATAAAAGATGAATTAAATTCAAAATTATTTCCAGTGAAACTGGTGATGTAGTCAACTATGAGTCTCATCCATTGTAAGATTTGAATAAATTTAAGAACCGTCTAAGAACAGTGGCCTGTGTATGAATTTAATTCTACAAGAGAAATGGCTGCTGAGGATTAAATCTTTACATTTCTAGGCTTTGCATTCAACTCGGAATGAGATTGGGAAACTGTCACAAAGTAGTTTAGGCAGATGATCTATCTGATCACTATTTTTTACTTTCTATGCATTAAAAAATTACAGTGCTGATTTTGTCAAAATGATCTAAAAGAAATTCAAGAGAATGATTGTGCCATCTTAAATAAATCTATTCATTCAATTTTTTTTTTGTTCAGTGAAAAATGAGCATGACCCAATGGTGTTTAGGACACGATGAAGGGGTTAGAGTGGGCGTTTGAGTGCGTTCACGGCAGTGTCTGAGGAATGATCCTACACTATCCTGCACTATCCCAATTTTAAGCGGTTAGCAAATTTTAACACCAAAAGGCTTAAAATATCGGAGTTAAGGGGACTTAAGTTGACTAAAACTATTTTGTTACCTATATTGTACTTTGATAGTCAATATACTGTTGTGTCATACCTAGACGGTTGATATTCTTTATATATAGAGCAGTCAGAACTTCCACAACTCTTCACACCAATACACCAGGTTCTGTTTAGTAGCATGATTAAAATGGTAGAATCTTTATAAACCCAAGATATTTTATCTCAAGGATACTAGGACTAACTTAACTGGTACAAGTGCTCCAGCTGGATAGGAATGAGATGAGCAGATGAAAATTTATTGATCAACTCTTAAGTTCCAAGAATAATGCATAGAGACAAGGTATGTTTATTTGAAATCTGAGCACAAACTGGGATGCTACATGCACCCAGCTTGTTGATAGATGCTAGGATGCTTAGAGTAACTAAATGTCAAAAACGAGATGCCCCAGAGTCATACGAGCAACATGAATGCCATTGTACCAATTGCACCATGTGGTGTGCCATTGTGTCAGAAGCCATAGAGCGAAACATAACCTTGAATTAAAGAAGTCCCTGGTCAGACATAGCAAAGAAAGCCAACAAGTAACTGAGAACGGTGCAGCTACACATGAGAGTTGAAGGGAAAGAGTGAGACCGCAGAATTGCCGAAATAGGCCCTTGTGGCGAACCCGACAGTCGCGGCCAATTCCGGACACCCTGTAATACATCGAGCAGAACAGGCGACTCGTCGCGCTAACGGGACTCAATCCTTCGACCTCAATTCTTCTTTCTTTCTATTCCCATGTCGCCCTCAACTCGAAATAACAAACTTCCTCGTATAACTGAACATTCTCAGCTACTTCTATCGACCATATATCTTCCGCCACAGCCCTCGATATCATATACGAAATTCGTCCCAGCTCTTCATCAGGAACAACCTCATAAGTTGGTCGACTTAGCCAGGCAGAAAATCGTTAATGATACCCGTCGATGTGCTAAGAGCATCACAGACTCGCTGTTGCCGATTGTGTGTGTCGGGAAGGGAGACGTATGTCTGTGGGTTTTCTTTATATCATCTCAGGTTAAGGCCTTAGGGCAAAATCCAATTGGAAAAGGAAAAGACAAAGAACATGCCGTGGTTCTGAGTGAGCTCGAAGATTTGGCATTTGATGGTCTACAACGTGCGTAACTTCTGTTTACACCTTCTAACACTGATTTATTGATGATTTAGGACGAGAATTGTCTTTTTTCAATCCTTCTGGCTTGTATCCTTGCTCAGCAGAGTGTGCTAAATTACCCCTTCCATGCTTAGCCTGTACAGGTGTGCCACCAACTTCTACAACCCCATCACGCACGGAAGCCTCTGCTTCTTCATCTCCTACAACTCTCCTCCCTAGAATACCTCTCAGGCGAATCTATTCTCTGTTTATTGACGCAGTCCGCGATAGACTAATTGATGACATTTGCATACAAAGTCAATCGAATGAGAACAAGGGTGTCACCGGAGCGTCGAAGTTGACATCAAATCCCGTACGGCTTGGATGTGGCTTCTTAGCAGCTGAGCAGTGTGTAGCACCCCTTTGGGGAGGTAGTTGGGAACGTCAAGCTCAAGCGCGGCAAGTCTCATCAATTTATGTGTGTGAATGTTGATCTGATTATAATTTAGACCTTTAATACATACAGCTATTGATGTATACCTCTCACCGATGGCCATTCACGTACGCTCCCTTCCTACAGTGACTAGGCTGCTTCCGCTCCCACCGTTTCATCATCCATCGTCGTCAACCCAGCCATCTACATCTACGCCGGTATCACATGCAACGCTCAACCCACCGGCGCTCACTCCAGGTACACCTGTCTTACTTGCACCTTACCCAACACCTGCATTCTATGTCTCTACACATCCCGCCGTATCCATACCCAGCTCTCTCCGTGCACAGTTTTGGGATGCGCTCTCTGGCCTTGGGGCATCTGCATCTCCCTCGTATACTGGCTCTGATTTTTCTGGCATGAACCCATCGGCTTATAATAATGGCAAAACACTGCCCGTTAGCCTAAACAACTCTCACACTGTCACAGATATATTCATCCTAGTGTATATCCCTGTTGTTAACCCACAAGGTGAACATAAAGGCGTTGCGGCTCTATGGCCTGCTCACATTACCTTCATCGACACCAGCCCAACGAGGATACACCTTACCACCTTGCCCGAAATACCTGGGATGGTGACTCTTTTAACACCACCGCGTGGATCAACCGATTCGGCCCTTCTGCCCACTACTTGCCTCAAACCAGTCCCACCTATGGCTCGACGACGCGCCTTTCCGCGCGGATCATCGTACCACCTTTCACATTCCCAGCGTTCTTTCCGTGCGCTCGAGCTGTCCGCCTGTAAACGAGCTCCAGGGATCCCTATACATAATACAGCTAAAAATACAGCGGGTTATGTCGAGAACGTAGCTAAAGAGCGCGAAAAGGAACGCGAGCGGGCTAATCAAGAACGGATCCGTCGAGAACGGGAGTTGAAAGAAGGGAAATCGTCTTCAATAGCTGCAACATCAACAACTATCTCGACCATCAATCCTCCTCAAACGATTCTACCGTCCACAGATATTGCAGGACCAGTCGTGGCATCTCCAAAGATAGCGGGAGATTCTTCCCGCTCAATTTTAGGCTGGCATTCTGTATCTACGGATTTTTTTGCCAAACTTGCGCAAGAGAACATTGTCAATTCGTTCTATCCTTCCCCCCCGGACTGGAATCCCAATTCGACAACTATGGATACTTCGTCAAGTCACGCCGCGACGAACCCGACAGGTTCTGATACGACCGCACTCCCCCAGGCAGGATGCCAATCGGAATCGGAAGATACCCAAAAAGACGCACTAGACAGCCTAGATTTGGGTATGGATCTTGACGTGAACGATATGAAAATGAGCATTAGTCTCACGCAGTCAATAGGCATACTGGATGTTAATATGGATGTCAGCCTAATGGACAGTGGATTCGGAAATTACAGCGACGCTTTTACAGATGACGATTTCAACTACTTTGACACTGCCCCAGAACCGGAGCCGATGTCAGTTTTAACTCCAGGTCTCATAGCAGATACGTCCTTGAATATTGAAGAGAGTGACATGGACAGATGGCTGACAACCGGGCTTGCAAGGGATGGGATGCGGTCCATTATGCCGAGCTCGAGTGATGCAACCGCTCGTTTGGTAGACGCAATGGCACTGTCAGACGACGAAAAAGAGCCTCCAGCTCCTGATTTGATTCCCTCGTCCCCTGCGAAGACACCTTCATCACCTGGTAATCCTCCGACGCCCTCTTGGACCTTTAACTCCCCTCCTCCGATTCATTCCGCAAAGAGCATGTTTGAACCTATATACTTCGGTGATCGACATCACATGGCAGATGGAAAGTATATGGATGTCCGAGGCAAGTTTGCTTTTCCCGATGTGTTGCCCAGATCAGTTCCTTTGGCAGATCGGGCGCCGGACCTTAGCAATGGTTACAATAACAAGGAGGACGGGTGGAAACTGCGTTACGATGCTATTACAGATCCTCGCGTTGGCGTTATCAAACGTCTTAGAGGCGTCAAGCGAAAGCAACATAACCGACCGTTTTCTTCAAAAACAGTCGATGGTCGATTACGTGACGAAGAATGGGAAAATGTACATGACTATAATGATGATGCAGAGGATGATGATGACTCTATATCGTCTTCAGAAATTGAGGGAGATTTCGACGAGCTGGAGTTTGATCAGGATCACGCTGACGACTTGAGCTCACAGTCCCATCCCTCAAGACCTTCTACTCCGCCACCCCCAGGACTCCCTTTGATAACAACACTTCTGTATACCCACCTCGAGCACAGCCATTTACTTCCTTTAGGTGTCACCATGCGCCCATCGTACGAAGAACTCGTAGCCTACGATCCCCCTCCAGCACTTGCCTCCGTTCCTACTCCCGTTTCCCCCGCTGCTGCACTCGGAAGTGCATCGGAACGCAGCAAGACCTTGGAGCTCTTTGCCCAGGCAATTGCAAAGGAGACTGTAGAAAACGAAGCTTGGGCACAAGCCTGGGGAG
Organism: Hysterangium stoloniferum; assembly: GCA_015178975.1. Classification (NCBI taxonomy): domain Eukaryota; kingdom Fungi; phylum Basidiomycota; class Agaricomycetes; order Hysterangiales; family Hysterangiaceae; genus Hysterangium; species Hysterangium stoloniferum. Next base: position 12,688 of record WHVD01000168.1, read on the forward strand.
CAACAATGGACGGTCGCACCAGTTCGCATTCTACTTGTTTCCGTCACAGGGTACCTCAGCAAGCGCTGCATTACCTGGTATCACTCATAAGGAGAGTGCCTGGATTAGCAGTCCCCTCGCCGTTATCCGATTGGCTTGAACCTGGTGAGCTTTTATAACTAACTTATTCACTCTTCCTTTCATTTGCCTCATGTTATCTACCTCAGCGAATGACTCACGAGCAGCATCATCTACGCATGGCGACTCTATCTCTAATGGGATACAATTACTTCACCCACCTATGTTCTCCATCGGCCGAGCTGGGCTAGTCTACCACGTACTCCCATCGGCCATACGATTCTGGGAAAAGGAAGGCTTGGGGCCTCGTGGTGGAGCCAAAGACGTACTAGCTTTTGCGTTATTTGAAGAAGGCGAGGAAAAATCGGGGCTGGTTGCTTCGTGGATGGACCGTGTTGGTCGAGCTTATAATGTAAAGTTCTTTGCACCAGTGTGAACGGTTGAACCAAGCTAATATATGGGCAGGCACGAGGTTTTGGAACGCACAAGCCTGGAGATGCAGGCTCTGTGGAAGGAGGATTAGTGCCGGTTCAGTTTGAAACAGTGCGGAAAGTTCTACGTGAGTTTGTCTCTCATTTAAATTAGCTGACACAATGTCTGATCCTTGTATAAAACAGCTAACTTGATCTCTGCCTTGCCTTCTGAACCGCAACATGTCGTTATATATATTATAACTCCTCCATCCTTGTGCTCTTCCCTCGAATCTTCCGCTTTACGCTCTATAATCAAAAGCCAAAAGTGTGTTTCCAAACTGGGGGGACAACATGATTTTGATCAAGATCGTATTTTGGTACATTTCGTTCCTGATTATTGCGTTGCAGACCCATATACCTACCCGGCGACGCGTCATGTCGGACTGGAGTGCTTTGTTAACTCTATATACGATAGACTGTTAAGGGTGACAAGGAGGCAGACCTCTCGGCAGTTTGGGGAGTACAGTCCTGCCTTTGAAAACAGGTTTCAAGTACCGGCATTTGTCCTTGCGAGGAAGGCATCTTTACAGACACATCTACAGTGGGATGAACGTCCATCTCTCAACGTTCTGGACCGCCACACCTTTTTGCATGTTGGATATTGTCTTTCTAGATGTAAAAGGTGGTTGCTAGCGGCCTGCATCGATGAGCGTGGAGAAGCTCATGATGTCGGTGTTTGGAGTGTTCCCAACCATAATGATTCACATCCGATGAATGTGACATGGATGGTGTCTAATATCTGGATTTTTGTCAAGCTATTTTCACAGCAAGCAGATACTGAATGGCGCATCGTAATATCGAAACTGGGCGAAATTGGAGAGATCGAGGTCGCAGGTAAATGCTATAGCTCTGCTAACTATCATGTTGTCTTACGTCGTACTCATTTCTTTATAGCTTGGACGTCTCATTTAGAGACAGTGGTTTCAGCAAATGCAGGGCCACCAGTACATGTCAGCCTAGTGTGTGCACAGAACGACATACCACTACCGTTCTTATGTTCTGAAAAAGACAACGCTTGGCATCCGGATAAGGCTCCAGATGCTCGTGCAACCACTGTCTTCACAGACATCTCATCGGCCACTTACAATCTTTTCTTCCCACATCGCACACCTATTATATCTAATAGTTTATTATGCCCCCTGGAGCATCTATCACTTGTTTCGCCTACACCCATAGACGATGAAGGAGAGTCATCTCAAACAGCCAGCGATAATATTGGCATCCTGCCTCTTGGTACAACAGCTCTTCTTCGTATATCAACTGACACAAACTGCACCGCTGTCGAAGCGCTCTATGTTCATTTTATCTATGCATATAAATCTGCGAAGTCAACTCTGAAGAAGACCACGCACGAGGTTCATGCCGATATAACCCGTAATTGGCATGATCTTGCGATATTGACACATGAAAGGTGGCATTACCCCCAGTCTGGTCTCCCATTCCATCTGGCCGCATTGGAATTGATGTCGAGCGCATTAGATCCTGTTGTTTTGATTGCGGACACTAAAGAGGTGGAATAAGGCACACTTGCCTTTATTTTTTGGCTGCTCTTGTTGTTTTTAATCGCACTTCACTGCATAATTTATTTAGCATATTGTATAAAGCATGTACGATTGCACTTACATCATGTTTTTTGTATAGTCTGGTAGGGAGTATCTCGCGACACGAGCCAAACCCTGACTCGAGCCCTCTAAAATCCATCGTAGACACGAAGCTCACTCGGAACTTCTTACCACCGTAGCATAGTTTCTCTGGGGGCCTTTCCACCCCCTAGCCGCAGTTAGCCATTGTTGCTTGAAGCGGGATACAAATATAACAAAAAAAAAAACAAAAACACGTCACGCTTGTCAAGTATTTCCGCTCACGGATCCATATATCCTCATCGAACGTGCATCGTCCTTTCATTCCAACGTCCACGACCTTAGCACAATGACTGCACCCGTTTTCCTCATCATTGGCGGTACTCAATCTTATGATTGGGGAAAGCTAGGTCGTGATTCAAAAGCGGCTCAGTATGCCCTCGGTGGAATCCCAGGGTTCCAGGTCGATGAGAATAAACCTTATGCTGAGGTGAGACCTATTCTTGTTAGTGTATGCGCATGTTAAATAGGAAGACTAAACATAGTTGTGGATGGGCACACATGCAAGCCTTCCCTCATATTTGCTTAACAGCGGGGAGAAGCTTTCCGATCACCTTACCAAGTATCCCTCATTAATAGGGAATCAGTCCATAAAATCGCGCTTTCCGGAAACCAAATCTGGGAATCTTCCTTTTCTGTTCAAAGTGCTTGCGATCCGCAAAGCACTGAGCATTCAGGCGCACCCAGATAAGAAGCTTGCTGAAAAATTGCATGTTGAAAGACCAGACTTGTACAAGGGCATGTCTGTATCATGTAGACCTTGACAAATTCATAAAATTTTGTTTCTCTCCCAGATGACAACCACAAGCCCGAAATGGCGATCGCCTTGACTCCTTTCACTGGTCTTTGCGGATTCCGACCCCTCACACAAATAAGCATATATCTCTCTCATGTTTCAGAATTCGCTGCACTCGTTCCTCGTGACATCATTACATTATTTCAATCAAACTGTACGCTAATCCCTTCCGACCCGCTCCTCAAAGCTGCTCTGCGTGATGTATTCTCCGCATTGATGACAGCTCCTCCAGTAGATGTCAAAGCACAGCTTGAGATGCTAGTAGGGAGATATAAAAGCGGCGGGATAGGACCAGAGGAGGCGGAAGGTGGCCTTCCGGAGCTAGTAATAAGGCTGGATGAACAGTTTCCGGGTGACGTTGGGTGTTTTTGCGTATTTCTCCTGAACATTGTAAGGTTGAACCCCGGAGAAGCTATATTCCTTGGCGCGGGAGAGCCGCACGCTTACATAGATGGTGGTAAGTTGATCTTTTTAACCATACATATACATATTTTACATCCATTTATTATTAAGATATTGTCGAGACAATGGCTACTTCAGATAATGTCCTCAGAGCCGGTCTCACTCCCAAAACCCGAGATGTTCCTAATCTCGTTTCATCCCTCACATACGCCGCTGCCGATTCGTCTATGCATTTGGTCAAGCCACAACATGGCCTTTTTTCGGGTTCACATACGAAACTTTACGATCCTCCCATTCCTGAGTTCTCAGTCGCAATGACGAAACTCAGCAAAGGCGAGAAAGAAGATCATCCGGGCGTTAATGGCCCAAGCTTGGCCATTGTTACAGCAGGCAATGGAAGTGTACACTGGCATGGAGGCGAGATGGACCTGAAGGAGGGTGGCATGCTTTTTGTGAGTGCTGACGTCGGGGTGACGTTTGTTGGGGACATGGAAATATTTAGAGCATTTGTGGAGGCATAAATGATGTACTGTAGATACTATATGTACCTCGTAATGAATATTTAATAAAAGTATATGATAATCATTGGAGCTTAGCAGGCTTCAGGTAACTACAAGACACTTTCTTGCGGTGGCTATACCAAGTATTGTAGTCGAGGGTTACTACTGGCAGCAGAAACACGGTTTGCAAGTGTGACAACCTGAATAAACGAAATATTAAGAACCTCGAGTGCTTATATTACAAGTGCCTGATACATATTATGATATTGTTGGTAGCATATATACACGGCGGCCTGAGATCTCACCCGGAACTATCGGCCCGAAAAATAATATAACGCTGGATTACGTTCCCCTCGTCTGTATCGTCACCACTACCATCTCTCATAACATTCAAGCAATGTCCAACATTTCAGTCATCAAGTCGAACGATCCACAGGCTGCAGGTGACGATGCTGCTTCTTTCGATCACGACGAATTGCAGCTGGTTAGTGACATCAAGCAGTGTTGCTGGGTATTCTCTACGTCTCTAGGCAGATGATGATTAGTCGGTAAAGTCCCTTTCTGGTAGTACTGGAAAATGGCTGCGGGTATCCATTCCTCTATCTTCGATGCATTTTGACCATGTCGAGAGCGTCGACGAATAGTGGCTGGGTTGAGATTATACCGCTATTACCCTGATCAGCTCATACTGCGTAGGGAAAGCCCCAGTGTCGCCTTTTTTCCTTCCCCCTTTCGAGGGGACCCTTCACAATACTGACAAATTCCTATTTTTTCTCCTTGTTAGCAAAGGCTTGGATATAAGCAGGTATGTCCCCATTGGCATAATTAGCTCATCGCATATCTATAGCTCTTATATAGTCGCTACACCGCAGCTGGAGTATAGTAGAAAGCTTTGCAGCTAGCTTCTGTGCTCTCAATTTCATAGGAGGCGTGAGGTACTTAATAGCGTCAGCTGTCCCATCTCGTACATTACTAACAGTTTCGCAGGTCTGCATTCTTTCTTGGCATCGAGGCTGGTGGTCCCGCCGCTCTCTGGTATACAGTGATCATTACGATATTGTCCTACTACTGATCTATGTGTGAAGGTCTTCCTACCTTATAACAATCATTTTCATGTGGATCACAGCTGCAGTTTTGGCGGAGATCTGTTCTGCCCTTCCATTAAGCGGCTCTATATATATCTGGGCAGCTGAAAGTGCTGGTCCAAGGCATGCCAGGTTGTTCGGCTTCTTGGTTGCGTGGTGGGCTTGTACCGCTTGGATGACTTTCTCTGCTAGTAATTCACAGGTATGTATGCCTATTTACGCTTATAGTTTGTGACTACCAAACTTTAATGAAACAGACCACAGCTAATTACCTTGTTTCTATCTTGGCTATTTATGACGTGGATATTCCGGGAGGAATTGATAATTCGAATGTTAAATGGCGCGCTATTATATGGGCTTTTTCCGAGGCATTTTTCATCCTCTCAATTGCCATTAACTATCTGCCTCGTAAGTATACATAATATCGAAGAAGGCGTGAGCTATTAAAACTATCCTTAGCTAAATGGTATTCCCGGATTTTCCGACTTGCTATTGGCCTCATCATGCTAGACTTTTTCCTGTGTGTCACTTGGCTTCCGCTTGGGGTTTCGAAAACGTACGGTTTCCGTTCTGCCAAAGATGTATTTACCAGCACATGTTCGTTCTGTTGTCTTTTTTATTTTTTGTTTTCACTCCTAAAGCTGTCCCGCAGACAATGGGACCGGCGCACCTCCAATCTGGAATTGGATGTTGTCGTTGTATGTTTGGAACCTTTATGTTAATTGTAACGTGTCTTGACTAATTTTTTTGCTTCAGCCTCTTCACCGCTGGCACACTTGTTGGGTTTGATGCTTCTGGTCACATCGCAGAAGAGACTAAGAACGCAAGGTGACATCATTTTCATAACATCCAAAGGGATATATATTCTCAATGGCATACCGTTCACAGCATTGTTGCTGCGCGAGGACTTTTCAGTAGTGCAGTCGCCACAGGTATTTTAGGATTCGCTACAGCCATTCTTTTCTTGTTCTGCACACCTGACTTCGAGACACTATTCGCCTTGGATGCGCCTCAGCCTTTTGTTCAAATTTACGCTGTTGCGCTTGGTCGAGGTGGTGCTGTGTTTATGTCTATTTTGGCCATGATTGGCCTCGTTCTGGTAAGTCACTATTTTTTTTATCGTTATGATTGAAATGATGACATGATAACACAGAACACGAGCATAGCCGTGGTCGCCGCCTCTCGGCTTATTTTTGCGGTCGCTCGTGATGGCGTGTTGCCTGGTTCAAAGTGGATCGGACAAGTTACGCAGGATGGTCAGCCTAGAAACGCCGTTACGGTAATGTTCATTTTCGGTGCAGCTATTCTATGCACAATTCTACCCAGTCAAGTGGCGTTTACGTCGCTTGTCTCTGCGGGAGGTATTCCAACTGTCGCAGCCTATGCGCTAATCCCGTTGCTGAGGCTCATTTTCACCCCCAATTCGTTCCGTTCTACCCATTTCAAACTTGGGAGGTTTAGGAAGCCGTTTTATCTCGCTGCATCAGTCTTTAACACCTTCGTGCTTGCTGTAAGTTTAATTTCAAATAGTTGTCATTGCCGGTGTTTGATTATAAAATCTAAATAGGTCATGCTCTCACCGTTTGTTTTCCCGGTGACGAAGGATACCTTCAATTTTGTGCGTTTCATCCGTCTACGATATCGTTGCGTCCTCTGAACATTATAATAGGCATGCGTCATTTTCGGTTCTGTTAGCATCTTTGCTGTGCTTTGTTGGCGGTTTATGCCTGCAGACCAATGGTTGAGGAATGACCAACTCGGACAGATGTACGATGCCATCGAAATTGAACAGTAGAATGCTTTTTCGAGGTCGTGGCGATAATTACTAAATGCTTTTTGCCTTCCATATAACAAATTTCTTGTCATCTTGATTCGCTCTCTTCCTCCGTATAAAATGAAGTTCTAAAAGGGCATGGTAGGATAGATATGTATATTTAAAATGGCTCGAGTCCTAAGAGGCCTTGACATGCGGCCTCCACATCCGCAATCTAGACGACAGTATGATAAATTGTGTTTGGTGCTGCACAGACCTTCGCCATTTACCTCTTTGGGTGCGTTTACACTTAAAACGATCGGATGGTCTTTTTGGATAAGGACTTCATCCTGGAAAACAGTTAGTATCGTATTTCATAGTACCATTATTTCAGTCACCTCTATCCGAATTCCTATATTGTGGTATTGTTTTGGGAATGCCGGTGATTCGGGAACATATACGCCTATAGACGTATCAGATGGACTACATGCTAATGGGCCGGAGTCACAAACCTGGCTCCACAGTAATGACCATGCCACTTTGGAGTCTGGCAAATGGATCAATGAATACGAATACAACAAGTAAAGCAGACAGATAGAATTTACGGGCTAGATCGATTAATAAAGGCTTCATGCAAATCTTGGGATGGACACACTCAGCAAATATACCGTTTCAAAGCCTATTATCCCTTACCAATGCCTACCGGATGACTCAGGAAATGAGGATAGAGAATCTTTTCAACTTCTGAGTGACCGGGTCCTGCAGAGCATTCCCGGAGGTTGAAGCCAAGTCGGTTCAGCTCAAGCGAAAGCATGCGACAGGACTCCGTGTGAAGTTCGTACAGGTTTAAGCCACTCGATTCAGTGCACAGGACCGTGCAGTATTTGAGTGTGCTTAAAACGGCATTGTAGATTTCTGCTTGAGCCGTTGTGAAACGACCAGTAGGAAATGTGGGATATGTCCGTGCTGGAGTGTCATTTGAATGGTGTGAGATGGAGTACGTGGAGAGGACCCACTAATATCCGATGCGTAGCCACTGTATAACGGTAAAATATATCCGCCAAGGTGTAGAAGAAGTTCTTACTTGAATTCACAGCCTGCATCGACTAGGACAAGGTCTCCTTCTTGAACGAGGCTGTCATTAGATGTGTAGTGTATCACTAAGGCGTTCGCTCTTTGAGGATGTTAGTTTGATACCAGGCTTACTTCGGGGGTGCACACACCCAGAGGCAACCACTGGTACGTATGCCATGCGTTCCGCACCGCTAAGCAGACACAAATACTCAAAGTGTGCCGCTATTGAGGATTCAGGGGTATTCGGCCGCGTGTTAGCAAAGCGCATCGTCTTGAAGGTCACCAGTTGACAGCGCTATATTGTATAATATGAACTCGCCCACCTTGGCGTGTGCCATCCCACTGGCATCAGCGGCATTGCGCATCACGGCTTGCTCGTTGGTGCTCTTTATACACCTTAATCGTGCAACCTCACGTGGTAACTCCCGAATTCTGGCTCCAGAAGATTCATCGATCACGGCATCACAAGCCTCTTGCAAAGTGAAGGTTGACCCCACATTTGAAGGGGCAATGTATTCGACAATCGTCCGCTTTCGCTTGTGACGACGCGATTGTGATTGTGATGATGGAGAGGGAGAAAAAAAATAGTGGCTATACCGTGGCATAAGACTTTTAAGATGAGAATAGAAGCGGGAGGAATCCAATGCCTGTGGGATGTCTGTTAGATGGGAATTTGGCAAGATGAGTAGAATCCAGCATGCCTCGTCGGCGCTGAAGATTGAAACGACATCGTCAAAGCCTGTTCTTCATGCAAGCGGAGAGCAATAGTTAATTAACATATATGCGCGGATAATGCTGATATAAATAACCTAGCTCCATCCCATTGTTCGCGACGAGCGTTTTTTCCTCTGCAAAAGAGGGTCATTCTATAAGGACGTCCCGCACGACCCGAGGTTTTCTCTGTGGGGGTGTAAGGGATCTTCAAACCCATGCTTGAAGTGGGGGACAAACCGAGTATGAGTGCTGCATCAGCCTCTTGGAAACCAGTGAGATACCAGAAGTCAGAGGCTTGACGGAACTTATAACTGAATTATTCGGTTCATACAGATGCTGAGGGAAGTAATTGAACATCGTACAAAATTTCTGAGATATACACTGAGTCCCGCACGCGAATATAACTGCCATTACACACCCTGGCTCATGTACTTGATCGTCCCTCCCAGACATACCTGCGACGACCGTTGTTAGGCTAATGGAGTTCACTACTGAAACAGCAACACACCACGAGACTATCATCGGGAAGATTATCCATTAATTGTGACCTACGATGTTCATATTCGCTTTTTGGAATACCGGGCGTAAGCTCGTTTGGTGCTATGAGATGAGCGTGAGTAGAAGCGAGAGGTTGACCGTAGATAGGTGGTTTTTTGAGCAGTCGCGAATCTGTTGCGTATTGACGACACGGGAGACTTATATTTGTGATACTATGAAGAAGTAGGCGTGAAAGTGTCCGCGACGCCGTGTGCAAGGCTGGCTTCTTCAAAGACATCATGAGAAATTTAAAGTGTAGGTCACGATCCGTCACACGAGTCACGTATTCATCTGGTTATTTTTTTCGTGTTTTCTTTATCTCAAGAGATGTGTGTCGTAATTCGATTCAATTCAAAGAAAGGATATAGTGCGCTGCGCAACGAGATCATGCATCTACTTTTAAGCGTTTGTGTCCGCCAGTGGAACCGAAACCACCAACTCCACGGACGGTCTCTTCTAGGTCCTAGGTGTTATATTGAATGAATGGGTAAAAATATTATCATGAGAAACATACATCCACCTCTAAGATGTCCGGTGTCTCAATTTTCTCAATGATTAGCTGTGCAATGCGTTCGCCCTCTGAAACTGCAGGAGATCTCGCAATTAGTGCGGATATCACAAAATAATGGCCACAACTGACCTTGAAATTCTTTATCTGAATGGTTGAAAAGCAGCACAAAGACAACCCCACGATAGTCGGCGTCAATAACACCAGCTCCAGTATCAATCATAAATTTGGCCGCTGAGGAAAACATTGAGAACTACATAAGCAACTTGGAACAACTTACCCAGTCCACTACGTGGTGCGACGCGCCCATATGTTCCTGCTGGGACCGCAATTGAGAGTTGTGTGTCTATTAAAGCCTTTCCGCCAGCCGGGATGACTTTGTCTTCGGCACTGTACAAAAGCTCATTGTTTAAAACGCGTCCGGGGAGGTATAAAAATGCGTACCTGTATAGGTCATATCCTGCAGAGAGTGGCGACCCACGCGTTGGGATGCGTGCCTTTTCTGAAAGACGTTTGATGAGAAGATTTGAAACGGGTGTAGCGACGAGAGTAGTTTCTGAGGACATCGTGTACTTGAGATAAATGGAAGGCTAAAGTCAATGTTCCAGTGATGGGCGTAGTGTCGGGTCACAGCGTGTGGTCACTTCGTGAGTAGAGTCTTGCTGTCTGCTATCTCCTCAATAGTACAAGCTGCTACAGTGAACCCCTTTTAATGCACTGCAAAATCCTTCCCAGGAAGATGAACTTTAAGGATGAATTTTGTTATTACAATAGACATTTTAGATCATACAAAAGTGGAATTAAAGGCAAGTTAACTTTTGGGTTGAATTTAGTTTGTCAGTAAATATCAAATGTAACTTCATGCAAAAATACACACCAAAAGTGACCTCCACCAGTATTTTGTGACTGCATAAACTAAGTTATTGTTATGTTCAGGACTTATGGGCAGGATTCTGGGCAAAAACTGTGGAGATTCTAGGTGGCAGGTGGGACTTGGCTTCAGCTTATGTCCTACACCCTCACATGATTGTCATGTCCTATTTCAGGCAAGGGTAAAATGGACAACCTGTAGGGTCCAGGATGTAAGAGGTGATTGAGACAGGAAGTCCAAAGACTTTGAGAATATGTTAGGATCCCTATTGTTTCAGACCCCCATGACCTGTTTTGGACTTGAAAACCCTCCATCGTCTCATTATTGGTACCCCTGCCCACTGTTAAGTGCCATGTCAGGAACTTATTTGGGAACTATCAGGAAATAACGGGAACTTGGAAACTTCTAGATAGGGTCAGGATGTTGGCTTCAGATTATGTGCTGTGCCCTTACACAAATGCTCAGAAGTCCTTAATTTCAAAGGAGGGAATTACACTCGAAGATTATGGATATTCAGAGTTCTGAAGAGTTCCGAATATTGAGCATACAGAAAGAAGGAAGGAATAAGAAATTAAGTTGATATCAGATCTAAGTGTTAGTGCTATGTTGGGAACTTATTCCAGAACTCTTGGAAAGTGACTGGGAACTCAGAAACTTCCAAATAGGGTCAGAATGTTGGCTTCAGCTTATGTGCTGCACCTCTATGTGTGAGAGGTATGGCAAAATATGCTCGGAAATATAGTCTGGATAAACCCATACTATATTCCCATTATTATTTCTAATTTCTCTCTATTATACATTTATATTAGTTCGACGACCTATGTATGCGGTACATCGACTCTTGTGAAGGGTATGCATATATGCATAATTGGACTAAGGAATAATAGTTGGATTATAGTACTTTATTATTTACCTTTTATTTTCTTCATTTACATTCTTTCTATATTTCAAGCATACCCTTATTTTGTAGTTCGAAGCTTTGTGTATACGTATGGGCGCTCTCAGCACCAAACGATAGACACCTTTTACCCAGCAGACACCATCTCGTAAACGACCCAGACGTCGAATAGTGAGAGGTGTCAAGGGTAACATCTCAACTACCTATAAAGGTAGTGTTCTCTCACATACTAACGTACTTTGGACTCGAACCATGAAGGTCGAGTTCTACTCTAAGGTCTTTGCGCTCGTCGACACCATAGTCGACTCACGCTACTATCTCTTGACTTTAGATATTCAGCTTCTCGTTGATTATCTATCTTACATCTAGCTACGAGTTGTACCGTGAAGGTCAACTCTTTCATTCTTTCATTCTAGCCGTCAAGAGCAACTGTACAGTTGCTCTTGTGATGCATAGTGTGTCTCCTTACTAGTACTGCCAGTCTAGTAATCTACGGTATTGTACTGTACGGTCAATACCTGCTAATAGTAGTTGAATAAAACACTATTCTTCGTATATTGAACAGTCTGTTAAAACTGCCTCCACTGTCTCCAAGACCTTCTGGAACCTTCTAGAACCTTCTAGAAGCTTCCAGCATGTTCCAGAGTATTTCCAGTTCATTTCCCATGACAGCTGTCAATCAGCTGTCACTGTTACGACCCGGACAAATCCCGCCGGACTCCGGGCACTAACTCGTACGCCCCCACGCGCTACAAGCACCAATCGTCTGTTTATAGGATTTCCCGCCCGGACTCCGTTACGTCAAGACTCGTTACGTTCGACCTCATTAAGACACATATCAGTCACCGGACTTCCCCCGGACCCCGTCTCTGTCTATGTCCGTCTTCGTCCCACGCATCAGTCACCGGACCCGCTTAGAATCCCGTCACCGCTCTAATCGAGCCCCGTTCCCATTTTAGTCAAATGACCTGTCACGATTTAGGACTCCGCTCCCGCTCCGTTTCCCGTTATGGGTTATGCTTTGTCACGATTCGGACTCCGCTCCGTTCCGTCCCGTTCCTAACACCAATTTGGTGTTTACTATTCCCGTTTTATGTTTTGCTCGTCTCGTCTCATTATTACTGGATTCGGTATGTCATGCATTCCACGGTCTATATAAACTGGCAGATGTTGTACATACAATCCAGTCAGAAAATTAGCTTAGATTCCCCCCAGTAATCTAATACATTTTCCTCTCTAAAAACCCTACTCTCATCAGACCGCTCGCACTAGTCGGAGCCCACGGGCTCCGGCGCATCTATCTCTCTCGACTATCTCGATTCACGACTCTCGACTCACGACCTACGACTCACGACCCACGAACCCCCGCCCGGACTCCCCGGGATTCCCGTCCGCCTGTCTGAAATTGGACAACACGATCTAGCGAGGGCGCAGCCTATAAGCTGAAGCCAAGTCCTACCGGATATCCCGCGGGTTTCTCCGGAAACCCGGCCTGAGTGTGTATCCTAACAGTCACTTTGTATTCCAGCTGTCAATCAGCTGTCAGTTTCCATTCAAGCTGTCAATCAGCTGTCACTTTTGACAGCTGACAAGCCTACTGATGTATAACATATATAAGCTTGTAGTTAGTGACCTGAATAGTAACAACTTTCCTCAGACTTGTGTGTGTCACGTGTCACAGTAAGTCACAGGTCACATTTAACACGGTCAGAATCTATCGACTCTTCACAGTGGTGATCCGGGCCAGACCGTTCTTTTCCTACGAAGAAAGATCTTATTATTGGACTACTAAAACCCGAACACGTGAATGACTACGGGCAAGAATCAAACACCCAGGTCTTCATCAGCTCCGAGTAGCTCCATGCCTCGTCAAAAATCCGCTAATTTGGAACCACCCCGTAACGTCACTTTGAGGAAGTCTTCGTCGACTCTCCAAGGATCAACTCCTCTGGAGGATCCTTCTGGAGTAGTAGCGGAATCGTCAACGAATATTCCACCCGACCCACCTGAAGAACACTCGTCACCTGGGCAGTTGAACACCCCTGGAACCAACGTTGAGCCTGGTCGAGCACCCTCACCTGTTCTCAGGTTCCCTCCGAGACAAGTTATCCTCAAGCAGTTCCTCGGAGGTCATATGATTTATGCTCAGCCCATCGACTTACAATGGGATATGTACTACACCGATCGAATCTCCGAGGATCTGGTTACCCCCTTTGTAGAGGAGTACAATACAGATTATCCCATTTTACCAGTGACTGTAGCAGTTTGGTTGGGTTGTTACCAAGCGATCTTATCGGCGCAAGATTTATTCACGCGACCAGGGAACCTCGAGGACTTGACCCGATCGATTCCCGAATGGTCGAATGAGGTGACTACCGCTACAGAAGGAGGAAGAAGGATTCTCAAGTGGGAGGTGTTTTCTCTATTCCTTGAGACACTTCGTACGTATGATGATGTGTTGCAGATCCTGCACGTCCTGCTCGGCGGAGATCATGTCGTGCCTAAGGTCGACTACCAGTACATGTACATCCGCATGTTGGAGGAGTCTCTCAATGGAGTCATGCCAAATCTGTCTTTTGCATACTTCACTCTAAGGGGTCGGCTGAAACGAAATCAAAGAAGACTCGATAAGATGGTTTTAGAGATACTCCTCCCCTATAACGACTCGATTCAGGTCCCCGATTTGCCTATCTCCACGACTGATTCGTTTGTTCGCAACCTAAATGGGTCTCCAGATACTTGTTTCCTATTTTCTCTCAACCGTCCTGTATGGGGGTGTGTGCCACCGTGCGTGATCGCGTGCAGCGGTGCAGGGTGCAGCGTGTCGTAGGGCCCGTTCCCGTGTCCGTGTCCATCACCACCACCGTGCAGCCCGTGCCCGTGCCCATGTCCCTGTCCATGGTCATGTGGCCCATACCCGTGTCCTTGTGGCCTGTGAGGCCGGTGGCCACCATGCGTGTGCCCCAGCTTGGGGAAGGCGGGGTGCCATGTCGCGGTGGGGGGGAAGTGGTCGTCGGGGTCTGCGTGGACGGTAGGTCTGTTCAGCGCGGGCATGGCATCGGCGTAGTGGCTGCTGCTGGGGTAGTAGGCCGTGGTGAGCCTGTAGGGGAGGTGGTAGGGTGCACCGTCGACGGGGGAGATGCTGCCAAACTCATCAGCGGGGAAGTTGTGTGGCGAGATGGAGGTGTTGTAGGGCGAGGCATTGGTGCGGCACTTCTTGCAGCTGTTGTTGGGGTGGGGGCAGTAGATGTGGTAGTGCTCTGCGTGAGGTTTCTGGTGGGCAGGTGGGATAACAATGGGGGGGCGGACTACCAGGTTGGGTTTGAGCGCTCCAAGGGAGAGAGGGCGGGGGACCTACAGCTGGGGCTGGAGAAAGCGAGTGTCATGGTCACCATTGTGGATGACAGGCGACATAAACTCCCCCCGTGGAGGCTGAGGATTCTCCCCCACACGCTCCGCGACTCTGACTCGGATGCTGACTTTGACAACGATTCATTAACGGGCAAGGACAAGGACAAGTTGTCCCTGGCGGAACCGGAACCCACGCTCACCTCGCCTTTCGCTGCACAGTATGATTTCCACACTAGCTTGAAGGGAAAGACAACATGGACATCTTGAGCCCAAGTTCGGGACCCGCCACTGCACCCACCCCTGTGCCCAAAAAGTCACAAAGAGTCTACATGAGTCACAAAGAGTCTATAACAGTTGCAAAGAGTCTATAACAGTTGTAACGAGTCTATAAGAGTCGCAAAAAGTCCAAAAGAGTTGCAAACAGTCCAAAAGAGTTGCAAACAGTCCAAAAGAGTTGCAAACAGTCCAAAAGAGTTGCAAACAGTCTATCAGAGTCACAAATAGTTGCAAACAATCACAAAGAGTCTAGAATAGTCACAAAGAGTCTAGAATAGTCACAAAAAATCTAGAATAGTTGCAAAAAGTCTAAAAGAGTCGCACTTTAGCCTCCTGAAAACTTGCAAATTGCATTGAATATTCCCGAACACTTGCCAATTGTAATGAATCACACTGTATCTTTTCAAATATTTGCAAATCGCACTGAATTGCACTGTATCCTTTTGAATATTTGCGAATCGTGCTGAATTGCAAAACATCAGTTCAGGGTTTCTCACCTTGAAAAACCTCTAAGAAACTCATGAAAATCATCAATTTCTTCATGATTTCACAAACAGATTTTTTGAATTTCCATAGTGTTTATGACCAAGGAAAATTTTGTTGAAATATCTAATTATTCAATGATTTTATATATAATTAAATTGTAAACTTCATCATGGTTTTCCCCTTGACAAAACATTAAAAAAACTTTGTCTTGGCTCAAGATTTTTTCAGGCAGAGAATCATAGCTTTCACTGAATTCCCTCAGAGACAAAATTAAGTAGAAATATGTGGTTTTCAATTGATTTCTCTAGGCACATTATTACAGTTTTCATAGGATTTTGTTAGGTGGAAAAATCCTAACAAAATACAGGGTTTTCTAAAAGTTTTCTTATTCAGAAAATCCATAAAGAATAGGCTATTTCCAACAATATTTCCTCATAATTTCCTGATGCAAATTTTTAGAATTTTCAGATCCAATTTTTGGCCTCAGAAAAACCTACTAAAACTCAGAATTTTCAAAGAGTTTTTCAATTCACAAAACACTTAGAAAATTTGGCCAAATAACAAGATTTTCTGAAGGTTTTCCAACTCCAAAAATCTTGGGATGCCTCCAGTGGCAGAATTTGTCTCTGCTGTAGAAGCTGGCAAGGAGATTGCCTGGATGCAAAATATCCTAGGTGAATTTGGCTACCAAGTTAATCAACCCTCCACTCTACACATTGACAACCAGTCTGCCATCAGTATGGCTAAGAACCCTGAGCATCATGGGAGGATGAAATATCTTGATCTTCACTACTATTGGCTTAGAGATGCTGTAAATGCCAAGTGTATTACTCCTTCCTATATTCCTACTGCAGAACAAATTGCAGATATTCTAACCAAGCCTCTATCCTCTCCCAAGGTTCAATTTTGCTGTGATGGAATGGGCATTAGAACTTAGTTCTATCCTCTCTTTTCTTACTCTCTGTAGTTTAGCAAAGTCTCTGTCTCTGTCTCTGTCTCTGTTTCTTTTTCTTTGGAGACATGTGAGATCAGGGGGGTCTGTTAAAACTGCCTTTACTGTCTCCAAGACCTTCTGGAACCTTCTAGAAGCTTCTAGAAGCTTCCAGCATGTTCCAGAGTATTCCCAGTTCATTTCCCATGACAGCTGTCAATCAGCTGTCAGTTTCCATTCAAGCTGTCAATCAGCTATCACTTCTGACAGCTGTCAACCAGCTGTCACTTTTGACAGCTGACAAGCCTACTGATGTATAACATATATAAGCTTGTAGTTAGTGACCTGAATAGTAACAACTTTCCTCAGACTTGAGTGTGCCACATGTCACAGTAAGTCACAGGTCACATTTAACAGACTCCTTTAGTCAGCGCATCTTTCTCTTTTGCGGGTGAGCCGCCTCGTATTATGTTCTTCTATAAATGTTTCCTGCCACTGCATCGTAGCAGCGACCTCCTCTGATAACAGTCTGAAGGAGTGCCCTAACAGCTTGCTCCGGTCAGTACCACGGCCGCCCTCTGGCTCAGCACCAATGGAGAAGGTCGGCAGTGGAGTTGGTCCTAGGATACCCTAACTGCTCTCGACATTGTCTGTACGAGGCACACAGGTGATGAATGCCCTGCCAGTCGTGGACGTACTAGCTACTGGGGCCCGTGGAACCTTTTTGAACTTAGAGAGGACTTGCTTGTTTCATTGGGATGGGAGCATCGTAGCGCGGCAAGGTGGTGGAGTTGAAAGTGGAGGAAAGTACTGCAGATAGGTGAAGGATGTGGTATGAAAGATAAAGAAAATTTATGCAAATTTACGTGTACTTTCTTTTATAAATTGAATTGAAACTCCACTCAGCTGGATGTTAAATGAGATTCATTAATTGTTGCTGTGGGTTTTGGGTAAATGTGTCTGCCACCAAAGAATGGTCATCCCAACTGATCAGAAGGAGAGAAAGAATGAAAGAGAATAAAAAGCCCATGAGATGGCTCACTGAATGACTGAGATGTTTCTGAAAGGAAGTTATGAAAGAAAAGAAATAAAAGATTGAATAGATGGCTCCTCAGCCGCATATATTCCGTTAGATTTTGAACAACACCTTATATGCCCTCAGAAGTACCGGAGCGTTTCTGAGATTTGTGCTGTTTAACTACGAATCCTCTTCAGGTCCGTAACCTTTCCAGCACACTCTAAATAGCAGGCGGTTTCGCTGTTTTTGGTGTCCAACAATAGCTTCAACCTCATATTCCTCCTGATCTGATTTCAACTCTCTTAGGTTCTCAAGTTGGGATCTCGGGCCGAGGTTAGGAGGAGAGGGAAGGTATTTCCATAGATGGTCCCGGTTAATGACTGGATGCATTGGATACTCCGGAGGAATCTTAAGCCTAAATACTTGAGGGTTCAGTTTCTCCAGAACCTCGAACGGTCCAATCTGTCTTTGTATTAGTTTTGTGAAGAGTCAATAGATTCTGACCGCTCAATGTACGAAGAATAGTATTTATTCAACTACTATTATTCAGTATTGACCGTTCTGTACAATACTGTAGCTTACTAGATTGATAGTACTAGTAAAAGATGCACTACACATCACAAGAGCAACTGTACAGTTGCTCGTGACGATAAGGACCGGAGAAAAGAAGAGTTGACCTTTACGGTACAACTTGTAGCTAGAAGTAAGAAAGATAATCAGCAAAAGACCGAGTATCAAAGGTAGAGATATAGCAGCACGAATCGACTCGAGTGTCGACGAGCGCAAAGACTTGAGAGTGGGACTCGACCTTCACGGTTCGAGTCCAAAGATTATTAGGACGCAAGAAGTTGCTACTTTTATAAGTAGCTGAGACGTTACCCTTGACACCTCTCACTATTCGATGTCTGGGTCGTTACGAGGTGGTGTCTGCTGGGTAAAAAGGTGTCTGTCTTTTGGCGCCAAGAGCACCCATAGGTATACACAAGACTTCGAACTAAGAAATACGGGTATGCTCGAAGGATATAGAGAATTAAAGAAAAGGAATAGAAACTAGATAATAAAGTACTATAATATGCATATTATTCCACTGTCCAATCATGCATATATGCATACCCTTCACAAGTTTCTTCCCAGTTCCCTTGACTTCTACCAGTTCGAGGGAGTGGGGGTTCACCAATACGAAGTCTCCCTCAGAGATGTCTTCTACAGGTCTTTGCTTCTTGTTATATGCTCGTGCTTGTATTTCCTGAGCTTGCACGATTGAATCCCATGCCATCTGCCGATGATTTTCCAATTCGAGAATCCATTGGTCAGCCATAGGGCTGTCTGATAGTTCTCTAGGAACTAGGGGTTCATCACCTTCTAGAACTTGAGACATTCCTCTCGGAAGGTATCCCATTAATAGGAAGGCCAGAGCGTAGTTTGTGGAACTGTGAACAGTTGAGTTGGTTGAGTTGTACGTGTGGACAACTACCTCAATCCATTGGGACCAGCTCTCCTTAGCAGAAGCACAGTAGGCTCGAAGCATCTGTTCTATGGTAGCATTTATATTCTCTGTTTGTCCATCCGTCTGGGGATGGTGAGCTGAAGATACCGCGAGGGTGGTACCATAAATCTTACAGACTTCCCGCCAGAACCTGCAGGTCCATCTCTTGTCCCAATCACAGATTATTCGAGAGGACAGTCCAAAGGGGCTGGCTACCTGTTTGACAAATATTCATGCAAATCCTTCTGCCGTAAGGTTCAAGAAGGTAGGTATTGAAATAGCAAAATGAGTCAATTTGTCAACAGCCACGAAGACTGCGGAATACAAATCCTTCCCTGAGTCAGGTAGTCCGGTGATCAAGTCCATAGAAACTACTTCAAAAGGCCTAAAGGGTATATCGGCAGGTCTGAGGGCTCCTGTTAGGATACACACTCAGGCCGGGTTTCCGGAGAAACCCGCGGGATATCCGGTAGGACTTGGCTTCAGCTTATAGGCTGCGCCCTCGCTAGATCGTGTTGTCCAATTTCAGACAGGCGGACGGGAATCCCGGGGAGTCCGGGCGGGGGTTCGTGGGTCGTGAGTCGTAGGTCGTGAGTCGAGAGTCGTGAGTCGAGAGTCGTGAATCGAGATAGTCGAGAGAGATAGATGCGCCGGAGCCCGTGGGCTCCGACTAGTGCGAGCGGTCTGATGAGAGTAGGGTTTTTAGAGAGGAAAATGTATTAGATTACTGGGGGGAATCTAAGCTAATTTTCTGACTGGATTGTATG
Organism: Hysterangium stoloniferum; assembly: GCA_015178975.1. Classification (NCBI taxonomy): domain Eukaryota; kingdom Fungi; phylum Basidiomycota; class Agaricomycetes; order Hysterangiales; family Hysterangiaceae; genus Hysterangium; species Hysterangium stoloniferum. Next base: position 32,311 of record WHVD01000168.1, read on the forward strand.
TACAACATCTGCCAGTTTATATAGACCGTGGAATGCATGACATACCGAATCCAGTAATAATGAGACGAGACGAGCAAAACATAAAACGGGAATAGTAAACACCAAATTGGTGTTAGGAACGGGACGGAACGGAGCGGAGTCCGAATCGTGACAAAGCATAACCCATAACGGGAAACGGAGCGGGAGCGGAGTCCTAAATCGTGACAGGTCATTTGACTAAAACGGGAACGGGGCTCGATTAGAGCGGTGACGGGATTCTAAGCGGGTCCGGTGACTGATGCGTGGGACGAAGACGGACATAGACAGAGACGGGGTCCGGGGGAAGTCCGGTGACTGATATGTGTCTTAATGAGGTCGAACGTAACGAGTCTTGACGTAACGGAGTCCGGGCGGGAAATCCTATAAACAGACGATTGGTGCTTGTAGCGCGTGGGGGCGTACGAGTTAGTGCCCGGAGTCCGGCGGGATTTGTCCGGGTCGTAACAGTATCCTCCCTTTATGCCGAAGTCCCAAAGAGGCTCTAGACCTAAATAAGGTTCTTGTCGGCTACGTGCATGTGTCAAAAGTCATGTCGGTTACACGTATGTGTCAAAGAGTCATGTGATCTGGAAGGTAAGGTTCAAACGCGACGAGCCTATATAAAAAATTGAAAAAATAGAAATTTCTTCTTCTTTATTACCCCCATCTTCGTCACTATGGGACCAAAACCAACACCACGCAAACCAATGCCGACAGCAGGGCCCTCCACGGGCACTCCGTATCGGGCGCCGTGGACGGCGGCCCAATTGTTGGCGCGGCGAGAAGAGCAGCGCCAGCTTCGTGAAGCAGCAGAGAGAGAGGCGAGGGAGGCTGAGGAGGCCCTGGACAAGGAGTACCAGGAAGCATTGGCCGCGGAGGAAGAGGCCGCAAAGGAGAGGGAATGTGAGGCGGAGGAGGCTGCGCGAGTGGCCGCGGAGAACGCCCGGGTGGCTGCGGAGAAAGCCCGGTTGGCCGCGGAGAGGGCCGCCATTGTTGCGGGAAAAGTAAGTCCCAAATTCACTTGTCGATTGTTTACTGACTTGTGATCTTCAGCGCAAAGCGACAGAGGTGGAGTCCGAGTCCGAGGGGGAGCCAGAGAGCCCCCAAAAGGTAGGCCTCACGTCCATGGAATACCCGTGGAGACTGACCAACTCAACAGAAGGCAAGGAAGGCGGTGCCAGTCCGTCTTCCGACGCGGAACGAGCCGCGGTGTTCCGGTTGCAACGACCGGAACACGGAATGCAACCGAAAGGCCGGCTGGGGGCCGGGATGTTATCAATGCGCGCACCTCAAGGCGAGGTGCTCGCTTGTGCACGAGCAGGCCACGGGATCCGGGGCGCGAGACATAAGCGGGACGGACGGGTTGTCCGGGTTGGACGAGGTCCTTGGACGGATCGCCGAGGGCATCGAGGCCCAAAACGAGTTGCTCCGGAAGAGCAACAAAGTCCAAATTGTGGTGGCAAAGGAGCTGTCCGGACTCCGCGAGGAGTTTTGGAAGTTCCTGGCGGAGTATGGCGGCTATGTCTTTGAAGAGCCGCAAGTCGGGAGTTCCGAGGATGCCGGATCGGATGAGGACGGGGTTGCCGCGGAAGTCGCGGAGCTCCCAGAGGAGATAGCTGAGGAAGCAGGGAAAAAGAACAGTCCCATAAATGTAGACTGAAAAAGTAGTGTAGAATAAAAAATAATTTGAATTATAAAAGCAAAGCGTGAAAGAAAAACATAAAAATTAAAAGTCAAAGCCAAAGTCCGCGGGGAATCCGCTTAAAGACTTGACAAGACATGTCAGAACCTGTAAAAGCAAAGAGAGACATAGGGCGACAGGGAATAGTGAAAATGAGTCCAAACGTAACACGGGGTCCGCGGAGTGCGGTCAGAGAGACGATAATGGTCCAGGTTTGAGTGGGTAAGCTGTATGAAAGTCAGTAACAATTTCCGTGGCATTACCAAGTTCCGTGGCCAAAATCCATGAGGTTTCTTCATCGGTGCCCTCGTAACCCGCCCACTTGACCAAGTAAAGCAGTTTACAAGTGCGTCGACGCTTGTCAATTTTTGAATCTAAAATCTGAGAGATTTCAAACTCGGGTTCTCCGTCAATGACGACAGGAGGAGGCGGAGATTGCACGCGATCCGGGATAGTGTTAGCAGTACAAGGTTCTAGCATAGAGACATGAAATACCGGGTGTACCGCGCACATGCTATCCGGAAGCCGTAGAGTCCAAGAAACTGAACCTACTTGTGCGATAATTTCAAAAGGACCTAAATATTTTTCAGCAAGCTTCTTTGATGGACGGGTAGTCCGGAAGAATTGAGCTTTGACATAAACACGGTCGCCAATCTTGAAGTTTGGTGGCGGGATCCGGTGTTTGTCCGCTGAATGTTGGTATTGCTCTTGGGCGGACAATATTGCAGTCCGGAGTTCCTCGTGGAGCTCGTGGAGGTCCGTGGTGAACTCTTGAGCACGAACAGAGGCGAGATTTCGTTCTGGATGTACTGTAATATTTGGATTATATCCTTTATTTGCAAAGAACGGGGAAACGCCAGTAGTGGCCGAGGGTGCATTGTTGTAAGCAAATTCTGCAAGTGGTAACAAGGTTTTCCAATTGTCCTGTTGATAGTTGCAATATACGCGGAGGTATTGTTCCAATGTCTGGTTGACGCGTTCGGTTTGTCCGTCACCTTCCGGGTGATGTCCGGACGTGAAATGTAATGTCATGTCCAAGGATTTTCCGAGGGATCTAAAGAAGTGAGACACGAACTCTGATCCTCGATCGGAAGTCACGTGGGACGGAACTCCGTGCTTGGAAAATACGTGGATAATAAAAAGTTCCGCTAACTGCACGGACGTAATTGTATCATAAGTAGGGATGAATATACCTTGTTTTGAGAATCTGTCAACAACGACTAGGATAGCGGAAAAGCCTTCGGAATCCGGCAGGTGTTCAATGAAATCCATAGATATAGAATTCCACGGGTGTTCCGGTACCGGGAGTTGTTTCAAAAGGCCGTATGGCTTGTGTCGCTGAGATTTCGAGCGGGGACAAGTAGTGCAAGATTTACAATAGTGCTTAACGAATCCACGGAGTCCGGGCCAAGTATATTCTCTTCTTATTAATGATAGAGTCTTGTTGTACCCGAAAGTGTCCTGAGAGTGGATGATCATGTTTGTATTGAAGGATCCTGAGGCGGAGGCCGTCGGAGTCCGGTACATAGATCCTATCGTCAAGTCTAATGAAACCATGTTGATCAAGAGACCACCGAGGTTGATCGGGGTCCACGGGATTGTCCAGATGAGCTTTAGTAACTGGGTCTAGCGGAATTGCCGATAGAATATCTTGATGTAGCTTTCTCGATATCCATAATGATAATTCCACGGACAATGGGATTGACGAGGAAAGTTGCGCGGACCGATGCGGTAAGTTGTTGATTCGTGAAGATAGGTTTCAGGTTGTGCGGATTTACCGTTGCATAGTCGTTGCTCCCCTCTTTAGGATAGACGTCCCATCGTCTAGTTAAAGCGTCGGGTTTGCCGCCGAGACGGCCGGGTCGAAAACGGATAATCATGTTGAAGGCGGAGAGATATTCAGACCAGCAGGCCTGCCGACGGGTCAAGAGTTTTGTGGTAGAAAAGTATTCCAGGTTTTTGTGATCTGTTACAACGTCAATAGGAGCTCCTGAACCTTCCAAATAGTGTCGCCACGCTTTGAAAGCTGAAAAGATTGCCAGAAGTTCTTTATCATGAACGTCGTAGTTGAGCTCTGCTCCGGTAAAAGTCTGGGACAGAAAAGCCACGGGGTGAACTTCTCCGTCGGAGTCCTGGATAGAGAGAATGGCTCCAAGTGCATAGTCGGAGGCGTCCGTTTCAACAATGAGCGGGAAGTCCGGTTTCCAATGCGACAGAATAGGAGCTGTGGAAAAAGAATTTTTTAAAAGATTGAAAGCTTTTTGACACTTATCGTTAAAGTTCCACGGAGTACCCTTACGCGTAAGACGGGTAAGGGGTACCGTGATGTCGGAATATCCACGGATAAAACGTCTATAAAAATTGGCAAAGCCGAGGAAGGATTGGATATCTTTAACTTTTCGGGGTTCGGGCCAGTCTTTGATGACTTGCACTTTAGTTTCGTCCATGCGGAGTCCATCGGGTCCCATCATGAAACCTAGGTATTCCACGGAGTCCGTGTCAAAAGTACATTTTTTACCATTTGCGAATAAACCATGTTGTCTGAGCCTCCGGAGAACCTCACGGACTTGTTTGTCGTGTTCCGCGGGATTCTCGGAGTAGATAAGGATGTCGTCCAAGTAAACAATGACGCATACATCGAGCATGTCGGAGAAAATGTCGTTGATAAAACGCTGAAAAACAGACGGGGCATTAGTGAGTCCAAAAGGGATGACCAACCACTCGAAGGCCCCATAGCGGGTTCTAAAAGTGGTTTTCCATTCATCGCCCACGGCAATCCGGACCAAATGATAGGCATGCTTGAGATCTATTTTGGTGTAAATCCGGGCATTCCGCGGAGCATCGAGCAGGTCAGATATAAGTGGGAGTGGATATTTGTCCTTTTTGGTGACAGCATTGAGTCCTCTAAAATCAACACATAGTCGAAGGGATCCATCCTTTTTTCTGACAAACAGAACAGGTGCTCCAAAAGGAGACTTTGAGGGTCGAATAAAACCTATGGACAAATGTTCATCCAGGAAATCACGGATTGCGGATAGTTCCGTGGACGAAAGCGGGTAAATATGTCCTAGGGGTGGCTGGGCGCCATCTTCAAGATCGATTTTTAAGTCGTATTCTCTGTGAGGCGGAAGCCGGTCAGCTTTTCGCTTGCTAAAAACATCCGCGAAGTCATGGTATTTCTCCGGGACGCCTTCTAGGTCAGCAGCTTGCTCAGATTCAGATACTGGGGTTGAGAAACGTCCAGTTGCTTCATCAATTTTTAAGTTGATAGTGAACGCCTGGGATCCATCCATTTTTGAAGCCCTAATAAAAGCTGCAGCATTAATCAGAGAAATGGACGGAGGTGCCGTGGGTTCCGGGGAAGCTGTGGGTGCCGTAGGGATCACAGGAGTCCTCGAGACTGCAGGTGCCGGGAAGGCCATGGGTGCCGTGGAGGCCGAGACAGGCGCAGTTTCCTCGGTTGCCGCGGGAGTTCGGAATGTTATACTGTTAGCTATCCAGTCAATCAACGGATTGTAGCGGGTAAGCCAGTTATGTCCTAGAACCACCGAGCAACTTGAGTCTAACTGGGTCACATAGAAAGTGACCAATTGAGATGTTCCACAAGGGAAACTGATGGGTAAATCACAAGCTTGGGTAACAACCGAATTACTTGTGCCATCGAAGAGGCGGAGAGCGACGGGATTTATCGAATAAGTTGACAAAGAATTTTTTTGCGTGAATTTTGTATCTAAAAAACAATGAGTCGAGCCGGAATCTATGAGAGCTGAAAAAACGAATTTCGGAAGCATATTAGACATAAGTTTAACGAAAAATGAATCAGAATGTGAAAGAGCGGATGCGTTGAGGCGAGTGAACTCTTGAATGCGCGGAGAGGCAACGCAACCCCTAACCCGCGCGGAGTCCGCGGGGTTGCTTACTCTTTTTTCGAATCGGCAGCCGGTTTGTCCTTCGACGGGGTTTCCGTGGAGGCCTTGGCTGTTCGACCCTTTGAAGAGTTTGCTTTTGCCAGCGGACATTCCGGGACTCGATGACCAGGTTTCCCGCACAAGAGACAGAGGTTGTTGTCCATACGACGTTGTCTTTCTTGTGAAGTCAATTTGCCATCAGGTCCGAGTTTGCCTGAGAGGTCGGGTTTTCCGGCTTGCTTGCCGGACTGTTGACCCTTGTTGTTGTCCTTATTGTCCTTATTGTTGTTGTTGTTGTTTGAAGACTTTTTATCGTTCTTCTTGTCGGATTGCGTGGAGTTCTGGTTGCTGGTTGACGAATTGGTGTTATTGTTTTTATTTATTTTGTCCGCGGATGTCTCGCGGGCAACTTCCGCGCGACGTTCCCAATAACGTGCGTCCGCGTTTTGAGCTTTGAGGCGCATACGGGACAGGGTTTTTGGCTTGCCATCTTCTCCTTTTGAGACTTCGTCTTTAAGGCGGGACGGCAGACCGGCGTAGAATTGGTGGCGGAGAGCGGGATCGCCCCACTGACAACGAGCTGCAAGATTATTGAATTGGACGATGTAGTCCGTGATGCGCTGCGTGTCCTTCATACGAAGATTTGTGAGACTATTCTCGGCTTCTCCTGTCGGGTCATACGGGCCGAAGTTGGTTTCAAGCTCCTCAACAAAAGCTTCCCAATTTTCAAGCCAGAGCGGCTCTTCCTCGGTAATCCCGCTAAAAGCCGGTTCGAACCATTTCAACGCGGATCCCGACAAATATGAAAGTGCGTAGTTGACTTTTCGGGAGTCCGTGGAGAATGCAGCGGCGCGATCGCGGAAATTGAAGCGACATTGCATGAGGAAAGTAGAGAGTTTGTTTGGGTTGGAACCCGTGAAGGGTTCCGGAGCATTGACTTTTGACCGTGGAGGTTCTTGTTCCTTTCTTTTTCGTTCTTCTAGCAGGTGCGTCATGAATTTATCTATAGTACCTGCTAAAAACTCAGAAGTAGGATCCCTCGTGTTTGGTCGTTGAAAAGGCGGAGGATTTTCAGGAGGGATTTCGACACCTTTGCCCTTGTCGGGGGCCACGGAATCGTCCTCGCGCTCGGATTCGTCCAGGTCTTCCGGGATGTCTTCGATGCGGGCTTCTTCCATGGGTTCCGACTGGTTCGCAAGCGTCTGACTGGTATACAGAGTTAACGGGGAATGAAGAGTCGACGGTCCAGGCATTGATGACTGTGCGCGTGTACTTCTTCTTGGTGGCATAATGAAAACAATCTGCGAGTATTAGTCAGAAAATACTGTTAGGATACACACTCAGGCCGGGTTTCCGGAGAAACCCGCGGGATATCCGGTAGGACTTGGCTTCAGCTTATAGGCTGCGCCCTCGCTAGATCGTGTTGTCCAATTTCAGACAGGCGGACGGGAATCCCGGGGAGTCCGGGCGGGGGTTCGTGGGTCGTGAGTCGTAGGTCGTGGGTCGTGAGTCGTAGGTCGTGAGTCGAGAGTCGTGAGTCGAGATAGTCGAGAGAGATAGATGCGCCGGAGCCCGCGGGCTCCGACTAGTGCGAGCGGTCTGATGAGAGTAGGGTTTTAGAGAGGAAAATGTATTAGATTACTGGGGGGAATCTAAGCTAATTTTCTGACTGGATTGTATGTACAACATCTGCCAGTTTATATAGACCGTGGAATGCATGACATACCGAATCCAGTAATAATGAGACGAGACGAGCAAAACATAAAACGGGAATAGTAAACACCAAATTGGTGTTAGGAACGGGACGGAACGGAGCGGAGTCCGAATCGTGACAAAGCATAACCCATAACGGGAAACGGAGCGGGAGCGGAGTCCTAAATCGTGACAGGTCATTTGACTAAAACGGGAATGGGGCTCGATTAGAGCGGTGACGGGATTCTAAGCGGGTCCGGTGACTGATGCGTGGGACGAAGACGGACATAGACAGAGACGGGGTCCGGGGGAAGTCCGGTGACTGATATGTGTCTTATGAGGTCGAACGTAACGAGTCTTGACGTAACGGAGTCCGGGCGGGAAATCCTATAAACAGACGATTGGTGCTTGTAGCGCGTGGGGGCGTACGAGTTAGTGCCCGGAGTCCAGCGGGATTTGTCCGGGTCGTAACAGTGACCATCATAAAGACTTGACCGTTGCGCGCAGGTTATTAGGTTTTTTCCTAGTAACGAACTTACACCGGACTCCCCGGGATTCCCGTCCATCTGTTTGAAATTGGACAACACAATCTAGCGAGGGTGCAGCCTATAAGCTGAAGCCAAGTCCTACTGGATGTCCCATGGGTTTCTCCGGAGACCTGGCCTGTGTGTGTATCCTAACACTGACAAAGATTCAAGATTCTGCAAGTGTAGGTGCTTGCAGTTAGTGTATCAGACTAAGGCTATTATTGTCCTTAGGATGATTAGATAAGCTTCTGAGCTGTGCAGTAAAATATGTGAGATAAGATTATTTTATTGGAAACTTGGCCCTCCTTATATACATTTTGATAACTAAATATTTAACCATTTATTTATTTTATGAGGTCATTATTTAGTGACCTCATATTCTGCTTATTTTTTACCCTTTATTTACCATGTGATTCCCCTCTCTGAGACAAGGTTCCAACCTTTGGCTTGAACATGAAGGTTCAAGGCCATGGTCCCGGGATGGAAGCAAACGATGAGCTGGCAGAATCAATTAATGACTCGAGTAGTCACATCCGTGACTTGTGTGATATCCCGACACCGGAGGCTTATCTAATAGGTCACATGACTTCAAAAATGTGCAAACAAGGCTGCAGCAAGGTGCTGAAAAGCAATAACTAAGTAAATAAAATATAAATAATTAGTTAAAAATTATAATAAAATAAATAAGATATAATAGCATTATATGAGCTCATATATGCTATTATTATGTGAAGTTAAAAGGAATAGGGCCTTATATTTCACAATAAAAATATAATAAAAATACAATAAATTCAAGAAAATATTAAATAATTCACAGAAAATTAAGAGAATATTATGAGATGATGCTGATACCTCACATGTGCCTTGAAGGAGTCAAGGATCACCTGGCATGTTTGGCAGCCATTTGGAATCTTCACCCCATTGGTTGTATGTGCTGCAATATGTATCATCTTTTGGAAGGCTGGGTGGTGGAATGCTTGGATTGGCTATCATCAAACATCATTTGAACATGTACTGTATTGTATGATTAGAACCTCTGTCACCTGGTCAGTCAATACAAGCCACCCTATTGCTGCCTCACAAAACAGGTTATCTGTGTATGGAATGACTCTCTCTCGATGTGGTTTCTCTTCCAGGTGAGGATCAAGGTGTTGTTGTGTGTCCTTCATGGTTGCCTGACGACAACATTTAGCATCCTTGGACAACATTGATTGGAACTCATTTTCAGTGGCCCATTTGAGGTATACTCCCTACCATAGGATGAAGCATTTAATGAAGTGGAAATCTAAGAATAGACAAATTTACTCTGTGATATGATTCCATGTGTCATCGACAGGTGGTCACAGCTGTGATAAGAGACACCTGATGTTTCGGAGACTTTATACTGTAAAGCCAGGCACCAGAGGTCAACGAGGGAAAGGTTTCCACAATTGTATAACCACTCACAAGCAAATGTGACAATTGTGGTAATTTTTGTCTTTCTGGATAAAGCTCAGTGTGAATAAATGATCAATGTTATGGCTTTGATCCTTCAATGACATTTTTGGGGTGGCATTGGGAATAGGTTGGATGTCCACATCAATGAGAAAACCATCTTTGTCAATGGCTTCTGATTGACAACTCTCTGGTGGCAGATTATGGTTTATAATTCAGTCTACTATATGAATGAGAATGTCTTGCCTTGCTCTGGTGAATTTTCTGAAACACCTTGCCTTTCCTCATTACTTTCACTGATAATGATTAAGTGTCGTGACCTTTTGCTCCCTAGGTTTCAAGAGTTAGTAACCAAAAACAACTCAAGCAAGACATGATGTACGATGCCTAATCAGGTCTTGATCATTGTCAGAGTCATCACCACCCTCAATCATTGGGTTTGAATGCTTGCCAGTTGTGGGTAGTTCCAGCAATGAAGTGACAGTTGTTGGTGGAATTGGTGGTGATGTCCATCCAGATGTTTCTAGTGTTGATCTTGTTGTATCTTGACCACTAGCAGCCTCAGCAGCTTCAGCCATCCTTCTTGCATTGATAGCATCTTTGTGAGAGTGCAGCTCAGCAGATGCAATGTTTGCTGGGTCGACAACTTTGCTTGCTGGATGCAAACCCCATTTGGGGCGGGACACTGATGGCTTGAATCTGGGTCTCTTGAACCGCTTTGGTCAGGGCAGTTGAAAACTGTACAGTTGAACCAAGTGGAGCATGATGTATGACTAAAAGCCCGGGCCCAAGGGCTCGGCTCAGGCTTTCAAAATCCTGGGCTGAGCCCTCGGGCCGCCTGAGCCTTGTGTGAAGGCTCGGCTCGGCAGCCTGGCTTTCGGGCTTTGGGCCGGGCCTTGCAAACCACTACTCTGGACGATGTCGAAAAACGCCTCTGCTCTTAGCCCGGTCGAAGAAACTGAATCTGTATACGCCCAATAATTGCATTGCTTATACATTTCTTAGCCTTGATTGTGACATCAAGGTTCAGCCCTCAATGCGCGTCACCGCAGCCTAGTCAATAGTCCGGGCATACAAGACCGTAATGAAGGCAGCAATCTCCATGAATACTGGCGTAAAATTTAAAACCCACTAGCCATTAATATGCAATGGGGGCATTTTCTTGTTCAATAGCATGTGTCAGTTTCAGGTTAGCGATAAAATTTGAAATCAATTGTGTCGTCGTGTCCAACGTCGATGGACAACCCGCACCCAATCGCAGGGGTCTGCTTAAATACTTTTTCTTTCAAAGCACATCCAATTTTATTTATAGCTTTTGGAGCTTGCTCATTATATCCGGATGCCATACCAAATATTTATACAGCTCTTGCGCATAATTTCTCTTATTGACGAACTTTGTTCGGACGGACCGCCAGTGTGGCACGCTAAGGATCGTCTCTGCTTATTGTGCTGATTCTCTGCCTGCCATTTTCCTTGTATTGGATGATATTGTGACACTAGCACTGGCTGATGCAAGTCGCATGAAGTTGGAGAACAATCTTTGCAGCCGTGTGTATTGCTATTTCTTATTTCCTAACAATTTCCGAAAATATCAAGTATGATCATTATTCTCCGGGGTTTTCGGGGACTCTTCTGAAAATTTGAATTGCCTTGTCAGCTGGATCTTCCCATGGATAGTCAGCAATAGAATTGTGGCGGCTCCGACCATTAAAGAGGATAAAAGGGATGTGAGGCGTCTACGAAGCTCCGCCTTTTGTCTTTCTGCCACCACCCACCATCAATTTCCACCCACCTCGTCCCCAAACACTCAAGATGTCTACCCTTAATCTAGGATCGCTTTCATCGTCTCTTCTTCACCATCGTTGGCACCATCTTGCCTCTTCACCCAAGGGGCGCCCATTCCACAAGACGGGTGTTGTGAAGGACATTGCCATCAAATACCCTAACGTCGATCAGGCTCTAATTGAGAGTGTAGGTCGTCAAAATTTTCATCTCATATACTTTCCCTCATGCTCTCCATCAGTTTGTGGCTGATTTTGAGAATACCCACTTGTAAGGTTCACAAGTCCTCAGCTATATATATATCACGTGATGCACTGCACAACACCCATCTTGCGGAATGGGCGCCCCTTGGGTGAAGAGGCAAGATGGTGCGAACGATGGTGAGGAAGAGATGATGAAAGTGATCCTAGATTAAGGGCAGACATTGAGTGTTTGCGGACGAGGTGGGTGGAAATCAATGGTGGGTCGTCTCCCCCACCCCGTCAAGGTAAGGACATTCAATGTACCCATTGCAAGGCCGTCAATTTTAGGTGGGGAGGTGATGGTGACGCATGTGCGAAAGTGGTGTGTTTTGTTATGACTAATCTATGACTCCATTGATTATTTCCATCAGTCCCTTGGCGCAATGGATCCCTCCTCCTATGGTCACTTTCCTACCTGGCCCGTTGAAGACCACGTCCGCTACTACCACGGGCAACCGCTCGCGCTGTTGGAATCTCAGTCGGAAAAACTGGACGACTGCCACGGAGGGTGAATATGTCGATGCTTATCCCGGTATCAACTACCCCCTTCGCCCCGACCCCGCTGTATGGTCCTCTGAGGACTATTACGCATCGTCTGACACTAGTTCGAGCTCCAGCGACTCCAACTCCGACTCGGACATCTTGTTGGGCAACAATGACCTGGAGATGGATGACAATGGCATGGATCGGCAAGCTCCCACCATCTCCTACAATGGCGACTTTTACCTTCCTGCGTATGAGGACGGATCCCGTACTTCTTGCCAGGATGAAGGTCCCCACACTGTTTCCAGCCTTCTCTTGGTATGGCTTATGTGAACCGTCTTATTTGTCCTTGCCACTATGCCGTCTCTTGTTTTACTTTTATGTTATGATCTTATTTCTTGGATCGCTTTTATGTCTGTGGATTTCAAATCTTGTCTCAATCAATTTACATCAGTCAATGATGTTTGATCGGCCCGTCTGGCTCTGTGGTAAGTTTTTGCCTACATATTTTACTTTATAAACTGAAGGTCGGACTCTCAATAGCTTATCAGGCCCTCGAATGGTTGCGTGATTGCATGCGGCAGCGATATTGTGGATATCGCTGCCCGATCACTTAGTGTTTGTTACGGCGAGTTCAATCAGTTGCATTGCATCGTCGGCAGTATTTTATTCATATTTTCACAAAAAAACAATTCTTTTTTAAAATCTCATTTGAGTATCAGCTGAGTTATCCATGGACGCTATTTTTGCATGCATGTCACCTTTTGCGGATGCAGTGATATCTGTAAAGGTACACTGCCCGATCGCTGGTAGAGCTTTTCAGGTAAGCCGAAGGCATGATATTCTTTCCGGTCGGTTCACATCTTTTTGATGCAGGTTCCGTCGATTGTGACTATTTACTATCCGTACCTTTCCTCCCTCATCGTTTTGATTGACCTTGCACATGTGCTCCCGTTTCTCTTTCTTGTAAACTAACGTTGACTGAGCATATATTTTCGCAATAGAAGTCTGAATCTGGATTCCTGTCCCAAATTGCGGCGCGGTAGTAGCATTAAACTCGAACTCTAATTTCCATGTAAATGTCTAAAAGATGGGGCTTGGAAGCCCCCTGTCAAATGGGCTCACAGGCGTTGCTGCTTAACAAGGACGCACCCTTCGTTTATTCCTTGTGTTATAAAGTCACGCATTCAATTTGTAACCTATTCCTTTGCTACGCATACGCATATCATGATTTTGGAAGTATCTGTTAAAAGTAAATCCCTAAAAATATATCTCAGTCTCGAATACAATAGGCCCATAACCTGTTAAAAATAAATCCCTAGAATATATCTCAGTCTCATATGATAGTACAATGGACTAACTAAGTACCTAGAATATATCTAATACATGTGTGATTAATATAAGAGTCAGTCGATATAGGAGAAGATTAGCTTACCTCAGTCTCGTATGATAGTACAACGGACTGAGGTAAAACTATGGTATCGGCACGATATATATATGAAAGACGAACAATAGGTAGATGAGTGGCACAGAGGTGAGACATGGGAACAAGGGGAATAACAGCACAACAAAGGGTGTGCTATTTTTGTACCTTTGTTACCATTGTTCGCTTGATCCTAGTAACAGTCAACCCTGATCCATATATCCATATGTGCGGTGTCTTTGTTCCTCAACAGTCCTCCTCACCGCAGTACCACTTGTCGTGTATGCCAATTTTAAACCTAAAAAGGCCCGAAGACATGTAAACTGTGGGCTCTCCAATGCTTTGGTGAATATCCAGGTTGTCCTTAGTGTGAATGTACTTGAGTTTCAGTTCTTTAGACTCTAAGTGTTCTCTTATGAAATGGTCTTTAATGTTGATATGCTTGACTCGGTCATGTAGTAGTGGATCCTCTGAAAGACAGATTGCAGCATTGTTGTCGCAATGAATTGTTGTTGGGTTTGTAAAAGGTAAGTTGATTGCCTGGAAAACTGACTGTAGCCAGGAATTTTCTTTAGCCACTGAAAATGCTGCAATATATTCAGCCTCACAGGATGAAGCAGTAACAGTCTTCTGTTTGTGAGCATTCCACAATACAATACCAGAACCAAGGGTGAATGTGAACCCCCCCACACTTCTATGGGTGTTGAGGCAGTTTGCCCAATCAGAGTCGCTGTACCCTACCAGGCTCAAGCTATCAGAGCCCCCAAGGTGAAGTTGAAGGGCACAAGTCCCTTTAAGGTACCAGACAACATGGACTGCTGTATTCCAGTGTTCATAAGCATAACAGTCAAGGAACTGTGATAGTTTCTGGATAGTGTAAGAGATATCAGTGTGAGTTGAGATGGCAAGATATAGAAGGGAGCCAACAAGGGAATGGTATGGAAGTTTGGCCAGGTTGTCCTGGTCATCTGCCAGGAGGGAAGACCAAATGACATGCCTTAGTTTGAGGCCAGGGACTATAGGAATAGAAAGGGGAGTAGCATCAGTTTGGCTGAACTGAGAAATGAGGCGATCAATTAGAGCAGTCTGAGATAACTTAACAACATGATTTGGCTGGGCCCATTTTGACAGCTATGCCAATAACAAAGTGGACTGTCCCAAGATCAGAAATCTTCCAAACCTCTTTCAGCTGTTGTTTAAACCTCTCATTTTCTGCCTGGGATGATGCAATGGATAGAAAATCATCAACATGGACTGCAGTAATGACAATCCCTAGCGATGTTTTGCAGTAGTATATGCAAGAGTCGCTGGAGAGCTGAGTAAATCCCCAGCTCAACATTTTCTCATGTATTGTACAGTTCCAGATATGACCTGCCTGTTTCATGCTATACAAGCCACAGACAATCTGCCATACCCAAGACTCTTTCCCTGGCTCCTCAAAACCATCTGGCTGGAACATATATTGGACCTCATCATCTGGGAGTAAACCATACAAAAATGTGGTTTTGACATCAATTTGCTGTGCATCCCAGCCAAAATGGGCTGCCATATGTAGGTGTTAAGTGCCGTGTCGGGAACTTATTCCAGAACTATCGGAAAGTCACCAGAAAGTCGGGAACTATCGGATAGGGTCAGGACATTGGCTTCAGCTTATGTGCTGCACCTCTACGCAAACGCTCAAAGTCCTTAATTTCAGAAGTGAGACTTACGATGGAAGATATGGATATTCAGAGTTCCAAAGAGTTCCAAATATCGAGTGTACAGAAAGATGGAAGAAGGAATAAGAAACTAAGTCGATATCAGATCTAAGGTAAAGTACAAATTCGCGGAAACTAATATAAGTCTTCTTGTTATTGTACTACAAACTAAGATCATAATAAGATGGAAACGGAAGTATTCTTAAAATGGAAATACAATAAGACATATCAGGGAGACAATATTCCGAAATGGGAATATAATAAACAAACGAGTGAATACTTGTCAACGGACAAATTACCAAATGTGGAACAAGGGAAGAATGTGGAAGATACGGTAACTATGATGTTCCGTAGTCAGAGATCGGAAGTCGGATATTGAAACATCCGGGAACGGGTTGTAACAGTAGGAGAAGGTGCCAGGACTCCATCTGGGCTGTAGGTGATGTTGTTTTACCGTAATCATGCCCATAGGCCTGTTCAAAACCTGTGATGTATCCAGTTGATTTTCACAATTTTTCCCTTAATTTTCCCGAATTTCTTTCAATTTATTTCCATTTATTTTATTTTATTTATTATTCCAAGAATATTGCTATTTCCTTTTAACTTCACATACTCAAAAGCTTCGAATGATGTCACATTACATAATTGAAGCCTAGAGCGGTCCAAAGTTAAGATTAATAAGCCACTTTATCTGTTTTTAGTGATTTGGGCCCTTTTCTCATAATCACTGCATATATGCACATTTTTTCGGCTCTATCATGTGATATTATGTAATCATTGACTCGATGATGCGTCTGCAAGTCGACGCGTGCCATTTTCACAGCCGAGCGGCCGGTTTCGTCCAAATTCGGCCCTGGAAGCTATTTTGCTTCCACCCTCGGCCATCCCAGACATATCTTCTGACTCGAACGGTTCGGATCTTCGGTTAATCCTGCATATATGCGCATGGTACAGGCCTTGCCCATGAGAGTCCAGTGAAAGCTGTAAGATATGTTGTGCTGTGAGTGCACAACCTATAGTTATCTAAGTGAAAAGACATGTAAATCTGATGATATTCTAGGGAACTTGGGAGACTTTATATACAGCAAAACTATGAGTGGCACAATCTTAAAGAACAAAAGCACATGTGAAGGACAATGGGAAAAGAGGGACAATGGGAAAAGAAGGACAATGGGAAAATAAGGACAATGGGAAAAAGAAGGAACAATGGAGGTGGCTTATTCTAGCAGAAATATGACAATATAATCAATGAGATAGAACAAAAGACATGTAGAAACAATGAGAAAGAAACATGTGGCTCAACACAATAGGATGCATGATGTCATGCATATTGATGACAAGATCACAGTGTAGGGAGTCTCACTCCCTTACAAGGTGTTCAATGTGGCCTATATGTGCAGAAGTGTGAGGTGCAGTGAATTGATGAACAGTACCTTGAGATTCCAGCCACTGTTTCAATTGGTTAGACTTCAATTCCCCATTATCTGTTCTGTAGATGCCAATTTTAGACCAGTTTCCACTTCATGAGAAAGCTCCCAGGCTTCCAAGGTAGGAAAAGCATCACTCTTGTATTTGAGGGGAATAGTCCAGGGGTAGCTGGAATAATCATCAATGATGTTCATTACATACAATGATCCTGTGTGGGATGCTACATCATTAGGACCTGCCAAATCCACCCAGACCTTCCCTAAATGTCTTGTAGCCTTATGCCCATCCCCCTGTGCTTGTACTTTCAGTACAGAACTTTTGGTCTGTTTGCCAAGAATGCAAAAGTCACATTTCGGAGGAGGCTGGCAAATGGATACTGGCATACCTTTGATGGTGCCACTGTTAATCATGTCCATGATGGACTGGTAATTGGCATGGCCTAGCATTGGTGCCAAGTAGCAATGTCTAGAGTGCCGTGGGTGAGAAGTGCATGTTCAGCTGTAGCAGATTTGATGGACAAAGAGTACAGATTTTTGTGTGACAATAAAGATCCAGATGCAATGGTTGCACCAGAGGAGTTCATAAGCCAACATGATGAATCACTAAAATGTCAACAATTTTAGAATCCCTAGTGATGCACTGGACCGAAACGAGCTGAATGGAAGCAGTAGGGATATAGAGAACATCACGAAGAACTATGTGTGCCCCCCTTCTGATGTGTCAGTGAACATCTCCTATGCCAATAGCAGTGACTGATGATCTCCCAAGACCCTTAACAGAACATGGAGGGATCAATCACAAGGATTTGAAATTGTGGTGATCAGGTGTGACATGGACACTGGCACCCATGTCCAGCCAAAATGGGTGTGTATCACAGGAGATGGGTGTAGCAGCAGTCTGAGAGAGAGAGCAAATAGTGGAAGTAGTGAGAGCTGTCATGTCCACTGGATGTGTTTGTGTCCTCCAATCAACCGTTGCCCGCAGGTTGTCTTCCAGAGCAATCCAACCAGCATATTCTATTGTGTTAGATGGCAACATGATGATAGTGGGATCTGTGGTAGCAGCACTAACAAAAGCTGGGTCAGATGGAAGGGGTGTGTCCATGTATGCAGTGTATACTTGTCCATTGGCTCCTTTGATACTAACTGGAAATTTCCTGGGAGGTGAAGGGGTAGTACCCCCAGTCTTCTTGCTTTCCTGGTCCTTCTGCCTGGCAGCCTTGCACTCCTCAATTGTTTTCCCAGCCATACCCCCCCCAGGTGACACACAGTAAGTGACAATGTGGCCCTGTTTCTTGCAATTGCTGAAGGACACCACATTGTGCTTTGATGGTGCAGCCTGAGAAGCAAGAGCAGCAAGGGCAACAGCATCAGTGGCAGCTGTAAGATATGTTGTGCTGTGAGTACAAAATATCTAATGTGAAAAGATGAGTAAAATCTGATGATATTCTAGGGAACTTGGGAGGCTTTATATACAGCAAAACTATGAGTGGTGCAATCTTAAAGAACAAAAGCACATGTTGAGGACAATAGGAAAAAAGAGGGATAATGGGAAAAAGAAGGACAATGGGAAAAAGAAGGACAATGGGAAAAAGAAGAACAATGGAGGGCTCGACACAATAGGACACGTGACGTCACGCGTATTGATGACAAGATCACAGTGTAGGGAGTCTCACTTGTTGGAAAGCATCATGGACAACAGTGTCTATTTTTAGAATGACAAAGGGGTGGTCTCTGGAACTTGTGGACACACGGGGATGTAGGGCCGCGTCACCTTGTATAAATACTATGAGTTTGTTACTATGTTACCTAGTCTATTATACTTATCCTTGACTCCCTATTAATATGGGTCTTGAATTCTAACAGGTTATGGGCCCCGGCTCACGCCGTATAACCAAGTCACAAAACACTGTCCAATCGTGTTTTCAAGCCACAAGACCTTATCATACATTCTCATACCTAGTCAAAACAACTTTCTGCACAGGCTGCATATTCGTCAAAGTTCTTACACATGGTGTTGATCACCCATTCCCGCCATGGCACCACAACTATTATCATTCGAACACATGTCCATCACATCCATCACATCTACCATAATTCTATTCGAATATTAAACGCAACTACATTATCCTCTTCCAACATCATCTCCTTGTACCCCACCAGCTTTTTTGAGACAGCAGTCTTGCCCAATCCATACCTCTCGAGCGTCGCTACAATTACTCGACTACTTTGAGGATATCTCATGCACGATGACTCTACTCAAGGACTGAACAACCAATATGGCAACATCTTTGAATTAATTACACAAACTAGGATATATTTCATCCACAAGACTTTACACCCTGTTCTACAATCGACAACTTATATAACGTAACTCGTCACCATCAATTCGACAGACAGCTAGGAGCTTTCCTTCACGACGAACTGATCATATCCTGTCTCGCGTCAACCAATTGATTCGGTTGTATTTTTTTTAGGTCTCCGGTAGTAAACTACATGGCAGGAGGAGCAGAGCAGTGAGGAGGAGTGTTGAAGAAAACACCGCACCATGGAAAGAAGCGGCGCCCCTGTGTTTAGTGAGGCCGAATCTGACACCACTTAAAACACCTTCCCTCTTGACTTCGCGCGATCACAACAACTTTCCACACCTAATCACATCTCATCGTATCTGCGACATCCACTGCCCTTCGAGATCCCTTTCAACTCTTGACCCGCATGTAATTGGGTCCACTTCATCGTCTTGTCTGCACTCGACATCCTCAATTTTGTCGCCTTATCTGGACTAGACTATCCAATCACGTCTGTCCACCAATTTTCGTCGGCGTCGACTCCAAATTCTGGCCCACATCAACTAGTCGCGTCGGCCATCCTTATCGGCTCAGCATTCTCGACACTGTTCCTAATCGTGCCTGCCACCAATTTCCGTCGATAAATTCCACCCACATCAACTCATCATTTCACTGTCACCTCTGAACGAAATTATTTGGTGCTACCTTACACCACCATCCTTTTGTGTCATCTACTCCACTCAGTCTCCATCGCATTGGTTCCTATCATATAATGGCCACGACACTTATCTTATCCGTCCCTTTGCATGGCTGTGGTGGTGAACTACGCAACAGGAAGAGTAGCGCGGTGAGGAGGAGTGTTGAGAAGAAAACACCGCACCACGGAAAGAAGCGGCGCCCCTTTGTTTAGGTTACGACACTCAGCAATCAACTATTCAGCATACCATGGAGCCTGAGCCGTTCATGGACTTACTATTCTTAGCCTGGCACGTAGTCGCGTCCGCTTCATTGTCTCATTGTCACCACATGTTTTGACAGTGTCTGCGCTCAACATGCTCAACTTTGTCACCTTATCTGGCCTATCCAATGGGCGATGCAAGGACGTCTGCTATCACGACAGCGTCCATTTCAAACACTGCCCACAACATTACAATGCATAAACGTCGTTTTATTATCACCTCTGTGCGAATTTTTAGTGTGCCAATATGCACCATCATCTTACATCACCTCTGAGCGCAATTTTACAAACATTACGACGGATAAATTTCGCTTCATTATCGCCTCTGTGCGAATTTTTAGTGTGCTAATACGCACCATCATCTTATATCGCCTCTGAGCGCAATTTTCACCGTCATTTTTCTGTCAGCTATATTTTCTTGGAACCGCCTGTTCCAAAGTCTACCGCAACCACTCCTCAATAGGAACTAGGTAATTTCTGGGACAGAATTTATGGCAAAATTTATAGAGCTTAAACTTGAATTCTTTCGGAACCGCCTGTTCCAAGTTAATCGCGACCACCTCTGTCTGGCCGGTGACGAAACTTATGGCAATATAGCTCAATTTTTTATGGAACCGCTTGTTCCAAGTCCACCGCACCCACCTTTGTGTGGCCATTTCGGCGACAAAATTTATGGCACAATTTATTGAGTATAAAACTCATATTTCATTTCCTCGACATTCGATCCTTCTATTTTTTGACAGGCGTATGCATAATTAGGAAACAACAATCTATGCCAGCTTAATGGCACATTTATAGGGCGGCAGGAAGCTTCGACATCTTGCCTTATGGATTTCTTTTAGGCCAAATCCGACTCTGGAATACCCTGAATAATCTACTATTTTTTATGACTTGTCTAGCAATGCATTGGTCCTTATACAAGACATACATGGGCCGAGGAGGAGAATTTTGGACCTACATTATACGACCCAGAAAGCTGTATTTTGGACCTACGTTATACGACCCAAAATTCACTTCAAATTTTGTACTCTCATCCGCGCACCAAGCTTTATTTTGGACCTACGTTATACGACCTAAAATTCACTTCAAATTTTGTACCCTCGTTGGCGCACCAAAGCTATGCGATTCGAGGAGGAGAATTTTAGTCCTACCTTATTCAACTCCGCAAGTTTGTCTGGCTGACGACTGTAGGGACCCGACAAGGCGGATAAAAAGTTGATCCCAAATTTATTCTGGAGACTCATCCAAAGGAAGACTCCTATGCGTGAGGAGGAGCTTATCTTAACTGTTGTCCACGCTGAGGAGGAGTGTTGGAAAGCATCATGGACAACAGTGTCTATTTTTAGAATGACAAAGGGGTGGTCTCTGGAACTTGTGGACACACGGGGATGTAGGGCCGCGTCACCTTGTATAAATACTATGAGTTTGTTACTATGTTACCTAGTCTATTATACTTATCCTTGACTCCCTATTAATATGGGTCTTGAATTCTAACATCACTCCCTTACACCTCCCTGGGACTTGAATGTTGACCGTCCCCGGTCAACCAACTTGTCAAGAACTGTCTTCGGCAGGAATTTCAGATGGATCAATGAGAGACGTGACAGGAATGATAGTGCGAGAGCGCGGGTAGTAAGGGATGAGGCGAAAGGCGGCGGAGGAGTGTTTGTGAACTGCACCGTCGAGCTCAGCTAAAATGTAAACCTTATTACCAGTGCGAGGGATGACAAGCAGAGGTCCTAAGTAACGCGGCTTCGTTTTACGCGATAAATCTGTCTCAATGCGAGAATTGCACACAAGCACAAGCGACCCTTCCTGAAAATCATAGTCGACAATGAGATTTTCATGTTCCTTCTCAAACTGGGCAATGGAGGCATAGCGGGACTTTAAAACATGTTCCTTGATCCCGGCAAGATCCTCAGGCCGCTTTTCAAGCTGTCGGACTCGGATGGCAATGAGGTCAGCAGTAGGCAACGGCTTGTCAATTTTTGGCACAAGATATGTGGCTTCAACGACGTCCAGTACTTTGCGGACAGTAACACGGTCAGCCCAAAATATATGAGGAGTAATGTCAGGCCAACGCGAGATGTCACCTTCGCAGGCTTTGACTATAGATTCACGAATGGTACGATGGCTGCGTTCAACAATGCCATTAGCCTGTTTGTTGTACGGCGAGATGCGAATGTGGTGAATGTGATACTTCGCAGCTAGCCAATCCAATGCTGCAATAAAAGGAGTGCCGTTGTCAGTGATGATTTCCGAGAGCGCACCCCATCGACAGAGAATATCATTAAATATGAATTTTCCCAGTGTTTCCGCCGTTTCTTGTGCCAGCATCTTGAACTCCGGATACGAAGTTAGAGAACAGCGACCCTGAACGATGTATTGCAAACCTTACGCCTTCGGCATGTGCATAGTGTCGAGGTGTGCGCGCTGGAAGAGGGAGCCGGGAGTTGCGACGGTAGGCGGGATAAAGACATGTTGGGTGTTACGTAGTTGACATTCGTGACATGTCTTGACAAACCACGCTATGTTACGATCGAGTCCTGGCCACCAAAAACGGTTCGACAAATTCCTGCGAGTAGAAAATGCTTGTTTGTGTCCGAGCTGATCATGAGCCTGAGAAATGAGAGATAGACGCGTTTCGATATCCAAAACAACAAGCCTATGCATTCCTGAACTATGCCGGCGCCAGAGCTTCCTGTCCCTGACAAAAAAACGCATTGACCGTTTAATAAATTGCTTTGTGGCTTCGTCGGATAGTCCCGATGGATTTTGAGTGGTAGAAAGAGAGTCGAAAATGAGGGGAAGTTGTGAGTCCATACAGATTTCGTCTTGAATATGTGGCATGTCGATAGCGGGAGTGCCAGCTGATTGATTGAATGAAAACGCCGCAAGAGGGGAGGGCGGGCTTAGCACCACAAAGTCATTGCCGAAATACCTGTCCTGATGTCCAGCTGTTGACCCACAATCCCAATCCTAACACATCATCCATCCACCCATCATCCCTATCCTCGAGATCTCCTTCGGTACCCCGTCTCCTGGATAACCCATCAGGTCCGGTGTGATCCTTTCCAGGCACATGGACACATTGTTTGGCTGAATGTCGGGGTTGTTGAGCATTCCCTTGATGTATTTAGCGTCAACCTCGAGCTGGAAAGAAGGAAGTCCAATAAGATAGATCCTGAGGGCTCTTAATGGACGATAAACACCGTAGAGCTCGAGTTTTGTCTGCGAATAACGAGACTCGCGGTCGTTCCACGCGATAGAACCATACCGGGAAGGCCTGCGCCGGCTCTTTTCATCCAACTGATAGACGATCCATCCCACAGCGATATTGGAAGAGTCGACGGCTACGATGATCGATCTCCCACATGCATAATCGAGGGGAACGAGGGCGGGTGCTGACGTAACGGCTCTCTTGAGTAAATTCATGGCTTTTTGCTGTGGCTCTCCCAAATGAAAGGCGCGTCTTTTCGTGTCAGTGAGATCAGTGGACGAGAAATTTCAGCGAACCGGTCAATAAAAATTCGGACGACTCCACAGGTGCCCAAAAATCCTCGGACTTCGGTGAGATTCTCACAGGGGGGCCAATTAAGAATTTTAGAGATCCGTGCCTGGTTAGGAATGCGGCCATCGTAATTGCATGTGTGGCCGACAATATTAACTTCTGGCATGCCAATGTATAGTTTGCTGGCTAAAAAAAGTCCCTCCAGCATGCCAGATCCTGTGAAAAACGCGGTTAACATCCTAAAAATGTTCCCAGACAAAACGACGAATGCCAGGGTTTTCCGGATTGGTTTCATAACCGCCGTCCTGTAGTTCGTAGCGAGTCGTAGGCCCCAATACAGGTATATCGTCAAGAAAGGGTGGGGCAATGGCCATTTCATCCTGTTAAATAAAGTTAACATGGCCCTGAAAAATAGAGACTGAGTTGGACCAGCCCATAGGAAGGCACGTGAGACGGTGCGGCCCAAGGGGGGTTTGAAACATCGTGAGGTCGCGGGACTGTTCGGCTAGCGGCGCATGATCGTATCCGACATACAAGTCACCTAACGTGTAAATAGAGCGTCCAGCACAGTGCTCAGCATAAGGCTAGATGTTAGGCGGGATGCCAGCATCTTTAATCGTGACCGCATTAAGTGGCTGCAAGTCGTGAACAATGCGAAACTTTCCATTTTTCTTGGGCACACAAAACCAGCGAGACCGATAAGATGACCCAGATGGCTCATAAACACCACTCGATATCTTCTTCTTGATGAACTCAATTACCTCCTCTTTGAGTCCAAGTGGAATTGGAATATTCTTGAGTGCCCAAGGTTCATGTTCAATGGTCGGAATAATAATTGGTTCAAAATAGTCTGTGCGGAATGTTCCCCGTTCAGAGTCATCCCAGGCCAAGGCCAATTCGTTGCCGAGGAGAACCTGGAATGCCAACTTCAATTCCTTGCCAGTTAGGAAACTTCTGTCAACCTTGAGCTCCCTCCAGCGGTCTTCAGTGAGTCGAGACCCAAAAGTCACAATGTCAGGTGGAGTGGGGGATGGTGGGCAAGGAGTTGAGGGGATTCTCTGGAAATCGTCGCTTTGGAACTGCCACCTCAGGCATAGTTGTAGCAACAGGGCGGACCTTCCTGTCAACTGGCTTGTACTTCATAACAAGAGCAGGGTAAGAACAATCGTAAATGCTATGAAAATACCTCAGAGCAAAACAAGAACGGAAAGAGAGGAACTCCGGGGTGTCACTGGCAACATGGGGTGGGGCTGGTGTCGAAGTCATCTGCAAGTTTAAGAGGGTGGTAGAAGTGGGTAGCAAGGTCGCATCATCTGCGAGCAACAGGTTTGACGAAACTCCTGGCGCATTTGGCTGCGCGTGGGATCGCATGGGAACTCGAAGCTTAAAGCCAGGTCGGGAGGGGTCCTGCAGAACCAAAGTTTCACCAACATTCTCCGTGTCAGCTTTGGCTGATATCTGAAAGGGATGCCCTAAAAGTAGGCAATAAGGAGCATTCTGAATAATCCAAGCATGGACAGAAACAGCAATGCCACCAATCATAAGCTGTAAGTTTTCAATAATACCGAATGTCGTACGAACACCACCATTGGCATCATGCATGTTGAGCCTGAGGTCAGTACTAAAAGGGAGTGCCATATCCTTTGCAGCACTTTCACTAACACAGACAAGCTCTGAGCCAGGATCATAAAGACCTATTTCAGTAAATTTTCCGTGGATCGTCACATCCAATTCCATTATTGGCGCAGTATGAAGAGGTGTTGATTGAGCCAGCAAAGCTGTGGAAGTGATTGCAGCTTCAGGGACTGATGATGTAGCTGAGAAGACCGGAATACGATTGACTTTACAACTATCAACGAAGAGCCTCCGTACATCGGGGGAGAGGGCCAATACCTCACCATGGGTTAGGGTGAATGGAGAACCTATCATTCTGTCAAAAACTCCCTGCACGATGTCAGAATCCTCAATTTTAGATTTGTAATGAAATTGCAGCCCCTTTTTGTTGCTTTCCGGAGGATCCTTGGCAGACCCATGGCTGGTAGAGGATGACACTGCAGTGGACCCAAGTGACGTCTTGTCTTTGTAGGCCACAAGGGAAATTGTGGGTGCCTGACAATCATGACAGACAGGCTTGCAATCCTCACTGAGTTCCTCGATATATCCTGTAGTTGTAGCAGAAGGTGGATGTTCGACGGGAGAGACTTCAAAAAACAATGCTAAGTGCTGTGCTGTAGATGCCCCAGTACCATTCCCGGAGACAGGAACTTGCCCTTGATCAACCACAAACCTCAGTCCCTAAGGGTGATTGGGCAGTCGCTCCCCACTGGGCCATCTCCAGAAACCATCAATGTTGGTGACCTTTCCTGCTCGTAAGTATTCCTGCCCCACAGGACAGTACTGAGTACTATGAATATTCATAGGGTTTTTACAAAAAGAACACAGTGGTTGCCTGATGGGACCTGCATTGGCTTGCACAGCCATTGAAACAGATGCAGAAACAGGGATAAATTTGGCCACTAGTGGGTAACCAGCATGCAAGCGAGCATATGCCATGGCATAGTCTTTGTCTGCAACATTATGAGCCTCAAGTCGTTTTAGAAGGCCATCCAAGTTGTCAGAAAGGTGGTAAGAAGCTGGAGGGGAAGTCAAATTGACAGTACGGGTGACAATGTTGGACTCAGAGGGGGCTCCTTGAGATGTAGATGGAACTGTGGATGATGGGATGTCAAAGCCTTCAGGGGGGCTCCGATCGAAAGCATTGACATCAAATATATATTTTCCAGCACTGAAGACGTCTTGCCAATCATATGGCTCTGTGCGGGGGTGACTTAGGTGGGTTGTTGACAGCCATTGCTCAAGTTTTGCCTAGTACCCTCATGGAAACCAAACCAGAAATAGCGGTCACGTTCCTCAGTAGTGATGACATGTTCAGCAAGGAGATAATGGGAAATGGCTTGGAAACTCAATTTATAGGTATGCAGCTCAGCATCAGTCAATATAGACTGGCCAGATTGTTTTCGTGTGAGCTGAATGAGGGACTGCCATGTATACCGCTTTTCCTTAAAGGCACCCTTGAATGCATCTTCAATGGCTGCCTTAAAGGTAGGCCAGGTGTGAGAGGTATGTATAGCGAAATATGCTCAGGAAATATAGTCTGGATAAGCCCATACTATATTCCCATTATTATTTCTTCTTTCTCTCTATTCTATTATACATTTATATTAGTTCGACGACCTATGTATGCGGTACATCGACTCTTGTGGGCACATACATGCCAGACTCATGTATTCTAGTGCCCATAATTAGAACTCAGACACTTTTACCCCGCAACCACAACTTACCCAGACACCCAGTTAGTGTCCCATAAGTTGTGATTGGGGTATCGTCTTGACCGTTATGTACGGGCTTCAACCATCCATGCAATCCGAGTTTCAAACTGTACCGGTCGAAACTCCATCTATATATTAATCTGCACAAACTACATTCACACTACTCAACCATTTGACTCTCTCGTTACTCTTTTTCACACTTGAGCAGTCACTTGGAATTGCACTTAACAGTCAATTCCCTTTATTCATTTTAGCTCTCTACCTTACTTAGATAGCTGCTTCACTTGATCGTATTGAACTACATAAGTAGCCAATACCTGTCCGGCCTGTATTAGACTTAGACAGTCAGTACATCTATGTATCATACCTAAACGGTCGATATTCTTCGTATATAGAACGGTTAAAACTTCCACCACTCTTCACACCAGGCTGAAGATGAATAGCCCTCAAAAGTTTTGAAGACATCCCGCTGCTGTCTAGAAAGGTAGCAGAATAAAAAGGTGACCTTTTCACTGTCCAGGAGCTGGGCATCATTGGCACAATTGTCAAACTGCTCCAAAAATTCCGCAATGTCATCTTCATTTCCATCAAAAGTTTTTGGAGCTCGGTTAGATCCTGGTACAGGCATGTCGCCCTTTCCAGTCAGGACAGTAGCCATAGGGTGTGGGGTAGAAACTGGAAGGGTTGGGAGGAATGGCAGGGGGCCAAGAGCTGGGATGAGAGGTTGTGGTAGGGTATGTACACGGCGGGTTTCCAGAGAAACCCGCAGAATATCCAGTAGGACTTGGCTTCAGCTTATAGGCTGTGCCCTCGTGAGATCGTGTTGTCCAATTTCAGACAGGTGGACAGGAATCCCGGGGAGTCTGGGTGGGGTTCGTGGGTAGAGGGGTTGTGGGTCGGGGGTTGTGGGTCAAGGGGTTGAGATGAATAAGAGAGA
Organism: Hysterangium stoloniferum; assembly: GCA_015178975.1. Taxonomy (NCBI): domain Eukaryota; kingdom Fungi; phylum Basidiomycota; class Agaricomycetes; order Hysterangiales; family Hysterangiaceae; genus Hysterangium; species Hysterangium stoloniferum. Next base: position 59,648 of record WHVD01000168.1, read on the forward strand.
TAGATGTGCCGGAGCCCATGGGCTCCAACTAGCGTGAGCAGTGTGATTCAAGTAGGAATTTAGAGCAGAAAATGTATTAGATTACTGGGGGGAATCTAAGCCGATTTTCTGACTGGATTGTATGTACAACATCTGCCAGACTATATAGACCATGGAATGAATGACATACCAAATCCAGTAATAATGAAACAAAACTAGCAAAACATAAAATGAGAATAGTAAACACCAAATTTGGTGTTAGGAATGGGACGTAACGGAATGGAGTCCAAATTGTGACAAATCATAAACCATGACGGGAAATAGAGTGGGAGTGGAGTCCGAATCGTGACAGGTCATTTGACTAAAATGGGAATGGGGCTCAGTTAGAGGGGTGATGGGTTTTCCGAGCGTGGTCTGGTGACTGATGCATGGGATGAGGTCAGACATAGACAGGGACAGTGTGAGAGGTATGGCGAAATACACTCAGGAAATATAGTCGGATGAGCTCTTACTATATTCCCTTTATTATTTCTGTTTCTCTCTATTTTATTATACATCTATAATTAGTTCGATGACCTATGTATGCGGTACATCGACTCTTGTGGGCGCATACTCATGTATTCTAGCGCCCGTAGTTAAAACTCAGACACTTTTACACCACAACCACGACTTACCCAGACACCTGTTAGTGTCCTGTAAGTTGTGATTGGTGTATCGTCTCGACCGTCACAGACGGGCTTTAGCTATTTACTCAATCAGAGTTTCGAACTGTACTAGTCGAAACTCAATCCTTACCTCAACCCACATGGACTACATCCACACTACTCTACTATTCAACTCTCTAGTTACTCTACTTGACACTCGAGCAGTCACCCAGAATCGCACTTAACAGTCGATTCTACTTATTTGTACTAGCTCTCTACCTTACTTTAGATAGCTACTTCTCTCTACCATATTGAACTAAGTAGTCAATACATGTCCAGTCTGTATTAGACTTAGACAGTCAATACATCTTAGTGTCATACCTAAACGGTCGAAATTCTTCGTATATAGAACAGTTAGAACTTCCACCACTCTTCACAGACGGAGTCCAGTGGGTATTCTGGTGACTGAACACAACGTAATGAAGTCAAACATAGACAAGTCTGACGTACGGAGTCTGGCGGGAATTCCGGTAAACTGACAATTGGTGCGTGTAGGGTGCAGGTACATATAAATTAGTGCCTGCAGTCCGGCAGGAATTCCAGTCATACCAGATTGAGATGAAGGGAACACTGCAGGACAAAGCTGGAATGAGGGGAGTGCAGCCCGAACAATGGGGACACTGTCTAAAGAAGGTGGCAAAGATAGATCAGGTGGCAAAAAATTGTCCTGGGGTTCTGGAAATTTGGAAGGTAAAAGGGGTGGAGAGTCGCTGGTGTCAATTAATGGAAGGGAAGAGGATTGTTGAAGAGGGGAGGGGTTTAATGGGTGTTGATGAATGGAAGCTGTCGCACGTTCACGAGGGTGAAGAGAGCGAAGTGGCAGGGCCGGCTTCAACTTCTGCTTAGGTGGAATTATGAGAAGAGTAAAAGAAGACTCTTAATCTTAAGGTGTGAGGTTCGATGAAGAGTGGAGCCCCAATATGTAAGATATGTTGTGCTGTGAGCACAAAATATCTAATGTGAAAAGATGAGTAAAATCTGATGATATTCTAGGGAACTTGGGAGGCTTTATATACAGCAAAACTATGAGTGGCGCAATCTTAAAGAACAAAAGCACATGCTGAGGAAAATAGGAAACAAGAGGGACAATGGGAAAAAGAAGGACAATGGGAGAAAGAAGGACAATGGGAAAAAGAAGGACAATGGGAAAAAGAAGGACAATGGGAAAAAGAAGGACAATGGGAAAAAGAAGGACAATGGGAAAAAAAAGGACAATGGGAAAAAGAAGGACAATGGGAAAAAAAAGGACAATGGGAAAAAGAAGGACAATGGGAAAAAGAAGAACAATGGAGGGCTCGACACAATAGGACACATGATGTCACATGTATTGATGACAAGATCACAGTGTAGGGAGTCTCACTCCCTTACACAGCACACTTGGTGTCTGACTCAAGGATACACTGCTCATTTTCAAGAAGAGTGAGAATGCGAGAAGATGGATATGGGAGGGAGGCAGAGGACTCAGATGGATCACAAGTGATGATAGAATGCAAGTGAGGGAAATTGGTGAGTGAGTTGAGTAATGCGATACACTTGAATAAATCTTCTGTAAGTTGCTGCACCTTGAATGCACAGGATATTGCTTTGCAGATCTGAGAAGTGGTGATGGATAAAGATGTGGATTTTGAGCATTGGAGCATAAGGGCCTCCTGGACCAATTGGACCTGGTGAATGGGCCCTTAATTACAATGATGAAGTAAAAGCACATCCCAGCAGGGCTTGGCACCCTGTATAGGCTCAGCAAAATCCCACTCAGTCCTCGAAAGGGTTGAAAGGATCAATGCATGAGCAAGAGTATCATTGGAGTGCCAGTTTTGGAGAGCAATGGGTTCAGAAGGGCCTGGGGAGGTGGTGGTGCCAAGGGCATAAGAAATAAGACCAGTAATGGTAAGATAGTGTTTTGCATTGCAATACCACTCAGAGTAATTACCCTCAGCTTTATCAAGCTTGGTCTCCATATAAATGATAGATATTCACAAAAGAGGGACTGATGGGATATGAGAAGTTGACAAGGGGGTGATGCCGGTAGACATTGTAGGCAGTGACTAAAAAATGGATGCCAAAAGAAAAAGTGTAATGAAGGGACTTCAATACAATAGGCCCATAACCTGTTAAAAATAAATCCCTAGAATATATCTCAGTCTCATATGATAGTACAATGGACTAACTAAGTACCTAGAATATATCTAATACATTTGTGATTAATATAAGAGTCAGTTGATATAGGAGAATATTAGCTTACCTCAGGCTTGTATGATAGTACAACAGACTGAGGTAAAACTATGGTATCTGCATGATATATATATGAAAGATGAACAATAGGTAGATGAGTGGCACAGAGGTGAGATGTTACGACCCATGTGCTTGGCACACCATCGGACCCAATCAGACCTCATGCAAAACTCCAATCGCTTGCAAACCATCAGTATTCCAACTAACCCCATTAAGCACCTTCATTGTTCCCAATTAGTATTTCCGTCCACCCTTTATCCTATACAACCAGCTTACACCTTTTCCGCCCCTGTAGTAGTCTACATCCATATTTGTAATGTTCCATCTATCGCTCTCTGTTTTCGCGTCACTCTACATATATGTAGTTCCATCTGCTCCATTAGTAATTTCCTTTGTTCTGTTTTCATTTGGATAAGTGCCAGTTTTCTGTATATATGCCGTTCATGTATCATAATATTAGGACAATCAGAATATCGACTCAGAACACTTGTATACCTCTCATAGTTCCGCTCTAAGTATTCCACTCCCACCCTTGCTTGCACTCACTCATTCTAGGTCTCCAACCTCATGACCCACTACTACCCTTCAGCTTCCAATTGGTGACTTACTGAGAGGACTATACAACAGGATAAGTTTCCACCCACCTGAAATTTAAGGACACCTGACAGTAACTTGTGAGGGCACAGCACATAAGCTGAAGCCAAGTCCTTCCGATCAGTCCCCATCAGCCTACCAATATTAGTCAGTTTTCAGTTCTTAACATGAGACATGGGAACAAGGGGAATAACAGCACAACAAAGGGTGTGCTATTTTTGTTCCTTTGTTACCATTGTTCACTTGATCCTGGTAACAGTTGACCCTGATCCATATATCCATATGTGCGGTGTCTTTGTTCCTCAACAGTATCAAGCTTCACCACTCCAATTGGGGTCTCATCGCATGTCTCGCAGTTAACTCTCCTCTGATTCATATTCAACCATCCAATCCACAGCATCTCAGGTGCTCAGCAATGCTCTCCAGTGAGTTGATTGTTGGCCATTAAGCGGAACATGGCCTTGTCATGCTCTTGGGCCTCAGGAGTCGCTTTTTGTAATCACTCGGTCATGCCATAGGTTTTTGTGATTGCATTATGAGTCCAAATGTTAGCGGGATCCTCACTATAACACCTCTTTTCACAATACATTTACTTTCTATAGATTGTGGATTCGTATATTCTAAGAATGCTTTATGGCACAACGTTGCCCATTTATCGAGTAGGGATTCGGGGCCTATCGCTGTAGTACTGCTGACAATACTCGCCCTAAAGAACTGGTGTCCAGAAGGCCCGCAATGCATCCTGGACCATCTATTGTCTCATCATAAAAGTAAATGGATCGCTGAGGAAGGCTGAGTATAGATAACCAGTTCCCGGTCGTTGATCCGAGGAATTGGTTCAATAATGTGGGTGTCGATGAGTGCCAAAGTAGTGTTGTGTCTTTAAGAGAAATAAGTCAGGTGGTGAAAAACGAAGCTTTATTCTTCAACAGATGTGCGTCTGGTGGTCGTACGAAGTAGGTTCTTAGTTGACGATTGGTTAGCAGATTGCGAGGATGAAGACCACTGGGTCTGCGAGGGGGCTATGGGAAAGTGCCGCGCAGGGTGTCGCGACTGCCGCAAACACCTCAAGATACCCTTAAATGCACTTAACTAGTATAAGATAGATATAGTTTGTATATATTCTTCATAACATATCAATCTGCCTACTGGGGCTCTGCTAATTTACTTTAAGACTGTTTTTAATGTTTAAAATTGCGAATTAGCCCCTTTTTTAAGAGAATATATCATTTTAAACTGGTATTTTGAGTATTACCATTCAAAATATAGCTATGTTTTAGTTTGAAGCCAAAATGTATATTCGCGGGAATTGTCCACTTTTCGGGGCACCCCTCACAGTAGCAGTGCGCGGCAATGATACTCAAGCGGGCTCTGTGGACTGTTCCTTTTAGTGGGTATAAACTTGAAGTTGAGAGGGCTCCATAGCGCCCAGCTACATGCGAGGGAAGTTGATACCTAATAGTGCGTTTTGATCGTCGTCAGATAGGCCCATAACATACTTTCAGTTGGTGATACCATAGCAGGGTTAGAAACCGAGTAAGGGAATATACTAGTGGGCTCACTGATATTGTAACAATAACAGTAGTATTCTGCTGTAATGATCTGATGGAAACTACAAATACTGAGTGATGGGTAGCCAGGGAAGGAAAATTGGTTAAGTAAGAAATTCCGGTCGCACTATCTTTCTGGTACTGTTTCAGAAGACCAGCGAGGCGATTTTCACTTATCGTGTGCTCATAATCCTTCTCGGCATCACTAATTTCTTTGACAACGCTCTCTACCGTGACGCCTTCATTAGTTTGCATTTTAAAGCTACAGACTACTGTACGAGCAGGGACAGGAAACACGTAGTACGCTTCGGCCAGCATAATACGCCCGTTGTGGATATAGGTTTGAGAAAGGGTCGTACGTGAAGAGACGTCCGTGATGAATATGTGAGCTGCTAGAAACGCGAATGGCAGTCAAGTTGCGTTGCCATCATTGGCTGTGGAGACTATTCCTGACGCATGAGGGATTGCATGGTAAGTATGGCACGAGTGAGGGGGCTCAGTGTATAGCCTTCCGTGCGTTGGTAGACAAGTCATTCCTGACAACTATATAATGGTCCGAATAACGGTTCTAGGGCTAAGGGATACACGCTATGAAGTCTAGATGCCAACAGATAAGTCCGGAGTGTAAATATGAAGTGCCAGGTCAATTTTCAAGTCAATGGGTACGGAGTGAAGCGTGCAGAAAATCATTCATCCAAAAGATAACGAGTGTTGGCATCTGGCTCGAGGGCGTGCTGCAACCGCATGGCTAAGACCAGCTTAAAAATGAATTCTTTGGGTCTTTATGAGAGATGGTCCAAGCATGCGGGTACTAAGCTTTAAGGAGTTATTAGAACCATACACCATGCTTCCTAAACAATGGCCATGTATTGTGACGGTAGTCATAATAAATTTCAAGTTTGCAACAATGGCTGTGAGAGAACGCTGCTGGTCAATGGTATGTTATTCGAGCTTGAGGGAATTGTTTGGTCGTCATCTCACTTGAGTAGCGTAGGGTGAGTAAGTTTGATTGCTAGTGGAATACCAAAAGTTATGAAATGGCCGAAAACAGAAATAAGCAGGAATCCATTCAGAGGACTGAAACCTGCACCAGTCCGTTAGGATTATTTCGAGTGTTAAAACCAGTGGTAGTTCTGTTCCCTTACTAGAAGACAAAAAAATGAACGTGATGGCGAAAGAGTGCCTGCTTCACGTCCCATTCAGGTATCCGTAGACTCCTCTCGCATATGCTGCTGACAGGATGGTTTCCTTCCAGGAATACCATTTGTTTCCATCAAATATTTCGTCTGATGCAAGATGAAAAGGGTGTGGTTGGGAGAACATTATTTCTAGGATTGGTCGGGGTGAGCTGAATCGGGGTCAGGACTTGTTAGGTACTTTCAGCCATCAGTCAGCGTTGGATTCATTGGTGTTAATTCTGTTGTTTTTAGTATTTTGGGATGGGGCCCATAACCTGTGATTCCCCAGCCCTGATGTCTATTCGTGTACTCACAAATATAACCCAGGTCCACCTCATGTTCGGCCGAACAGTCAACAAGCCTATGGCAGGCCAAGGCCTTCCTCGACGCCGCTTCTGGAAGCAGCAGCAAGCAAGCACACCTGGCAAAACGAGCCATGCCAACCATCATGGAAGACATGGGGTTTGTATCAACACCTTCTCCTCTCGACATGATTCCCTCAATGCCAACGTGAACAGGGTGTCTGCTGACCACATTGATGCAGTCTGGCATTGGGTGGAACGCTCGCCGCGAAGTATATGGCAGCAAGATCCCGAAACAGGTGGGCTCCGTGACAAGCGCTGCTGAAGTCCTCGTTGACGCCTCTTTACTTTCAGGCTGTTACCGCGTTGGCTAGGTTCTATGTTGGCGAGACATACAGGGTACCTTGGGCGGAGGTTCCAGTTCCTGGCTCATTGACAAAGAAGATCTTCCCCTTCATTGAGGAAACACTGGCTACTCTCAGGTCAAAGGGCTGTCAAAATCAAGGGACCATCAACTTTCTGGAACTCCTCCAGTAGTTGCAACCTTTTTTCTGGCGCGTGGGTCCCATCCCGGCTTCCTGGTGTATCCCTGTTCTTAACTCATCCTCCCCCTAGGCGATGGCTGCAATCCATGCTCGATTTCCCAAGGCAGCCTTCGTGAAACGTATCCAGGTCGTTCGTCACCTCGACACTCGGCATCCTTCAGCCAATGGCCAGAGGTGGTTTGTGCGGCTGACGACGCATGCGATGCTGATGTTCAACTCAGCATGACGTTTCGTGAGGCAGAGACTCGAAACGCCTTCTTGCATTGTCTGCACGTCTTTGGAAGACGGAAGAGGTGACGAGGGCTAACCGGGAGCACTTGTCAGTCATCAGTCGACGCACTGAGCAGTTTTCGCCTTCAAAACCTTGAGCGTCGGCTCGACACCTTCCAGCAGTGGTGGCGTCCCCTAACCTCCCATTCGCTTCTTTCCATATGGCTCGTTTCCCATGTCAATGCCGCCAGAATACCCTGCACAGTTTCCTTTACCACCCCAGTTTTTCGTTCCAATGACATCTTCAGTGTCAATCCCGTTGCAGCACTCAATCTCGTCCGCTTCATCTCAACCGTCTCTCGGAACATCAGCTCGAAGCCCATTGCTCACGCCATCCCCTGCTCTCCCGCCTTATCACCCTGTCATCCCCCGATACCTCGCTCCTCATCACCACCTCTAGCAATCCTGAAAAAAACTACTAGTACTCCACCGTCATCCCCTACCACTACCATGTCCACACAGACCGCTAGCTACAGTTCCCCTTCTACCCCGAGCCGGTCTGTACCACATGTTGTACACATCCTACCCACCCAGGGTTCACGGCTTGCGAGCCGAGCCCCAGAATCTCTGATACCTTATGTTGTCACCCGCACGGAGGAACAGATCTTCTATGTCCTTCCTCTGATACCATGCATCCCTGTCCAACATCAAGTCAGGAGCAGCCGCGATCTCATCCTGCCTCCGCCAGAGGCCTTTTCTACCCTCGGTGCATCTCTTGCATCTGTGCCACCCACCTACCCTCCGTTTCACACCCATAACTATACCAGGAACGGCGTGCTTTTGTTGGTTCAACAGCCGCTTCTTTTGTGGCCCAGTTATGGGCCCAAAAAACCTGGGCGAATATCCCGACATCGCGACACTGGTGAGCATGGGAGGATGGTACGTCGGTCGAGGGTGTGAGCTACACGCTGCCACCGAGACTGATTAATGAACGGTGGGGCAATTGTCCAGGGTGGCGAGCGAGACGGCGACCGCAAGGGGAACAGCTGGTGAGTGTCCTTATGTGAGGAAAACACTAAACCGTGACCATATTTTACTGCAGGCCCGAACTGTGTGGGCGAAATGTCATTTCTGTATCACAAGGATCAATGCCCACAAGGCCGCGGGACATACGATCGATCAGACGCTAGAGAAGCGAGAGGTCTGTAAATCAGTTTCACAAATCATTTCAGGAAAAGAAGCCAAAGAAACGAGCAATTGAGGCTGTTCAAAACCAGTAAACTTAGTTCTCCTCGTGTGCTGTCCTTTTGATGAGCAAGGAAGTGTGTACAGATTGCACAGCTATAGGTAAGGCATCCTCAACGCATTCTACAGGGGCTGATGAAATGTCCGATTGAAAAGATCATACTCTTCTTCGAACGTTTAGAATGAACATCTCGGTATCAACATGCGGCTTCCTTCGAACGAAAAATGTCATTTCCGGACTGTGATTGAACAGAATGGCTCTCTCGATCACGAGTCAATACGAGCCAATGCTCTCAGCCAATTCAATTGCTGATCACAATGCTGAACATTACAATGGTCAGTTCAGTCAGACATAATGAAGCAAAATGTTGTTGTTTGGAACAATCTTCGGTCAATTCAATCATTCAACAAACGAATTTATTTCGATTGAGGGAGCCTTTCTATACTAACCCTTTGTCATGACATTTAATCATATCAAGGGTCAACTAATGCTACCTCATGAAGATGAGTTCGAACCGGGTTCGAACCTGAACCGAACCTGAATCTAGGTTCAGGTTCGAAAGTTCAGGCAATCGACAGAACCGGACCTTGGGTTCAGAGAAATATGTCAGAGAACCGGGCTGAACCGGACTTTGACACCACTAGACTCCACAGCCAGTGGACACCCTCCCATGTCAAGACAGAGGTATAGGAGGGGGACTCCTTATCTCGTTTTGTATAGTGGCAAGGCCGCGTGCCGTACCGTACACGAGTTACCCCCGTATATCATCAGATGGAATGTGATATAAATCGTGATTATATTGATGAATCGACAATATATATTTGGTTGTGGTGAAAATGACCTTGCTATGATATGCCATGAGCTTGAACTGGCAACCAGAGACCATCCATGCGCCGAATCTCCCGGTCAAACAGCACCTGAGAGACTTGCCCACACAGCAATTCAACACGCCACACGTACTGTCGCTCCTGTACTTGTTCGTCCATAGTAGAGCAGCATTTATTGAATTTTCTTTTGGTTAATTATGCCGTACCGACCCGTTTACGGCCGTATTTTCGCCCGTACCGTACCGTCACCATGATTTCATTTTTCTTTACGGTACGGGTGATGGCCCCTTTCATACCATATTTCACCCGTACGTATACGCCCGTAAACCGTAACGGTACGGTGCGCAGCCCTACACGGTGTGTCGTGGCCGCGAAATGGAAGTACTGAATGAACTGATTATTGGCACGGAGGCGTTGCAGTGTCTGTCAGAGTAGCAGCAGGGGTGTCTGCGTCGATAATAGAGTTAGGCCTGCCTCGGTGCACAGCTGGAATGGGCTGGTACCTCGCTACGGACATTCCTTGGGATAGTCAATATGATCCATTTAGTTCGTGCATGTCCATTCGTCCTGCAACGACTTTAGATGCAGATAGGTAGTGTGACTATCCACACGGGACGGTTGCATATCGTCCACGACAATGAGGGACAATGAAGGGACAGTGAGTAGAGAATTTGTGGATATACGCATACATAAGCTGGTACAACCGGAATTAGACTCATCGCCAGCAGAACATTTCCTACAGCCACGATAACATACATTCTTGATACGGCCCAAAACGACGGTCATAATATCAGAAGTAGAATCTATACCACTCAGGATGAGTTAGAAGTGGCCAATAGTGAATATACTGTAGTCACTTCTTATATTTATAGTGCTGCTGCCATTTCTTTGACATCATTGGTAACCGCCATGAACCCCTGATACCCATCCTCCGTCGTAATGTCCGTATCCCACCTCTCTGCTGGAACTGTGTCGATCATGTAATCGGTAGACGGCGCAACGTAATTGGGATCTACACGGCCGGTTGCTTTGTCCATGCAATAAAACGCAAGCCTTTGTCCCATGACACTGATCCCGTGAAGCCTAGGTGTGGGGGTGACATTGTAAAGGGCACGAAATCTGGCCCTCATCTGCGCGTCTGCGTCGACTCTGCTACAGATGTGGTCGAGATGGAGAGGGGTTTTAATTTCAAGGAAGAAGATGGGCAGATCGTTCACTTCGACGACGTAGGTAACGACGAAGTCGATAGTAGGCACACCGACAGCCTGGGGAAGGGGGTACTGTGGCTCAATGGTAAAAGTATCATCGGTGAAGCAGACTTTATTGAGGATCTTGTCGAACACCCCATAGTACTAGTTTTCGATGGTCGTGTTGTGCGGGATGCGAGCGAATTGGTCCAGTATGCGTTGAGGCAACATGTTGATTGTTGATCGCTGATTTGGTCGAATCTGACGCAGATCGTTTCATCATTTCCAGTCGGAGATTAAAAACGGGCTATAGGAAAGTGCCGCACGACATGTTTCTTTTTTCAAAATAAGTAGATACTTCATCAATTTTTTGTTGGATCAACAAGCATGGAATAGTCATGCGATGGCCGTATTCGGCTATACGGCTACACGGTCATACGGTCATGCAAAGGCCGCAATATGGCCTTACGGCGATATAAACACAGGTAACAATAGTCATTTCGTACCCTTGTCTTGATATCATATATTTGTAAGATGTTTCTGATATATTATATGGATATTTCTCTTGGCTACTAGATAGTTTAAATACAAGACAATTTAGTTAGTATCACCTCAGCTATTTGGCATACTGCGCGCAAATACTGAGGTGAGATGGTTATCACTACTTTTATTTATCTTTCTTACTCATTTATTACCTAGTATTAATTGTTGTATCTAGGTAATCAATTCAGCTATTTGGCATACTGTGCGCAAATACTGAGGTGAGATAGTTATCACTACTTTTATTTATCTTTCTTACTCATTTATTACCTAGTATTAATTGTTGTATCTAGGTAATCAATTCAGCTATTTGGCATACTGCGCGCAAATACTGAGGTGAGATAGTTATCACTACTTTTATTTATCTTTCTTACTCATTTATTACCTAGTATTAATTGTTGTATCTAGGTAATCAATTCAGCTATTTGGCATACTGCGCGCAAATACTGAGTATTAATTGTTGTATCTAGACTCTTAATGCTAATATTTTGTATTGGAAACTACCAAAATAAAATAATATTTGACATAAGATCATCAAAACATGAGCACTGTTACATCTAGTGTACAGTTTCCTGGTGAAATATACCACTTTAATTGGCACATCCCTGGTTTTAGCCCTTCCTCGAGTAATATATATGCTCAAATAAACTTATTAGAGTCTAAGATAACAAAATATAAATTTTAAATGACATGAGTTCTAGGTTTACACCAAAGACTTGCAGTTGCCTTCTTAATTAGGAAGGTAACTGCCACGACACTGAAAGAACTTTGCTTGTGGATGACAGAGGCTCTAAAAAATGTCAAATGCTATATGTGAAATGCTCTATAGTGTGCTATATGCTTTAAATGAAAATTATATACAGAAAACACATTAGGGTTTAGGGTTTAGGGGTTCATTCCAAGAGTAGGGAACAAAAAAATATGGACTCTGGTAATTAATATCCATATTATCCTGCATCTCCTAGGTTTGTTAATGGATTGCCCAAACCTGTTGGTATGATCTCACAAAAGACATGTGTGCAAATGCCAAGCAATCCAACTCTGCCATGGTCCACAATTGTGATTGTGATGTATTAGTCTTATTTTAACAAAATCTTCTTGAAAAAGGAGTCCAGTGCTCTATCAAAATGTGCAAATACTCAATTCATTGCAAGGTAAAATAATTTAAGTATTTGATATTAATCAATGGCAGCCTAAATAGACTTAGAACCCCTGAAATTAAGAGTTTACTTGAATATATGCACCCTACTTTGCAAAGAAGGTTATGAGAGTGGTTTTTGCAAGCTGTTCTTTTTCTGTGAAAATACCTACTAAAATATGAATAACAATTCACTGATTCTGAAACTAGATTCAACTTCAATTCTAGCTAGTTTATATATAATCTATACTATTTAACAAACAGTAAAACTATTTATCAATGGGTCAAAAGGTTAAATATGGAATAAAACAATATTCAGCTAATATATGCTCTGTTTCCACTAGCCAGCCTTACAGGGTCTACTGTGATAGTAACTTATCAGGATCTTAATTTAGCGCTTACAGCTCTTATATGAATCTTCTCAGTATTTATTTATGCCTAAAACTGGGTAGAAATTATAAATGTATTCCTAATCTCAATATAATCTAAGATAATTCTAAGAGGTGGCAAGGGGGTAGGATTATTACCAGAAGCTCAAATAGAGGTGGCAAAGCTTCCAACAGCCCAACTAGGGATGGAATTTAACTGCTGCTGCAGTGACACAGATGTGGTGTAGTATGGGTTAAAATCAATTATATTTCAGTGGTGGAGCAGAGCTCCTTATATAGTTGCAATCTAAGACATGGATGAAAGTTCTAGCTACATGTTTTACCTATTTTTAGCTATTTTACCTGGAATATGCTGGAATATTCCAGGAGTTTCCATTCCCCTTCTGAGATAGCACATATGATTACCTAATATTCCCGTGCATTGTAAAAAATTCACAAACTTCCTCAATGTTACAGCTGTTCCGGGTGCATAGTGTGGAGTTTGAAAATCAATAAAAAAATTCTGCTTTGGTCCCAAAAATAAATTGCCATGTTTGTAATTCCATAATCGGGAGAAAGTAAGATATAATACTTTGTATTCACCATATACATGTATATATATGGGGCAACACTATTCCTATACTCAGAATTTCTTATTTCCTGTTATTTAACATTTGGACCTCTTTCAAAGAATCACCTCCTCCACCACAATTACACACTTTTTTGGTTTGAAACTTGGGGAGGATAATATTGTATATTATACTGTATATAAAAGTATAAACAAGAATGGATGCCTATATAGGATGGAATGTAGGTAAAGGCCAAACCTACACTAATGCAGCACACAAGTGTTGCTATTCCCTACATTCCATACTGTTAAAAGTGTAGAAAATGAATGGCAAGACTGGGGATTGAACCCAGGGCTTCTGCATATATAGCAGGGGTGTTAACCATTATACCACCTGACCCTGGGAAACAATGCTACCCAAAACAGCTGTAATGATAAAAATACCAAGTAAATTGTACAATTTTGGGATAATTCAGGAGAGTATTGTACAGTAATCTCGTGGTGATATAAATACATTTAAACTTTCTTTTCTTATGATTTGTTTGGGGAAATTGAAGAAAAAATAGCAAGATCTTAGAAATACATAACAGTGACTTCCACTATAACTTGTTCATTGACACATTTATTCTTTGACTCTTATTCTGACATTGCTACATCAGCTTTGGTTTTAAATCTCTGGAATGTTCTTATCTGCTTTAGTCATGTTGCCAAGCAACCCTAACACATGCTCATGCGAGTGTCTGTTGGTATTCATGGGGAGGACATTGAACGCGCCATTGAAACATGGGGGCTCTTGTACCCCCTTCAAAATTTGCTGTGGAGGATCTGAAGAGGCCCTCGTCAGCCACTCGACTATAATAAAATGAGCACACGGACAGTAGAACATAAGCTGATATTGACAACTGTCTCCCACTCCACTCAGCCTCTCTCATTGCATCCCATCCCAACCCTAACTCCATTCCTCTCATCCTTGTTACCTTCATTCAATTCTGATATTCCAAAACCTTAGGGGGTGCTCCCTCCTACATTGACTCATCCCTCCTTAAACCAGTCTCTTGCGATCTGGGGCTCTTCCATCACGACACAACCGGAGATCAACCCCAAGTGACAATAGAACACATTGCTGACACTCGCAACACACACCACAGACTGAACTAAGCTATACTACTTTAACATTACCATACATCATTAACCCCATCAGATCGTAGTTACCTTTTGTTATAGGCCGATTCACAAGTCAGTTGATTCCACTATACTGTGACGACTGAGTTACCTTTTGTTAGATACACCATACCACAATGCATTGGCCCAATACCAATCAGGGATCTTATTATCCATTTCCAACCTGGACATCTTGGTGGAAAACCAGATGTTATGACTTGATGTTGGGATGTCTATCCTAAAGAAGGGGAAAGTTAGTATGTTGTCATTAACCCACACAATCTGAAACCAGTTTTTACAATGCAACAACTTTCTGCATTTATCTGAGCAACTTCCCTCTATTGTTCAATCCTGCATAGTGTTACAGTTATGGACATTGAGCAAGTACTTCAAGATATCCTCTCCATACTTCCAACCTGGCTCTCAAGTCACATCTAAAAGTTCCCAAAGTTCCCAAACAACCCCAGTGGTCTCAAGACTCTTAAAAGTCACACAGATACCAGAGAATGCATCTTATTCCAAATATTAAGTCATAATCCAAAGATTATTTTTTAACTATGATATTTGTGGATATTTTAATGGGGCATCCATATCTTAAAGATAAAATTTTGGGGTAATGAAATATAAATTCACAGAATATGTAGCCATAGCCAGAAGGAATAGTCTCAATTCAAAATATGAGGACTTTTCCATAAAATGTTTTATATTCAATAGATTGTGAGCATCCTCACAGTTATTCTAAAGTCTCTGGTTTTTCAAGCTCAATAACTTCTGCATCAACTTCCATGTCCTTCACTACCTCCTGCACCTCATCATCATCACTTTCCAGCTTTTTACTCATCACAAACCTTTCCTCCAGCTCTACCATCACTGGATATATACTTTTTATCCCCATATCTTTATCTGCATACCTCTCAGATACTGTGATTATCCTGATATACAAGTAGGAAAGTTCTGTGAATGGGGATTGAATTGGGGATTGGATCAGGAGTTGGATCAGAAGATTTGTGAAAGATTGAACTATCTGAGAATGGGTCATAACAATTGGTCTAAATATTTATCTGCTCTTAATATAATTATTGTTTTTGACCCAGATATATACATTGGCAGAAAACCCAATACTTTGATTGGATGATAAGATGTCTATTCAAAATTAGGAAGTAGCAACTATGCCATGGTAAATCTGCACAACCTGAAATCCATTTTCAAGTACATACAATTCACCACATTAGTTTATGCTACTTACCTCATCCATCCAGTCATATGTGGTGTTATCATTATGGACATTGAGAAACCACACCAAGACATTTTATCAGCAATTCTACTAGACCTTATAACCAAGGGACACCTCCACAATCCAATGGTTACCAGATAACCCCAGTAGTCTCAAGACTAGCAAGATTTCATTATACTTGATAGTGATATATATATACTAGACTCCAATGGCCTTTGTCTCAGAGTCATCCAGTACAAATATAATCATCCACTCTTGGACATTTTAGACTTGACAACACTGTAGGAATGATTTGTAGAGAGTATACTTAGCCTAGATACTGAGATTTTGTTAAGCACTATTGTAAATCATGCATTATTCATTTACAATCCAAATAACATACAACCTCCACCCCCTCCAGTCATTATACATAGATGGAGAACCCAAGTTTGAAATATCACAAATTTTAGACTCAAAAGTTGACAATTATTGATGCACTTGTAAACTGCTCTACTTGGTCAAGTGGGCAGGTTACCAGGTTACCAAAGAAGAAAGATCTTAAATTTTGTCTATAAAACTCAAAAATGCCATGGAAATTGTGCTGGACTTTCATACAACCTATCCTGAAAAACCTGGTCTATTATCTGCCCTCTAGCCACATTATCCATGGACTCTGTACTCATTTTTGATGTCATTCACCTCCTTGCCTCCCACAGATCCCTCAGACTCTCCTGACTCCTTGGACTTCTCAGAATTCCCACCCTTGGACTCCTTATAATCTCCATTCACATCCTAGACAACCCATGCATAGTTGTCCAGGAAATCCCAGAACTTCCTGTAGAGATTCCAGAGATTTTCTGATATGGTCTTCTGCCACTGGTTTCCTTTCTCCAACAAAGTATTTATTAGAGTATGGTGACGTACGATTAGTATCACGCCATACCTCGTCTTGTGACTGCATGTTTCTTACCGGTTCACGCATGTGATTTGTTATATTTAGTTTAGTGTTCACTTAGTTCCGTGTTACGCACACACGTTCGTAGCACAGACCAGTGCACAGACCATGTATCGTAGTATATAGTTACTACCAGATGAGAGTAGAGCCTCATCTGGATACCTAGTTATATCACCGGTTATAGTCTCTACTCGCTCAACTCTAAGTGGCTTTCGCTCCTAGTATTGAGAGTCCTCGTACTGTGATTCCCCAGGTATCCCGACATCGAACAGTATTTTGGGCATCTATGCCTTCTGTTATCCACCCCAGTGCCTTCTCCAAGATCCTAGACCTTTCCACAGCCACTACAGCCTCCTGGTTTCTGGTTTTCATAGCTTTCTGTACCAGTGAGCATGTGACTTTTAGGTGTGTACATACCCAACATCCCAGACTGGTGACCAGATTTCTGGTAACACTGTGTGTTCCAGTCATGACAACTGGAGCACCATAGGTCATTCTTGGCTTCTAGGCAGACTGGTGGTAATTTCTTTTTCTGTGGGAGTTATATCAGTACTGGAAAATCCATGGGACCTTTCCCACTCACCTTTTACGGCAGAGTCCTGGACTCACCCTCAGACTCAGACTCCATCCTTATCTATTGCTTTACACTAGAAGATGTCAGTGAGAGTGTTAAGATCTAAGATAAGGGGGTGAAGGGGATACTATGTTGGGAGGCCACTGATACAAATTGTCCTACTCAGGGGGCTGACATAGACATTGTACTAGTTGAGAGGCCCAACTCTAAAGAATGAGTGGAGCTTGCCTTCAACTTATATGTTGTGCCCTCATACAAACTGTTAGGGTGCTCTGGTATTTCAAACAGAGCAGATAGTATGGTAGAGACTGAAAACAACACTTAGTTCAATTGACTGGAGGGCCAATATACTAAGAGTCATGGGGGGAAGGGTTGTGGCTTGCTGACAACCTTTTCAAAGGTGTTTTTTGGAAGGTAGTAAAGGGACTTAAGTATGAAGGGGGTAATCTAAGTCAATATTCTAACTACAGAGCTGTACCATACATGAGAAGACTTTATACAAATGTGTGATGGATGATTGGAGGTCCAATCAAAGAAGTGAGAGGGTGTAATGGGTCACAAGGAAGTGTGGGAAGGAAACAGATTAAACTAAGAGTAAATACAAGTATTCTAAGAAGTATTAGGTGGTGAATGACATATGTACATGGAATGGATGGTGTTGGAGTATCGGGACAGAGGTGGAATGGAATGACTAATATGGAAAACTATAATAAAACAAGTGTCAGGGCACTGCAGGTGCATGTGGTCAGAGATGCCAATAGTACTGTGATGGAGGGATATGAGGGTAAAACTAATGGCAGAGGCCTGAAATGATGGAGATCCTAATAGACAGCTTCAAAAAAAAGGAGAAAACATACCTCACTGGCAGATACCCTGAGCCTCTAGACACATTCCACTACAATCCAGGTGGCCTCTGCCTTCTCCTCTGCTGCTCTCCTGTCAGCCTTGTCAGCCTCCTTGTTCTTCCATTCCTCGTCCACTTTCTCTGCAGCCAATGCCACTTGATACCCCCACTCTAACTCCTTCTCCTCCTCTTATACCTTCCTTGCAACCTTTTCACATTGCCACCTCTGCTCCTCACACTACTCAAGGATTTGAGCAGTGGCAAGTGGGGCCTGTTAGGCAGACCTTTTGGATGTCCCAGGCATAGTGGTGGTGGTGCATTGGGCCCATGGTGGTGGTATGGAAGAAAGAGAAATTTTATTATTTTCAAGGTTTTATAGGCTCCTCATGTCCTGAACAATACCTCAAGATCACCTGACATCTTGATACATATGCATAACTGACAAACCTTAATGAGCTCTGGGACCTCTTTGGGAAATTGGCCTTAAAGGGAGGGTATTGTTAGGACTGGACCACCCACCAGAACCCGGTCCTACTCTACAAGTCATTATCTCTCCCTTTTCATACAAATCACTGATCGGGCCCCACCTGGAAATCCCAGGTATTTAGATTCTTGAAAATATTTGTCTTGATCTATTTTCTGAACCTGGTTGCCAACTATTTTATTAAGTCCCATGTGTATACATATTCCTGTTTCATCCCAGACTATAGTCACCCCTATCTGTTTCCAATTTTTCATTCCACCAGAATTGTAGTATGATCTATCTATGTATATAAACTAGCACAAATTTGTATTTTCAATCCAATCAGGAAATCAACTTGGTATCACCCAGTACACTCTATCAGCTAAACTCTCTAATTATATCTTCGGAATCCATGGGCTATCTGACTGAGTCTTTAAGGGTGCAGTACATAAGCTGAAGCCAAGTTGCACCTGCACCCCAAACCTTCCAGAGGTTCTCTCTGGGGACCTACATACATATGTACCTGTAAGCTCCAAGCTTGACAGCTTTCATATAAACACACCATGCATTGTATGTAATTCTCCTCCCCTAGTTGTTGAAAACAGTGCCTTTTGCCCATTGAGTGTAGGTGAAGTGATGTCGGTGTGGAATTATGAATAGTGAGTCAAGAAAAATATGCCACCAAGAGAGCATATAAAGGGTGAAATAGACGAAATGTGCAATTTGTAAGTCTTTATCACTGGCTATAAAGTTAGATGCTAGTGGGAAAAGGGAATACAATAGAAATATCATAGATCCACAACACACTCAATAGTCTTGGAGGACCTCAAGTCAAATTTCTTTTGCACCCACTCTTACCCCTTCCCATTATCTCATTCTGAAGGGTACAGAACCATTCAGAGCTTGCAATGTACCAGCAGATAGACACAGTACAGTCAACCAAGTCTGGCATCTATCATAGGATATTAATTCATGATGATACTGGAATGAAAGCACCAGAAAATTAGATATACATGTATTTGAAGAAAGCGATAGCATATACAGTAGTGATGCCCCTTGCAGGACATCATCAAACTGCCACCTCTCAATAATAGACTCAGTGCTTAAGAGCACAAAGACAGCCTCAATTCCCACAACAGCATTGATACACACCAAAATCAGAGCTTGTAACTTCACCATTGTGTCTTTCTTATCTAACCCATCTTTGCTATCTAGCATGTCTGATTGCTTCTAGCCTTGCAGGCTTATTTTTCCTTCCAGATATTAATGATAGTCTCATCATCAGATCTAGTCCTGGGATACACTCCATAACTTGAGAAACAAGCCACACAACCATGAGGATCATGATGGTACAGATTATGACAGCTAGTATGAATGAGTATATTAATAAGGGTGATGTGTGGATTAGTTAGAAAGTAACCAGCCTGGGTATTTCATGTCTTGGACAATATTCAAAGAAGTTGTCAGGCTTACAGGTATGAGACTAATGAGTGTCATGAAAAATATACTGACAACACAAGGTAATGCAATTTTCTAGGATATTCAAATTATGTCCAGGAATCAAAGAAGTTCATACTCACCCAACAGTCAAAGCTGAAGGGCCTTGCATTTTGCTCCTGTTTCATCTTCACTGCCATAAATTCAAAATGTTCACATGAGATACAAAGATAGGATTCAACCCAGCTAAGGACACACTTGTATGTATAAGTGGCTAGGTGCATCCATGAGTTCCACTCCCAGCCCCTATTCAAAGAAAAGAGCATCCTGTTCAAAGCTAATCTGGCTATGTTCAAAGTCAAACCACACCACTTCCTCATTCTTCAAAAACATGAGGTTATGAATTAACTGCTTATCATACAAGTTCTTCTGTTTTGAGCACTTTAGCCTTTTCAGCACTTCATTTTCAGCTCTAGCTCAACTGGTTGACCTGGTACCCCTCAGAACACTTGGACAGCACTATTTCACAGTATTGACAACCCTCAAAAGTCCATTTCAGTCATCCTTTCCATAAGGAAAAGCTCTTTAGGTCATTTTGACACAGTTGGTCTTTGTTTTTCAGTCATCCTTGAATGTGACTAATCCACCAGTTTACAATTCATTCATTGTTGGGTATTGGGTTATCATATACAGTAGTCTGGGCTCCCATCAATCAATTTCCCTCTCTCAGCCAGGATATGGAGGCTCTGCTGGCCACCCATCTTTAGGTTCTTTTTGGACACTCTCTCAGCTTGGTACTCTATGCATGCAACCTACCTTTAGAATTCCACTGAACATCCCTCAGTTAGCACCTCCACACTCGTGACTACCCTGTTTAAAAGCACTGTTGAACATGATGGAATCCCCAGTAAATGTAAGTAGGCATATATTTTGGGTTTCTTACTTAATATCCTTTTATTATATTTTCTATATTTTCATCATACACTACTATTCACATTCTTCAAATATCACATCTCTTAGATAGTTCAAAGCTGTATGTATACTTGTGGGTGCTGTTATGACCAGACAATCCCGCCGGACTCTGGGCACTAACCTGTATGCCACCACACCCTACATGCACCAATTGTCTGTTTATAGGATTTCCCACCCAGACTCCGTACATCAAGACTTGTTACATTCGACCTCATTACGACACATATCAGTCACCGGACTTCCCCCAGACTCTGTCTCTGTCTATGTCTGTCTTCATCCCACACATCAGTCACCGGACCCCGCTCAGAATCCCGTCACCACTCTAACTGAGCCCCATTCCCATTTTAGTCAAATGACCTGTCATGATTTTGGACTCCGCTCCTGCTCCATTTCCCATTATGGGTTATGCTTTGTCACGATTTGGACTCCACTCCGTTCCATCCCATTCCTAACACCAATTTGGTGTTTACTATTCCTGTTTTATGTTTTGCTCGTTTCATTTCATTATTACTGGATTCGGTATGTCATTTACTCCACGGTCTATTTAAACTGGCAGATGTTGTACATACAATCCAGTCAGAAAATCGGCTTAGATTCCCCCCAGTAATCTAATACATTTTCTCCTCTAAAAACCCTACTTAATTCACACTGCTCACACTAGTCGGAGCCCACGGGCTCCGGCATATCTATCTCTCTCACCAGTCTCAACTCACAACCCACAACCTCTGACTTATGACTCACAACCCACAACCTCTGACTTATGACTTACGACCCACGACCCCTGCCTGGACTCCCCGGGCTTCCCATCTGCCTGTCTGAAATTGGACGACACGATCTAGCAAGGGTGCAGCCTATAAGCTGAAGCCAAGTCCTACCAGATATTCTGCGGGTTTCTCCAGAGACCCACCCTGTACATATCCTAACAGGTGCACAAGGTGCCAAAAGAGACAGACACACTTTTACCCGGAAACCATGACTTGCAGACATCCATAGTGTCTTGTAGCAAGCTGTGATTGGGTTACTGTGTCAGCTACCATTTAGGTAACATTACTTGAATCTAACTACTCAGTTCTCAGCTTTGAACTTACTACTCGAACATGCTCATTGATATCAACATCTTCTCACACTCTTTTAATCTTTCCCATGATTCATTTATTGTTTCTACTCTGCTTCTTATAGTCTATTTGACTAAGAGTTGTATTGCAAGAACCAACTTGTTTACTCTTCTATGAGCTGTCTCAAGCTACTGGACAGTTGCTCTTGGCTACTCATACTTCCTCTATACCAGCACTAATTGTCTAGTAATTACCATGTTGTACTTTGATAGTCAATACTACTTTATCATGCCTAGATGGTTGATACTCTTTGTATATTGAGCAGTCAGAATCCTACAACTATTTACAGTAAACAGCTTGCTACCCCATTAGGAATCCTTCTCTTGTTTAGGCAAGTCTAATGTTCACCCTAACCTCTTCATACTCACTTGTGTTTTCATTTTCAGCACACCACCTTTTGGCTAGATGATGGGATGTGTGCCTTAAGAGGGAGTCAGTGATCATGCACCTATCAATCAGCACATCAGATGCCCGAAGTGTATGAATCACTAGTTCATTTCTTGACAATCTTATGCCTTTCAGACCCCCAATAGACTCAAGACTCAAGAAGTATACCTTGATAAAAAGACCTTTTTGTCTTGTCTTTTTCTAGATCCTCATTTGGCCCTCTGATTTACCTTTTGGGCTCATTGCCATAACTCCCTGTCACCCTATGTTTCTCTTTGCTTTTCTAGCTATCCTTGGACTTACATCTCAAGACACTCAGTTTGTCTATGCTTCTCTTGAAGATGGTCATTGGCCATTTTGGCCCTCTGATTTCTTGGTTGTCACACTCACACATTCTTTAGTTGTTTTCAAGATACAATTAATAATTGTTTTAATCTAAAGTACAAATAGGAGATGGTCCCTCCACTGATCCTTCACATCTACTATTTCTACACTTTTAGACATCCTATTCCCTCCCATCATGACCAGAGTTGTTACAGGCCAATCTACCATCCCACAATAACTTTGGCCCTAAAATCCCTTTTAGGGATGCTGCAATCTCTTGTAAGGGCTCCACTACTGACTCTAATGATATTGATGTGAAGGTACACCCATTTTTGCTGTGGTTACACTGTGAACAGGCTCTGCCCTGTTGAGGCCCATGGGCATGTATCAGATTCCACCATCATGCATCCCACACATGACAGGCCCTTTCCTGGGAACAAGACATTAGAAAACAATAGTAAACACAATAAAGGGCAGCATACCTCTTGGACCCCCTGATCTCCTCCACCTCATCCTCCCCATTTTCATTGTTATCAAAACATTTTATTTTAACCTGGTCATCATTATTAGCAACAAAGAAAAGGAAACAAAAAATATAATATTGCATACCTTTGATGGCCCTGCCAATGCCTTACCCTTCCTTTTTACCATCCCCTTCACCTCACTGGTGGTCTTCTTTTTCACCACCAATGCCTCCCTGCACTCCTCCTCTGCCCTCCTCTTACATTCCACAGCCGTCTCCTTGGCCTCTGAACATTGTGCCTCCTCAGCCTCCTGAAATTTGCATCAGAGTCTTGTCACCTTGTCTTCATCACTGTAGAAAGGAAGAAAGAGTGAGTACCAGGGATGGGAGTGAAGACAGGAGGCAATGAGTATATTTTGAATATTTTGAATTTTTATATTCCACTAGCATGTGTTTTGACTAATAAGTCATAGGTGCAGTTATTTACTCAAGCAGCCACATGAGGTGTTGCAAGATATATTGTGCTGTGAGCACACAAAATCTCTAATGTGAAAATATATGTAAAATCTGATGATATTCTAGAGAACTTCAAAGACCTTATACAGTATACAGCAAAACTATGAGTGGCACAATCTAAAGAACAAAAGCACATGTTGAAGACAATGGGAAAAGAGGAACAATGGAGGTGGAATATTCAAGCAAAATATGACAATATAATCTTTCCACAATGATATAGAACAAAGGAAATATAGAAAAAATGAGAAAGGAACATGTGGCCATTGACCACTCAACACAATAGAATGCATGACATCACAGGTATTGATGACAAGATTGCAGTGTAGGGAGTCTCACTCCCTTACACCTCCTTGGGACTTAAATGTTGACTTTCTCCAGTCAACCTACTTGTCAGGGTTTGAAGGGCAACATCATTGGAAGGAATATCATCAGGATCAACAATAGCTGTGACTGGGATGCGTCTCCCTCCTGACTGGGGTGAGCACGATCCCACCTTTCCTCTACACCCCCGGGCCGTGCGCTGATCAAACAAGAGTGGGGGAAAGACTCTACCTCCTACCATCATACACCGTTTGGCTGCCCTCACGAGTGCCAAGTTGGAGAGAATCTCCCCATACATCCCACCACCCTGGGAGAGAGAGAACCCCTGGGGTGACCGCCTCCAAACCATCCTCCCAGCTGCACGCTCTTCTGACGAAGAATGCCAAAGGTTCATCAACCAGCTCAAGAGCCGCATCCAAGTAATATCTACTGACACGTCTCACCTGGCCGTATTCACTGATGGATCAAGACGACGATCCAATGGCTATACACGGACAGGATGCAGCTTCTCAGCAGTACATCTTGGTACAGAGGTAGCCTCTGGCCAATGGGGCCTGGGATGCAGGGCAAGCGTCTTCGATGCTGAGATGCTTGCTCTCGCTGGTGCTGCCACCTGCCTGCCAGGAATCATTGACCAGTTCCTCTCCATAACGTGTGCAACATTCTTTGCTGACAACCAGGCAGCAATATTGTCTATTATCGATCCATCACCACACCCAGCACAACTGTGTTCAGCCCTATTCCACAAACATGTTAATTCCCTGCTTACCTCCTCCTGGTGCACCTCCTTGGAAATATCATGGGTCCCAGGCCACTCAGGCTTTCAAGGCAATGAACGCACAGACACACTGGCAAAGCAGGCCACCTCTGCTAGGCCAGTACTGCACTCGACTATCACTTGGGCCCGGGAAAAGGCCAAAGTCCACTCAGTTAGAGAATGGGGCAGGGATTGGGCCGCCAAACCGCACTCGAATGCCTCAGCTCTGGTCCTCACTAGCCTGCCATCGCTCAAACTCTCTCCCATCCACAAGGACTTCCCTGGCTCCCAAGCACAACACACCCGCCTCATCCAAGCAATCACCGGGCATGGCTTCCTTGGGGAGCACTACTCTTGCTTTCTTCCCAACCTCTCCACTGCCTTCCCATGTGGCTCCGCACCTCTCCAGACGTGCGAACACATCCTCACCAGCTGCTCCCTCTTTGAATTATACCGCTCCCTCCTGTGCAAGGTCTCGCGTGGACTTGACCTAGCCTTCCTCTTGGGCATGAAGTCGGGGCTCAGGGCCGTTTCTAAGTTCATTTGCCAAACTGCTGCCCTTGCGAAACAGCCTAACAGACCTCAGAATCCCATTTCGACCCAACCTGGCACGCTTGAAACCACACAAACTCACAACCCACCCTAGAGGCCCCTACCTTGCCACAGACTTCCCGCTTGACCTACGCCTCCTATCTCCTGGACACAGAAAACTCTCCTTCTAGCTATTTGTATTTCCTTCGCGTACTTATATCCCCTTTGCATGCTTGTATTATCCTCTTGTGTCTCTTTCTTTTTGTGCATACAACCCCCACTTCCCACCTCACACCGAAAACCCAGACTGCTTCTCTCCCACCAAAATCCCTCATACCCATGTAGCTCACTCGGCACTTTGTAATTCCGTAGCATAGTTGAGTGGGGACACCATGCCCCTGGCCACAGTTAGTCCTTGTTACTTGAAGCAGGATACAAATATATCAAAAAAAAAAATCTATAGTCAGCTGACTTACACAAATTTCACTGAGTCATTTTTATGTGGTACCTCCAAGTCTTTCACACCATGATGCTATCACCTTTCCTTCAGTAGCCTGGGCCCCACTCTTCTCATGTGCACCTCATTCCAATACCATCACCATGCATTTGACTAACAACATCCAAGTTCAATATGCCCACTCCAGCCATTCAGCTTCACCTATTCGATTATCATGTCCACAATGTGATCACACTTTCTCTTCTACCTGGGGACGTAAACAACATATTCACACCATTCACCCCTTACCCACAAGGGACACAATGCCTTGCGGTGTGTCACTTGATAATGAACCTAGCCCTTCACCACCTCTCAGCACCAACCCTCATTCTCGCAGTCCAAGCTCTTTCATCCATGTCCCATATACTATTGATGGCGGTTCTCCTTCAGTTGACTCCATGTCATCATCATTATTCTCATGCATCTTCTTGAGTTTGACTGAACAAGGACAAGAGAATATTGGGACTCCCAGTATACCTAGCATCCAAAACTATCACATCACTGATGATGAAGACAAGGATGATGTGGCCTCATCTCGAAGACCCCCTAACTCACATTGTTCATTCAACCATGTTGGCATTGGAGAGGAACCATCCCATCTGGGCTTCAGTTGTCCAGTACATGAAACCCCAAGTGTCTATGGTTATGAGCCCAAGATAACATGAATATATCATCCTGACTTAACAGGCAAGTTTTTAGTTGCTTTATCATCACACTTAATCAAAAGATGAGGTAGGTCTGCCCTGTGATGTCTGTGGTATGCCTTTTCCCCCTGGATGCCCACCCAATCCAAATAAAAACAATGCTCAGCCTGATGATTGGTCTCCCTACAAAAACCGAGCACAATTTGAACTTGCTGAACTCCTTTACAGTAAGGGTCAAATGTTGGCAGGAAATATTGATCAGCTCATGAAGATCTGGGCAATGCATGGAGATGAACATGGTGAAGAGTCACCCTTCCTCAATCACAATGACCTTTACAAAACCATTGACACCACCACCATTGGTGATGTGCCTTGGCAATATTTCATCACAACTTATGACAATGAGATTCTTCAAGTGGGTGAAGTCCATTCATGGATGACCGCAAAGCATACTGTCTGGTTTCACAACCCACATCTCCTTGTCCACAATATCCTATCAAACCCTGACTTCAAGGATACATTTGACACATCACCATACCAGGAACATGATACAAATGGTAACCACTGATACCATGACTTCATGTCAGGGAATTGGGCATCGCGGCATGCAGTAAGTCTCATTGTCATCATGCATGTTCTGATATCAATGCTCATCAATATTTGTAGAACATTATCACTAAAGATGTTACTACACATGGGTCCATGTTTGTGCCCATTATCCTGGGCAGTGATAAGACAACAGTTTCTGTTGCCACAGGACACACTGAGTATTGGCCAGTCTATCTCTCCATTGGGAATATTCATAACAATGCTCAATGGGCACAAGAATGGCCTTGTTCTATTAGGCTTTCTGGCCATACCAAAGAGTGAGCTCAGTTCTTCCATGGCTGTAATGCTACATATTAACCCTGAATTGTATCAGCAGAAAAAAAGTATAGGGACAATGTGTCATACCGAAAATTTCATCGGCAACTTTTGCACACCTCACTCGCAAAGATTCTCGACCCTCTCAAGACTGGTATGACGACTCCAGAAGTGGCAGTATGCCCTGATGGACACTATCGAAAAGTGATCTATGGTCTTGGTCCTTATATTGCCAACTACCCTGAACAAGCTCTTTTGGCATGCATTGTGCAAGGGTGGTGCCCAAAGTAAGTCTCATTTCTCTTGAAACATTTCACTGTCTTACTTATTCCTCAGATGCACTGCGCCTCAGAATAATCTCAATCAAACTGAGGGCATCACACTTCGATGTCAGGAACATACAGAACTACTGGTCTGTGAGTTTGAATCAGGACTTCTCTGGGATGGTTGGGGTGTAGTTGGCGATATTGTGGTGAGACTCTTGTTGCCTTTTTTCATCCTGATCATGGCCATGCTTTCCCTTCTGTCTACCCATGTCCAAATTCTTCTCATCTATTATCATGATAACTCCCATGCCCTTGCACCAATTGCTCTTCTTTCACCTTATCAACCATTATATCTGACCTCATTCCTTGTAGCCATTCACAAACAATTTTCCCCATGCAGATAGTAATGAGCTCATATCTCCTGACCTCCTTCATCAAGTAATCAAAGGAACATTTAAAGATCATCTGGTGACATGGGTAGAAGAATATCTTGTACTTGCACATGGCCGTACACAGGCGAATGAAATTCTAGATGACATTGACAGACGGTTAGTAATCTACCTCTTATACAACTTTTGGTATATTATATATGTATTCTATTCTTGATAGAATTGCTCTTGTGGCCCCATTTTCTGGATTGAGAAGATTTCCAGAGGGTCGGGATTCAAACAGTGGACAGGTGACGACTTAAAGGCACTTATGAAAGTAAGTCATTTATTTGTTTTTTTTTTCATCATAAAATAACTAAGTGGTGTATTAGGTCTGGTTACCTGCTGTTGAAGGATATGTTCCTGTAGAAATGATACGCACCATTTGTGCTTTTTTAGAATTTTGTTATATTGTGTGCTGGGATGTCATTGACACTCAATCTTTCAGTGCTCTTGAAGAGGCTCTCTCACGCTTTTTTCGCTATCGTATAATATTTGAAGAATGTGGCATATGTACTGAAGGCTTCAACGTGCCTCGACAACATTTTCTTGTACATTACCTTGCTCTTATCCGAGCATTTGGTGCACCCAACAGTCTCTGCTCTTCTATCACTGAGTCAAAACACATCAAGGCAATCAAACAACCATGGTGATGTTCCAACTGCTACAAAGCCCTTGGTCAGATGCTCTTGACTAATCAGCAACTTGATAAGATAGCTGCTTGTCATGCTGATTTTGCAAGTTGTGGTATGCTAGCTGATACTTTGATCTCAGGTAGGTTATAATATATATGAATTACTGTAGCAAATGGCTAACCACAGTCGTCATTATATTGTCCAGACGTTGAAGAGGAATGCAGGAACACTGGGACAAAACTTAAAGAGAAAGAGGACAATGATGGAGGAGACATTATCAGACCATCTATTCTTGCTGAAGTAGCATTGACCAAGCTTCCGAGTAAGTACAACAGTTTTCAAATATGCAAGTCCTTAATGTGTTTTCAGCTGCCATTGTAATGGTCAATGAGCTCGCACATTCATTGAATGAGCCAAACTTTGTCAATTCACTGCAGACCAAATTCATGCAGACCCCTATTCCAACATGTCACCCATGGATGATTCTGATGACCAACCCCCTGAAATTGACAACTTGATCATGCTTTACCCTTCTGCTGTAGCCACATACTTTGCCCCCAGTGATCTGAGTGGCATAGGAGGCATGCGCTCGGAATGCATTCATGCAACACCCAATTGGAGAAAGGAGGGCCCTCATTATGACACCGTCTTTGTGAACACCAACCTTGATGAGGATGGCATGTGTGGTGTGGATATTGCATGCATCAAGCAATTCTTTTCATTCAAGTGTCAAGGTCACCTCTATCCCTGTGCTGCAGTACAGTGGTATTCTCATTGTGGCAATGAGCCAGACGAGGATACTGGCATGTGGATTGTGGAGCCAGATGTATATGAAGATGGTGGGCGTATTACTGATATAATTCATCTAGATGCCATTGTCCACTATGCCCATCTCATTGCTGTGTATGGAAACAATCCCCTCCCGAAGGACATTCTGCTTTGCTATACTCTTGATCTCTTTCATTCCTACTATCTAAACAAGTACATTTATCATCATGCCTTCGAGATTGCATTCTAGTTCTCACTGTACTCAATACCTTTCACAAATCCTTGGTGAACTTCTTCACGACCTCAGAAATCTATCACATTCCTCCCTGATACATCCACCATTCACACCAGCTACAAGTTCTGTTAAGTCACAGCAGGACAAACAGAATGCCCTCTCACACAATCTGATCACCCACATGGCCTAGTGCTCAGGCTCCCTGAGACCACGGACATCAAAGAAATGCCATATGCGCAGACTCTCATGTATGGCATGCAATGCCCTTCAGCACCAACTTTGCCTGAAGAGACCATGTCCTAGCCCCATACCCATTTCATTCTATTAGGTATAATGAGTATTGCAGAAGTAAACGTGCGTATGAAAAAGGTGAGACAAAATGTCTCAAAAAGAAGCAATGTGTCATATTGTTCAATCTCCTCTCGAATGTACTATTATATACGCATAGTATAGCTAGGGAATCTCTCAGCGAATGTTTATTCGCTGAGAGTAAGTGATATGTGTATTGCCTCATCACAAAACAAAACTTATCTATGTATTTAGTACTTAAACGTCTTTAGGTATTGTATAATATAATGAATGTTTATTCACTGAGATACTTAAATGTCTTTACATTCTTTGACCGTGCCATTGACCGAATCTTTACATTCTAGGAGTCTCAATGTATAAGGGCAAAGCACACAATTTATAACGCTGACTACATGACCATTATATACCCAAATATCTATTCAATCTCAGAATCAAACATCTGAGACAACACGGGAGTCTCACAACTTCTATGGCTCGCAGACTCCAACACTCCCCCTCAAGCCTTAGAAGCTCATACCACTATTCGACCATAGGTCGACCAATCTTATTCCAATTGAATGACCGGGGAGCTATCTCAACATTATTAGGTCATGTTTGGTGAGTGTCGCTCTCAGCAGCCTGCCCAGGGTCCCCACCTCTGAAACTCTTCTGCAATGCATTACAGCTCCTCTCTAATAGTCACAAAATTTCCTCCGGAAGAGATTTCCTATCCCCCCAGTTCACGATACACCTGTCGGGCCACCATCCTCAGGAGTCAGCCAGGTCATCACAGCATTATTTGGAGCATATTATTATGTGCAAGGGATTACATCAAATGATGCGTGAGGTGAGGACAATTGACAGTGTGCAATTTGAAAACTGCTGACCTTATGCAGCTTCACGCAGTGGCATCAGGTGGTGATTCCGACAAAACATTGTCCAGCCAGGGTGACTGGTGGCTCTCCGGGATGTGCTCGCATTAAGACTCCACCGCCTTTGCGGGTGGGGCCCATAACCTGTTGAATATTTTAGGAGTCTCAATGTATAAGGGCAAAGCACACTACTGTATAACGCTGACTACATGACCGTTATATACCCAAACCCCTAATTCAATCTCAGAATCAAACATCTGAGACAACACGGGAGCAGACTCCAACACACCTCAATGAATTCCAGGTGCCATGTACTAAAACCTATCCATTGCTATGTTTATCTAATAGTGTGCTTCTTATTTATTATAGATTGGCATGGGGTTTCCTCGACCTATGGTTCACCTTCAATGCGAACTTTACTGCTGGAGGTGAAGAGTTGTCGTGTTAATATATTCCCTACTCACGTAGTTCTTCGCAGCTCACCAATTCCACAAGGAATACGGAGGGCCGCGCCACACCCACACCCGCGTCATCCAGGCCATCATGGGCCATGGATTTGTTGGCACGTACTACCACCTATTTCTCCCTGACCTCCCCTCATCCTGCCCCTGTGGCACATCAGACATTCAGTTCCGCCTTCACATACTATCTGAGTGCCCTGTTACGACCGGACAATCCCGCCAGACTCCAGGCACTAACCCGTATGCCCCCACACGCTACAAGCACCAATTGTCTGTTTATAGGATTTCCCACCCAGACTCTGTTACGTCAAGACTCGTTACGTTCAACCTCATTACGACACATATCAGTCATCGGACTTCCCCTGGACTCCCTCTCTGTCTATGTCCGTCTTCGTCCCACGCATCAGTCACCAGACCCCACTCAGAATCCCATCACCGCTCTAATCGAGCCCCATTCCCGTTTTGGTCAAATGACCTGTCACGATTTGAGACTCCGCTCCTGCTCCATTTCCCATTATGGGTTATGCTTTGTCACAATTTGGACTCCACTCCGTTCCGTCCCATTCCTAACACCAATTTGGTGTTTACTATTCCCATTTTATGTTTTGTTAGTTTCGTTTCGTCATTACTGGATTTGGTATGTCATTCACTCCATGGTCTATATAAACTGGCAGATGTTGTACATACAATCCAGTCAGAAAATTAGCTTAGATTCCCCCCAGTAATCTAATAACATTTTCCACTCTAAAAACCTTACTTGATTCACATCGCTTTCACTAGTTGGAGCCCACAGGCTCCGGCACATCTATCTCTCTCAACTATCTCGACTCATGACCCATGACCTCCGACTTATGACCCACGACCCCCGACTTACGACCTACGACCCATGAACCCCACCTGGACTCCCTGGGGTCCCCATCTGCCTGTTTGAAATTGGACAACACGATCTAGCGAGGGCACAGCCTATAAGTTGAAGCCAAGTCCTACCGGATATCCTGTGGGTTTTTCCGGAAACCCGCCCTGTGTGTGTATCCTAACAGTATTTTCCGACTAACACTTGCAGATTGTTTTCATTATGCCACCAAGAAGAAGTACACGTGCACAGTCATCATTACCTGGGACGTCGACTCTTCATTCCCCATTAACTCTGTATACCAGTCAGATGCTTGCAAACCAGTTGGAAACCATGGAAGAAGCCTGTATCGAAGAAGTCCCAGAAAACCAGGACGAATCTGAGCACGAGGATGAATCCGTGGCCCCTGACAAGGGCAAAGGTGTCGAAATTCCTCCCGAAAATCCTCCGCCTGTTCAATGACCGCACTTGGGGGATCCTACTTCTGAATTTTTAGCAGGTACTATAGATAAATTCATGATGCACCTGCTCAAAGAACGAAAGAAAAAGGAACAAGAACCTCCACGGTCAAAAGTCAATGCTCCGGAACCCTTCACGGGTTCCAACCCAAACAAACTCTCTACTTTCCTCATGCAATGTCGCTTCAATTTCCATGATCGTGCCACTGCATTCTCCACGGACACCCAAAAAATCAACTACGCACTGTCATATTTGTCGGGATCCACGTTGAAATGGTTCAAACCAGCTTTTAGTGGGATTTCTGAGGAAGAGCCGCTCTGGCTTGAAAATTGGGAGGCTTTTGTTGAGGAGCTTGAAACCAACTTCGGCCCATATGACCTGACAGGAGAAGCCGAGAATAGTCTCACAAATCTTCGTATGAAGGACACGCAGCACATCATGGACTACATTGTCCAATTCAATAATCTTGCAGCTCGTTGTCAGTGGGGCGATCCCGCTCTCTGCCACCAATTCTACACCAGTCTGCTGTCCCACCTTAAAGATGAAGTCTCGAAAGGAGAAGATGGCAAGCCAAAAACCCTGTCCCGTATGCGCCTCAAAGCTCAAAACGTGGACACACACTATTGGGAATGACACGCGGAAGTTGCCCGTGAGACCTCCACGGACAAAGTAAACAAGTCCACGGCCAATAAAAACAACAACAATAATTCGTCAACCAGCAACCAGAACTCCACGCAATCCGACAAGAAGAACGATAAAAAGTCTTCAAACAACAACAACAATAAGGACAATAAGGACAACAACAAGGGTCAACAGTCCAGCAAGCAAGCCAGAAAACCCGACCTCTCAGGCAAACTCGGACCCAATGGCAAATTGACCCCACAGGAAAGACAATGTTGTATGGACAACAACCTCTGTCTCTTGTGCGGGAAACCCGGTCATCGAGTCCTGGAATGTCCGCTGGCAAAAGCAAACTCTTCAAAGGGTCAAACAGCCAAGGCCTCCACGGAAACCCCGTCGAAGGACAAACCGGCATCTGATTCAAAAAAAAGAGTAAGCAACCCCGTGGACTTTACGCGGGTTGGGGGTTGCATTGCCTCTCCGCACATTCAAGAGTTTACTCGCCTCAACGCATCCGCTCTTTCACATTCCAATTCATTTTTTGTTAAACTTATGTCTAATATGATTCCGAAATTCGTTTTTTCAGCTCTCATAGATTCCAGCTCGACTCATTGCTTTTTAGGGAGGATATCTGAAAACTATTAAGTATACCAAATTTTAATATACTCTAAAGGTCATTTAAACATCTGGGATGTGATTAAAACATAATTTGGTTTTTAAAACTTTCAAAAAGTTTTAAACTCTCTCATACATTACAAACTAAAGAATCTTTCTGGACATGAGTAGACAATAAAAAAAATTAGTAGTTTGAACACTAATACTTTTAAAAAGTAGATCCCTTTAGATAGTCCATTCCATGCATATGTATATCATTGGCACCTCTAAATACATATGTATTACTTTGGAATGGATCTGTCAATCTGAACAGATTTCTACTTGATTCAACATACCCAGAATATATAGGTAATTTCACTTAATAAAGAAGGCCATAGGATGAAAAATTTCCAATGACATCTCATATATTTTACTAGGAAATAACTACATTACAGCTTTTAAAAGACAAAGTACTAATAAAAGTATTAGTAGACATCTGTAAAAGGAAGGAAATTATATACAATAGAATTTGTTAAATAACTATGGGTTGTATAAGATGTAATATGGAGAACTATTTCTGATGGTTGTTTTTTGATGATATAATTGTTTCAGAATAGATATCACTATTTAAAGATGGAGTTTTGTAAAAATAAGACTTTTATTGGTAAATATTTGAGATTATAGTAATTATAAACACCCTCCTAGATACAAAATTCATGCAAAAAATTCTTTGTCAACTTATTTGATAAATCCCGTCGCACTCTGCCTCTTCGATGGCACAAGTAATTAGGTTGTTACCCAAGCTTGTGATTTACCCATCAGTTTCCCCTGTGGAACATCTCAATTGGTCACTTTCTATGTGACCCAGTTAGACTCAAGTTGCTCGGTGGTCCTAGGACAAAACTGGCTTACCCACTACAATCCATTGATTGACTGGATAGCTAACAGTATAACATTCTGGACTCCCGCGGCAGCCGAGGAAACTGCGCCTGTCTCGGCCTCCATGGCACCCATGGCCTTCCCGGCACCTGCAGTCTCGAGGACTCCTGTGATCCCTAGGGCACCAATGGCTTCCCTGGAACCCATGGCACCTCCATCCATTTCTCTGATTAATGCTGCAGCTTTAATTAGGGCTTCAAAAATGGATGGGTCCCAGGTGTTCACTATCAACCTAAAAATTGATGAAGCAACTGGATGTTTTTCAACCCCGGTATCTGAACCTGAGCAAGCCGCTGACCTAGAAGGCATCCCGGAGAGATATCATGACTTTGCGGATGATTTTAGCAAGCAGAAAGCTGACCGGCTTCCACCTCACAGAGAATACGACTTAAAAATTGATCTTGAAGATGGCGCCCAGCCACCCCTAGGACATATTTACCCGCTCTCGTCCACGGAACCTTCTACAATCCGCGATTTCCTGGATGAACATTTGTCCATAGGTTTTATCCAACCCTCAAAGTCTCCTTTTGGAGCACCTGTTCTGTTTGTCAGAAAAAAGGATGGATCCCTTCAACTATGTGTTGATTTTAGAGGACTCAATGCTGTCACCAAAAGGATAAATATCCACTCCCACTTATATCTGATCTGCTCGATGCTCCGTGGAATGCCCGGATTTACACCAAAATAGATCTCAAGCATGCCTATCATTTGGTCTGGATTGCCGCAGGTGATGAATGGAACACCACTTTTAGAACCCGTTATGGGGCCTTCGAGTGGTTGGTGATCCCCTTTGGACTCACCAATGCTCCATCTGTTTTTCAGTGTTTTATCAATGACATATTCTTCAACATGCTCGATGTATGCGTCATTGTTTACTTGGATGACATTCTTATCTACTCCGAGAATCCCGCAGAACACGACAAACAAGTCCGTGAAGTTCTCCAGAGGCTCAGACAACATGGCTTATTCGCAAATGGTAAAAAATGTACTTTTGACACGGACTCTGTGGAATACCTAGGTTTCATGATGGGACCCGATGGACTCCGCATGGATGAAACTAAAGTGCAAGTCATCAAAGATTGGCCCGAACCCCGAAAAGTTAAAGATATACAATCCTTCCTCGGCTTTGCCAATTTTTACAGACATTTTATCCGTGGATATTCTGACATCACGGTACCCCTTACCCATCTTACACGTAAGGGCACTCCGTGGAACCTTAATGATAAGTGTCAAAAAGCTTTCAATCTTTTAAAAAATTCTTTTTCTACAGCTCCTATTCTGTCGCATTGGAAACCGGACTTCCCACTCATTGTTGAAACAGACGCCTCGGACTATGCACTTGGAGCCATTCTGTCTATCCAGGACTCTGACAGAGAAGTCCACCCCGTGGCTTTTCTGTCCCGGACTTTTACCAGAGCAGAGCTCAACTACGACATTCATGATAAAGAACTTCTGGCAATCTTTTCAGCTTTTAAAGCGTGGCAACACTATTTGGAAGGTTCAGGACCTCCTATTGACGTTGTAACAGATCATAAAAACCTGGAATACTTTTCTACCACAAAACCTTTGACCCGCCGGCAGGCCCGCAGGTCTGAATATCTATCTGCCTTCAACATGATTATCTGCTTTTGTAATGTATTCAGGGGATTCTCTTAGATAGCTCAATATATGCTATAGTGTCACAGAGCTTCAACAATAAAACAAGCAAAGGTCCAGTAATTTAAATACTGATAGATTAATGAGCTGCGCTATGAAGCTTAAACAACTCAAATCAATGCTTATTTTGATTATTGAAAGGTTCAATAGAACTGTGTATGACTCTTTTAGCAAATACAAGAACTATTCCTTGAGAATAGGGGCTGGAAGCTGAATATATGCGCAGTAACTTGGCAGAGACTTGATATAAGAGCTTCGGATTCTTGTATGCTTATTTGTAACTATTAATAGTTATTTAACAAGGTGTTAAATAATTTATTAATAGAGAAAATAATATGTATTGGATTATCTGAGTGCTTGTACTTGATTAATGCAATAAACTTAGGGCTGGGCCTTGAATAATCTAGTATTGGCAGGGATTTCAGTAAGGATACTTAGATACTTATTAGGTTTATTATCTAATTAATAAGCCTAAAGGGTAGCTGTGAGGCTGGGGAACTTAAATGATTAGCTAAGTCCAAGAGTTGCTGACAAAGATTCAAGATGCTGCAAGTGTAGGTGCTTGCAGTGAGTGTATCAGACTAAGGCTATTATTGTCCTTAGGATGATTAGATAAGCTTCTGAGCTGTGCTGTGCAATATGTGTGTGATAAGATAATTTTATTGGAAACTTAGCCCTCCTTATATACATTTTGATAACTCAATGATTAGCTAACTATTTAGTTTATGAGGTCATTAGTGAGATCATAATGACCTCATATTCTACTCATTATTTACCCTTTGTTTAACATGTGATTCCCTTCTCTGAGACAAGGGTTCTAACCTCTTGCTTGCATGAAGGTTCAAGGCCGCGGTCCCGGGACGGAAGCAAACGATGAGTCGGCGGAACCTAATAATGACTCGGGTAGTCACGTTCGTGACTTGTGTGACTCGGGTAGTCACAATCGTGACTTGTGTGACTCGGGTAGTCACATTCGTGACTCGTGTGACATCCCGACACTGGAGGCTTATGTAATAAGTCACATGACTCCAAAAATGCGCAAACTAGGCTGCACAAGGTGCCGAAAGGTAATAACTAAGTAAATAAAATATAAATAATTAGTTAAAAATTATAATAAATTAACTAAGAGATAATAGCATAATATGAGTTCGAAGTTAAAAGGAATAAGGCCTATTTTTCACAATAAACATAATAAAAATACAATAGAAATTAAAGAAAATATTAAATAATTCAAAGAAAATTAAGAGAATATTATGAGATAATGTTGATACATCACAGCTTTCGACCCGGTCATCTCAGCGGCAAACCCGATGCTTTAACTAGACGATGGGATGTCTATCGTAAAGAGGGGAGCAACGACTATGCAATGGTAAATCCACACAACCTGAAACCTATTTTCACGAATCAACAGCTTACACCATCGGTCCGCACAACTTTCCTCATCAATCCCATTGTTCGTGGAATTATCATTATGGAT
The DNA here is from genome assembly GCA_015178975.1 of Hysterangium stoloniferum. Taxonomy (NCBI): domain Eukaryota; kingdom Fungi; phylum Basidiomycota; class Agaricomycetes; order Hysterangiales; family Hysterangiaceae; genus Hysterangium; species Hysterangium stoloniferum. The sequence continues at coordinate 97,405 of WHVD01000168.1, forward strand.
ATCGAGAAGTTACATCAAGATATTCTATTGGCAATTCCGCTAGACCCAGTTACTAAAGCTCACCTTGACAATCCTGTGGACTCCGGTCAACCCCGGTGGTCTCTTGATCAACATGGTTTCATTAGACTTGACGATCACATCTATGTACCGGACTCCGACGGCCTCCGCCTCAGGATCCTTCAATACAAACATGATCATCCACTCTCAGGACATTTCGGGTACAACAAAACTCTATCATTAATAAGAAGAGAATACACTTGGCCCAGACTCCGTGGATTCGTTAAGCACTATTGTAAATCTTGCACTACTTGTCCCCACTCGCAATCTCAGCGACACAAGCCATATGGCCTTTTGAAACAACTCCTGGTACCGGAACACCCATGGAATTCTATCTCTATGGATTTCATTGAACACCTACCAGATTCCGAAGGCTTTTCTGCTATTCTAGTCATTGTTGACAGATTCTCAAAACAAGGTATATTCATCCCTACTTATGATACAATTACGTCCGTGCAGTTAGCAGAACGTTTCATTATCCATGTATTTTCCAAGCACGGAGTTCCATCCCACGTGACTTCCGATCGAGGATCGGAGTTCATGTCTCACTTCTTTAGATCCCTCAGAAAATCCTTGGACATGACATTACATTTCACATCCGGACATCACCCGGAAGGTGACAGACAAACCGAACACGTCAACCAGACATTGGAACAATACCTCCACGTATATTGCAACTACAAACAGGACAATTGGAAATCCTTGTTACCACTTGCAGAGTTTGCTTACAACAATGCACCTTCGGCCACTACTGGTGTTTCCCCATTCTTTGCAAATAAAGGATATATAACCCAAATATTACAGTACATCCAGAACAAAATCTCGCCTCTGTTCACGCTCAAGAGTTCACCACAGACCTCCACGAGCTCCACAAGGAACTCCAGACTGCAATATTGTCCGCTCAAGAGCAATACCAACATTCAGTGGACAAACACCGCATCCCGCCACCCAACTTCAAGATTGGCGACCATGTTTATGTCAAAGTTCAATTCTTCTGGACTACCCGTGCATCAAAGAAGCTTGCTGAAAAATATTTAGGTCCTTTTGAAATTATCGCATAAGTAGGTTCAGTTTCTTGGACTCTACGGCTTCCAGATAGCATGCGCGTGGTACACCCGGTATTTCATGTTTCTATGCTAGAACCTTGTACTGCTAACACTATCCCGGATCACGTGCAATCTCCACCTCCTCCTCCAGTCTTCATTGACGGAGAATCCGAGTTTGAAATCTCACAGATTTTAGATTCAAAAATTAATAAGCATTGATGCACTTGTAAACTGCTTTACTTGGTCAAATGGGTGGGGTACAAGGGCACCAATGAAGAAACCTCATGGATTTTGGCCATGGAACTCGGTAATGCCACGGAAATCATTACTGACTTTCATACAGCTTACCCGCTCAAACCTGGACCATTATCTTCTCTCTGACCGCACTCCACAGACCCCGTGTTACATTTGGACTCATTTTTCATTATTCCCTGTTGCCCTATGTCTCTCTTTGCTTTTACAGGTTCTGACATGTTTTCAAGTCCTTAAGCAGATTACCCGCGGACTCTTTTATGTTTCACTTTTATGTTTTTTCACGCTTTACTTTTATGATTCAAACTATTATTCTTTTATTCTATATTACTTTTTCAGTCTACATTTATGGGACTGTGTTTTTTTCCCACCTCCTCAGCTACCTCCTCAGGAAGCTCTGCGACCTCTGTGGCAACCCCGTCTTGATCCAACCCGGCATCCTCAGAACTCCCAATTTGCAGCTCTTCATACACATAGCCACCATACTCCGCCAGGAACCTCCAGAATTCCTCGCGGAGTCCGCACAGTTCCTTTGCCACCACTATGTGGACTTTGTTGCTCTTCCGGAGCAACTCGTTTTGGGCCTCAATGCCCTCGGCGATCCATCCCAGGACTTCGCCAAATCCGGAAAACCCGTCCGACCCGCTTATGTCTTGCACCCCAGACCCCGCGGCCTGCTCGTGAACTAGTGAGCACCTCGCCTTGAGGTGCGCACATTGGTAGCAGCCTGGACCCCGGCCGGACTTTCGATTACACTCCGTGTTCTGGTCATTGCAACTGGAACACTGCGGATCATTCCACGTTGGAAGATGGACTGGCACCACCTTCCTTGCCTTCTGTTGTTACGGTCAGTTTCCACGGCCATCCCATGGACATGAGGCTTACCTTTTGGGGGCTCTCTGGCTCCCCCTCAGACTCCGACTCCACCTCTGTCACCTTGCACTGAAAATGCCAAGTCAAAAAAAAAAAATGACAACTTGGAATATTGGGACTTACCTTTCCCACAACAATTGCGGCTCTGTCTGCAGCCACCCATGCCTTCTCCACGGCCACCCACACAGCCTCCTCCTCATCTCTCTGGCTCTGCCTCTCAGCCTCCTCTGCGGCCAATGCTGCCTGGTACTCCTTGTCTAAGGCCTCCTCAGCCTCCCTGGCTTCCTTCTCTGCTTCTTCACGAAGCTGGTGTTGCTCTTCTTGCTGCGCCAAGAGTTGGGCCCCACTCCAAGATGCCCGATGTGCAGTACCCATGGAAGGCCTGGCGGTTGGCATTGCCCATCTTGGTGTTGGCTTTGGTCCCATTTTTTCGATGATGGGGGTAATAAAGACGAAGAAATTTCTATTTTTTCAAATTTATATATAGGCTCGTCGTGTTTGAACCTTACCTTCCAGATCACATGACTCTTTGACACATACGTGTAACTGACATGACCTTTTGACACATATGCGTAGCTGACAAGAACCTTATCGAGGTCTAGAGACTCTTTGGGACTTCGGCATACAGGGAGGGTACTGTTACGACTGGACAATCCTGCCAGACTCTGGGCACTAACCCGTACACCCCCACACACTATAAGCACCAATTGTCTGTTTATAGGATTTCCTGCCCGGACTCCGTTATGTCAAGACTTGTTACGTTCGACCTCATTACGACACATATCAGTCACCGGACTTCCCCTGGACTCCGTCTCTGTCTATGTCCGTCTTCATCCCACGCATCAGTCACCAGACCCTGCTCAGAATCCCGTCACCGCTCTAATCGAGCCCCATTCCCGTTTTAGTCAAATGACCTGTCACGATTTAGGACTCCGCTCCCGCTCCATTTCCCATTATGGGTTATGCTTTGTCACGATTCAGACTCCACTCCTTTCCGTCCCATTCCTAACACCAATTTGGTGTTTACTATTCCCGTTCTATGTTTTGTTAGTTTCATTTCATCATTACTGGATTTGGTATGTCATTCACTCCATGGTCTATATAAACTGGCAGATGTTGTACATACAATCCAGTCAGAAAATTAGCTTAGATTCCCCCCAGTAATCTAATAACATTTTCCACTCTAAAAACCTTACTTGATTCACATCGCTTTCACTAGTCGGAGCCCACGGGCTCTGGCACATCTATCTCTCTCAACTATCTCAACTCACGACCCACGACCTCCGACTTATGACCCACAACCCCCAACTTACGACCTATGACCCCCAACGTACGACCTATGACCCCCAACTTACGACCTACAACCCACGAACCCCACCCGGACTCCCCGGGGTCCCCGTCCCCCTGTTTGAAATTGGACAACACAATCTAGCGAGGGCACAGCCTATAAGCTGAAGCCAAGTCCTACCAGATATCCCGCGGGTTTCTCTGGAAACCCGCCCTGTATGTGTATCCTAACATGCCCCCTCTACGAGGAACACCACCACCTCCTACTCACCGCCTCTCAGGACCTGTCCCCCTCTGCCATCCTCAGAACCCACAAAGGGCTCACTGCCCTAGCAAAGTTCATCGATGCCTCCAACGCCTTTGGCCAGTTGTAGCCCCCTTGGTTTTTATCTCTCCCTCTCCTTCTTTCCCCCTCCCTACAATTGACCTTCATACCCACACCTACTCGCCCCGGCATCTACTTACATTTCTCTACCTACCATTATGGCCCTTGTTCCCAACCACTATGTACCTTAGTTGTGCGATGCAGTATATAAATGTATTTAAAAAAATAAAAATAAAAACGATTGAGGCACATAATCTATGTCTTTGACAATGCTCAGTCTTTGACTGTGTGCATCTGTAGATGTTTTCATTGATCTGGTTTTCACGGTCTAGACCTGTGTGAACATCCTTTTGTATGTATATACTTACATACCTTATGCATGCTGATGAGTCCTGAACTTCTACATTAGACCTGTACTTGAGCACTCTTACATATCAAATATACATTATTTGCCATTTTCTTCTTACTCCAGCTTGGAGCCCTTGAAATCAATATGTTGCCTTAAATTACATGAATTGCACTTGCAGTAAAAATTTTCAAGTGCATTTCAAGTGCAAAATGCTGGCTTATTCACCTTACTTACCTTAAATATGATTAAGTGCAATAAGGGAGATCAAGTACCGAAAACATTTTCCTGATGTATGTAATGTTCAATATAACTTTGGCATCCCTCTGCTAAGCTTGTGTAAGTTCCACAGGCCAGGAGGTTGCTCTTACATCAACCTTGTTTGTGTCACCTTGTGTAACATCATCAACAAGATAGTGACAGTAGCTCAGTGGTTAGAGCACTGGCATACATAGCCAGGACTTTGGTTCAACGGGCTGGGCCAATTCTTGCCTATACCTTCAATATGGTTGACATGTCTTGTGGGAGTATCCCACCAGTCGCTGACTGATTCTGTGCACTTCTGAATAATTTGGCAGAACCCTGGTCAAAACCTGTTTTGAGAATCAACCTACTGATCCCAGCATAGTGCCGCATCCTTTCCAGAGGTCGACACCCTGGCCTCAAAACTACGCTGGATCTTAAATAAGTTGTGAGTGGGTATTTCGTTAGTAGGTAGATATTTACTTACCGTTTCATAGAATGCACCCAACGAAGCAAGTCATTGAAGAATAACAAAGAGCAGTGAGAACAATCACTGATCCAGCACAACGTTTACCTCATTCCCGCTGATCTTGTCTTCAAAATACATTTGCAATCTCCAGGATCGGCCAGGTCATAGCCAAACCATGCAATCAACGACAAACAAGGGAGCAGGTCTTTAAACCATATTGAGATGGTAGATAGAATAAACATAGATATGCGATCATTGGGGATTTATAGTCATTTTGCGACATAGTATGCACTGTATTGCTTTTCTGACGCAAATGATTCGGAGACCATATTGGCCACGGTTATTGGCTAGCAAATCAATAATTTCAGGTATACTAAACTATTAGCTGGATCATATGAGCCGGAATATGCGTGTACCATAGGTCTCAAGTTCAATCCCCGCACCATTCTTGTTTCTCTCCTTACACAGAAAGGGACAATGCACAGCTCATCAAAGAGCGGTGCTGCCTTGAGCGTGTAGGGAAGTTAGTTCCGACCCCTCGTTTCCTTCCGCTACATGTTGACCACAACCTTCGCCGGTATATTGAAAACAACCCAGGAGGAGGATAACATCGTCATCCTTCTTTTATATATATATATATATATATATATAGCTTTCTTTGTTAGTAGCTGCATAAACCCACATCATTTGAGTAGGGTTAAGAGCGCATATAGTCACTTCTTATGCTCGCTGCAACTCTAAGATGCAGTGGGGACGAGGATTGTGTCGATGATACCTTATACTTTGTAGGACTTATATTTTGCGACCAATAATTAAATATTGTAAGATTACATATATGCATCTCACAGGCATTCTTGGACTGTTGTTGAACCAGTCCGAGACGGAGTCGACCATTGCCACTGTCCTCGACAGGACTGTTATTGTCGGTCCGGGACCAGCATACCGAAGTTTAATTATTGTCAAGAATGATCTCAATGGTATTCTGAAGAAATACGTTTGTTTTCTATCCCAAAGAGATCTGGAAGAATATTTTGTTTGTTATCGTGGTGCAGTGAAGATTATCCCCAGAGTCATTACAGTATGATGCAATACCTTTACAAGCGTGGTATCTTCCACCCGTTTTGTGATGACAATAGCTAATCCCAGCATCGAAGGTTGTATGGACTTAGAGTCCTTCATTAATTCCCTGACTGACAAATCATTCAAACGAGAAATGAAGGATGGATTGGGGCAACAAACTCAGAGCTGAGACGAACGACCATAGTGTGGAAGAGGGTCTATTACGGCCACATTTGTGGAGTTCAAAGGGCACAGTGGAGTGACCAGCAACGAAGAGGGCTGTAAGATGGCAGAAAGCGGCACGTATAAACAAATTTCAGCATGGTTTCATCTCTACATATCAGAAGGGCTCCGCCTGCAACAGGCCAAGGTACGGATGAGTCACAATCCTTGATGTACCTTGCCAAGTGTGAGTCTCTGGTGAAACGTTCTACTCAGACAGACAGGCAATAATCAGGCTAGCGGTAAGTGTTACCTGACACGAGATTATATTTATAATGTGTTAATATAAACCTTGATGGACTCACTATAGTCAAGGAAGTTCGACACTTACTTACATCAATAAAATCTACTTTGATAACCCTGGACTTGCGCTTTGTCTTCTTCTGACGTTGCATACGATTCAAGCGGCTTGATATGGTAGGGCAATGTTGTTCCATTATCCCGCCTAGACTATCACTTGACCTGAGTTTCTCCTCGTTGAAAGTTGTGGTAAAGTTAAACAGTAAGCGCACAGTCTCGTCGGAAAAGGTCGGAGACTGGCAGCGCCAACTTGAGGGGCAAGCATTGGTTTGGATTGCATGTATATTATATATGGCAATATCACTGCTCGAATATCAAAAAGCCGTTTTTCTTTCAACTCTGACGCTCAAGAACGCCAGAAATACTGGGTGACAGTCGACTAAACTATTATTAGATGCTGTGTGAGCCTTCGGAGGACGGCGTAAAGAAGTAGCAAGGTACCTTAGTACACGAGAGCCTATATGGTTCAAGGAAGGTGAGAGGACCTTGTTAACGAAGGTGGGGATGAATTGCTGTGAATCCTGTGTAAGCACGGCCACAAGGGTGTACCTTGGTGGAAGTGTGGAATTACATCTCCCACTGACTGCGTCATAAAAGCGCGGCACCCCCTTCTAGTGGAAGAGCGACTGCTACCCACCAAATTCTACTTTCAACGAGATAACTCTGGGGAATCGCGATTTAGAAACGGCTGAGACCTCCCTTGAAGGCGTTGAGGAGCGGCCACCCTTAGTGCCCCCAGGTGTATTGAGCTCAGGGGTAAGCAAAGTATAATGCTATTTCTAAATGATCTGTGTGACCTCCTTCACATTTCAGCGTCAAGTAGAAATGAGTTACCATGACCCACCGACGGTTGTTAAGATGTCAGGGATATCCACCAATACGACATCCATCCTCAGTCCATATCTCAGTCATGCCGAGGACGGGGGAATGGGCCTCACATTATTTTGGGACATCTTCAAGCATTTAAATTAGCCCCGGGTGGTATTAATATGGAGTCTGTTTGGAAAGCGTTGGGATGAAAGTCCTTCACAGTGCCAAGACAGCTTCGATGATAACAAAGACGGGCAAATTATGAGTCGAATCGATCAAGACGACGGGGCCGTTAGCAGGTTTCTACACAACCATCTCACACTTCTAAGAATGGGAAGACTTTTTCAAGACTGTGTTGATTTAATGAGGTAGGGCTAACTCAGTGTCAAACATTGAATACGCTCGAAATACTCATGTCTGAGTCGTAGATCCAGATACCCACTTCAAATTCGGAAACGAGCGACGATGGTTTTAGAGGAGTTCCGGGCGTCCTCACCTCATACACAGCAGAGGAATAAAGGTCACACTACCCACCTTATGACTTCTTGGGGTTGGGCCTTCATGTGGTGTCCCGGCGTTCATTAGTCAGATAGAAGAAATACGTCAACTGCAATTACATCATCCCTTTACAATGCTGTAGTCAAGTCACCGCCACACACCAACATTTACGAGTTTACATCAACATTTAACACACACATCGCCCGTTATCTAATAGAACTTCATGATCGCTTACCCGTTTTCAGCCTTGTGTATGTTCGCAGAATTGATCTGCCACGTGCGTCAATTATCTGTAACGGAGCTCTCGGCAATCAGAGGTTACATTGAATTTCTGGTTACAACGGTGCGTCTCGACATCATCCAGCCCACCAAAACCATAACAGACAATACCACCCACACCGACGTTTCTTTAATGAATATCCTATATAGCTTCTCGTGTGTTGCATCCACGAAGATGCATGGTTTCTAGATACTGCTGGAGCTGTATTGAGGGTTTTATTGGACGACATAAACATGCGTATAGCGTCATTGACACTCAATATTAATTTGACATCACATTCACTAAATTAGAGTATTTACTCCTTGCACACCTTCTTCCATTACATCGTGCGCTAAGTTCACAATATTTTACCTTCTAGCACTGTCTTACATCCATCAATGAAACTGTCCTACCAGTCTGTTTCTGAAGGAAGCCAGTCCAGTTCCCCCGCTTTTGGAATCTGCCTAGATAATAATTGCGGTTACTATGAAGCTCATAGCTGCATCTTCCGCGCCCGAATACGGCTAATGCTATATGATTTGAGCCAATGTAAGAACGCACATAATCACTTTTTACCATCGCCGCAAGCTCTACAAATCGTCTTTATATATGCGTTGAATACATTTGGGGGCACTCCTACCCTAACATTTGAATCACGAACGATACTTGCTTGAAGTGAGATATCACTGAAGGTCTGAATAAGATCTCCCCCATTTCGATCCATGTCTCGTGGATCCTCACCTTATCTTCAGGACAGTGTTCAATCGATAGGATCAATGATTTTCCAGACAAATATGTTGCAATAAGCCGAGGGCCTTTGCACCATGCGAGGCATTGTGTTGGGTGAGGTTCTTAAACTAATCTCTTCCATGGAAAACTTGACAATAAAGCTGCCATAGGCTGAGAAAATATAAGAGCGCATTCAGTCATTTTCGCACCGTCCGAGCTCTGCAGCTTGTACATGTTCATGGAATACATCAGTTGATTACACTTGCGGGCACCCCTCGTGGCTAGATTGACATCCTATGTATGAATGACAATCATTTCAAACAAAAATTTGACTTGTGAGATGCTTCAAAACGATGGGGTTGTAACGAACCCAGGCAAAATTGCCGATGACGACCAGCACATTCCACTGTCTGACACCATGTAGAGATTTGGATCGACGAGTTGGTGGGTGAATTATATAACGCAATTGTCATGTACTCTGTATCATATATGGTTAGTTGTAGTGCTAAGGAGAAAGGATCAACCGCGATCCGCTGACTATTGTTCCGATTCCAGGGAGGTCTACCAACATCACATACATCCTCAGCCCACATTGCTGTCATGACGACGACTGAGGAATGATCTCACAGTATGTCAACACAGGCTCAAGTATCAGAACTTATAACAAATATAATATCTCAGTTGACACGCTTGGTGAGAATCGACTAATATTAAATAACACCTATAACAAATATAATATCTGCTCCAGAATTATTAGTTATGTCGTGTAATGAAAATAACAGGTATCATACCTCAGTCGACATGCTTGGTGAGAATCGACTGAGGTTATGGTATGTTGTGTAGCTGGTACTTATACTGTATCGGAACAAACAGTATAAAGTCATCTGACATGAGGGGTAAAGAGTAGTAAGACATAAATGTAAAATGGTTGCAAGACATGATCGTAAAATGTGACCTTATCATAATCTTATCGTAGCTTGAATCACTTCAAGCTTATTGTTGTTATGATTCATGATGAGTCGTTAAGGGTCATGATGAGTCGTTATGAGTCATTGTGAGTACACGTGAGCCTCAATTTACAACACTCCCCCTGGCTGAGTGTACTCCTGGGCATAAATGAAGGGCAATACATTGTTGTTCGTGTTTAATGTGGGTGAGCTGCTTAGTGAACATATCGGCGAGATTATTGTTTGATGCAATATGGAGTACTTCGATATTGCCATCTTCGATGTGCTCTTGAATGTAGTGATATCGTATATCAATGTGTTTGATGCGTGAGTGATTTTTAGAGTTCTTCGTTAGTGACACTGCTCCAGTGTTATCATTCCACAAAGTTGCAGGCCTCGTTTGTGGGTAACCAACTTCATCCATAGCTGAGTACATCCATAAGATCTGTTTCATCACTTGCATGAGTGCCATGTACTCAGCCTCAGTTGTGGATAGTGCAACTGTGGGCTGATGTTGGGTTCCCCATGCAGTTGGTCTGCCTGCTTGAATGAATATGTGTCCCGAACATGACCTGCAACTGTCCATGTCCCCAGCGTAATCTGCATCCACATCACCTATCGGTTTGAGGTCTGTATAGTCACCACCATATGTGATCTTGTAGTTTAGGGTCCCTTGAATGTATCGCAGAATGTGTGTGAGAGCATTCCAATGTGTTTTCCCTGGGTTTGATGCGAATTTGCTGAGAGTAGATATTGTGTATGACAGATCTGGTCGCATTGCAATTTGAGCGTACATGAGCAAACCCAATAGTTCCTGGTAAGGCTTGTCAGCCATGAAAACTCGATCCTCCTTTGTCTGTGGTCCCATGTCTTTTGTAAGGCCCAGGCCAGGTGGTAAGGGTGTTCCACGTGAATTACACCCCTTCATTCCAAATCTATCCAAAACCTGCTCGAGATATGCATGTTGTGAAATGGTAATGGTTCCAGCCGTTCTGTCTCTGTCAATGCGAATTCCAAGAATGAGATTTGCATTGCCTAGATCCTTCGTCTTGTATGTCCAACCCAACTCTTCCTTTGCCTGCTCTGCCTCTTCCTTTGAAGATGAGACTCCCGTTGTATCATCTGTATATGTGCTTGTTATCGTGACATTGCCGTTTGCATGTCTGGATTGAATGGCTGGATCTGCTTTTGACCTATAGTACCCCAATTCTCCCATCTCCTTATTCAATGCTTCTGCCCAATTATACGCACCATCCATTGTTCCATATAATGTTTTGTTCAATTGCCCCACTTTCCCCTCCTCTTTGGCTCAATCTGGAAGTTCAATGTATATGATTGCTTGTGGGTGTGAATTCAGGTATGCTGCAACGTAGTCGATTTGCCAAGCTTCCATGTCCATTGCTGCAGTGATGGCGAGGTTCATTCGCAGGGATTCATATCGAACGACAGAAGCATAAGTCTCGAAAAAATCAACACCCAGGATTTGTGTAAACCCTTTTGCAACTAACCAAGCCTTGTGTGTGGTGAGATTCCTGTCAGTATCATATTTGTTGGCAAAAGTCCAATGCATCTTGACTAGGCGGGTGTCAGTTGGGGGGTCGACAGCAACCCATACATTACGTTCCCTCATAACAGCAAGTTCCTTTTTGATTGGGTCTGCCCAGATGTGTGGTTGGGTCATTGCTTCCTTGTATGGGTTAGGGAGCCAGTAGTTCTGTGGTTCAGGTAAGTTACTTGTGCTGCTGGTGTGAAAAGCTTTAGTGTTGTCAACATCCATCGCCCAATCCAAACCAGCCTGCTGTGCTTCTTCAATGATTTGTTCGGATGCCTGTGATTCAATAGCTGCCTTTGTTGGAATATGAGTGCGAGTGGAACGCCGTGGCATGGGAATTAAGAGTTCTTCTAGATTTGCTGTAATGGGAGCCTCAGCAGCTGTCTCAACCATGTTCAGGTTCGTGGTATTGTGGGAAAGCTCATCTGGTATGCTGTCACTTGTCTCCCCCTCACGTGAGCGAGGTAGAGTCTTATGAATAGTATCTTCCTCAAAAATAACGTCATGTGACTGGAAAATCTTCCTTGTGGTTGGATTATATAAATGGTACGCATCTTGTCCAAAATACGCAATGAGTGTGCACCTAATGGATCATGCCTCTAGTTTGTTCAGTCCCCCACTGGCTTCTACTGGGATCTTTGCATACGCAATGCTGCCAAAAGGTCGGAGGTGGGATACATCTGGTTTCCGGTTATGCCACAACTCGAAGGGTGTGGTAGAGGAGTTCCTCGTGGTGGGCATGAATCTAGTGAGATAAATCACTGTGGATATGACCTCACACCACATCGACAATGGTAATTTAGTTTCATGCAATAATGCCCGTACCCATTCGATGATAGTTCTATGGACACATTTGACCATTCCATTGGAAGCAGAGGAGTATGATGTTGTGGTTTCATGAACTATTCCTTGTGCTGCAAGGAAAGTATGCCAAGATGTGTTACAAAACTCGTTGCCCTCATCTGTGCTTATAAATCACACCTTCTGCCCTGTTTGACGTTCTGTCAGTGCGATGTTTTGTTTCAGTGCTGCTAAGGTTGTCTCAGCCTGTTTATCTGCCAGAAAATAACCATCAATGTATCCTGAAAACCATCAACAATGGGCAGCATGTAAGTTCTTTCCCCCGTAGACTTTACCCGTGATGGTCCCCATAGGTCGATCGATGTACATACACTCCCCGATGGACACTTCATGATTATCGTTAGTGTGGAATGGGTGCCGGGTATGCTTCCCCATGATGCAATCTTCACATGCTCCTGGCTTTGGAGTAAGGGAAGTTATGTCAAGTCCATTAACTATTTTGTCACGATGCATATGTTCAATTGTCTGATAACTGACATGCCTGAGACGATGATGCCATGTGTCTATATCTGTTGGTTTGGCATGTGAATTGGTGGCACAAACAGTGACAATGTTTTTCATGGTAAGTCCGCACTCAATTCCTGATGTGTCTGAGTGAAGTGTAAAGGGCTCATCTGATTGGTGTACATCGACCTCATACATTGTGCTGACACCCCTTCCTCACATAAATGGTTTATTATTCTTGTCAATGAAGATAACAGTCCCACTAGAAGCAACTGGCCTTATCCAGCCAACCAATGGACATGAGGTTGTGTGACAGGTCAGGAGTGTGTAACACATTATCAAAAGTGACATTGATTATTTTTCCATTGAAATCGACTTGTTTCATAACTGTCCCTATGCCATGTATGTTGAAGATTCCTCCAGTAGCAGCTGTAGTGCCATTTTTTCCATTGATGGGGGTGTAGGATGAAAAATTGCCAATGTTGACAAAACAGTGGTCACTTGCTGCAGAGTCAGCATAAGTTATGGTGCGTGTCTTTGGAGGTTGTGTTAGGTTGGTCATGAATGCATGACATTCATTTGTAGAGCTGCTAGCCACTGCGTCTATTGTCGCCATTGCAATTTTTGGCGTAGAATCCTGTGGTTCAGATTTGGTGGCATTGGGCGTACTTCCCTTCTTCTTCCACCAATCTGGGTACTGACCCTCCATTCCTCCCCCAGTCTTAAAACACTTGTTGATGGTATATCCAACTTATCAGCACACTGGGTTGGAACAGATAAGTGAGCTATGTGACCCTTTCTGTTGTGTTGTAGCTAGTGCCTGTGTAGTCTGGGGCATAACTTTTTTGTGGCGGGCCATCATTGCATCATGCATAGTGAGTCTGGCAATTACATCTGCTGATGTCTTTTGGTCATATAATGTACTAACATAAATGGACCATTCACTGGGCATTGATCTGAGAATAATGGTGCGAAATTCAGGATCATCGATGTTGCTTCCTTGTCCAGTTGCCTTTTCCCAAGCTTCTCAGAGAATGGCAAAATGTGCATGTAAATCAGCTTCATCAATATGTCATATCCAACATAAGGTGTTTTCGGTGTTCAAGCAACCAATATCAGAGACAGAATCATAAATTGCAATGAGTGCTTTCCATGCATCTGCTGCTATCTGGGTTGACCTAATCCTGAAGCCAAGGGGGTTCTTGATATTTAGCATTATTATACTCTTTGTGTATGCATCACGCTGTGTCCATTCATCTGGTGTTGGTGTCATTGAACCCCGGTAACTTGTCGTAGTGGGTACTGGTACAGTTGATAAGGAAGATGGTTTCACGATGGATCCCATGAGATATCCATGCATGCCGTGAGCATTTGCAGTGGAGAGTATCGTCTCCTTCCAGGAATGCCATCGTGTCCCATCAAAACGTTCATCAGCAGATAACTGGAAAAGGCCTGGTTGTGTAGACATGTTAAGTTGTGAAGAAAAAATTTCACTACAGTGTGGCATTGAATCGTGTTCAGGTCGTGTTCAGGTCATGTTTGGGTCAGGCTCGATTCATGTTTTGGGTCAGGTTTAATTCATGTTTGGGTCAGGTTTGATTCGTGTTTGGGTCAGTTCAAGTCATATTCCTGTCAGGTTTGAGTTTAGTGATGTGGGACGGGGCCCATAACCTATAACAAATATAATATCTGCTCCGGAATTATTAGTTATGTCGTGTAATGAAGATAACAGGTATCATACCTCAGTCGACATGCTTGGTGAGAATCGACTGAGGTTATGGTATGTTGCGTAGCTGGTACTTATACTGTATCGGAACAAAAGTATAAAGTCATCTGACATGAGGGGTAAAGAGTAGTAAGACATAAATGTAAAATGGTTGCAAGACATGATTGTAAAATGTGACCTTATCGTAATCTTATCGTAGCTTGAATCACTTTAAGCTTATTGTCATCATGATTCATGATGAGTCATTAAGGGTCGTGATGAGTCATTATGAGTCATTGTGAGTACACATGAGCCTCAATTTACAACAGAACTGAACCTGTGATGTATCCAGTTGATTTTCACAATTTTTCCCTTAATTTTCCTGAATTTATTTCAATTTATTTCCATTTATTTTATTTTATTTATTATTCCAAGAATATGGCTATTTCCTTTTAACTTCGCATACTCAAAAGCTTCGAATGATGTCACATTACATAATCGAAGCCTAGAGTGGTCCAAAGTTAAGATTAATAAGCCACTTTATCTGTTTTTAGTGATTTGGGCCCTTTTCTCATAATCACTGCATATATGCACATTTTTTCGGCTCTATCACATGATATTACATAATTGTCAATGATGCGTCTGCAAGTCGACACATGCCGTTTCCACAGCTGAGCAGCTGGTTTCATCCAAATTCGGCCCTGGAAGCTATTTTGCTTCCACCCTCAGCCATCCTGGACATATCTTCTGACTCGAACGGTTCGGATCTTCAGTTCAGATCTTCAGTTCAGATCTTCGGTTCGGATCTTCGAGTCAGGTGATAGCTATGACATCATAGCGGAATTATAGAAACCTTTAGAAGCTTCTAATAATTTCCTAATTAGTTATTTAGAAATTATTGAGCAAAACTCTCTACATGTATAAAAGGAGGTCCAAATCACTGAATAAATAACAACTTTACTTTACTACTATCAAAAGCACCAGCTCCAAAGCTTATCTAATCATCCTAAGGACAAAAATAGCCTTAGTCTGATATACTAACTGCAAGCACCTACACTTGCAGAATCTTGAACTCTTTGTCAGAACTCTTGAACTTACCTAATTCATCTAAGTTCCCTCAGCTTCCCAGAAACCTTTAGGCTTACTAATCACTTAAGTAAATCTAAATTCTTATTACTGAAATCCCTGCCCGTTTAGGTTATTCAAGAGCCCATTTTAACAGCACAGTTAATTGATCTTTAAACAAACGCTTGGATATTCAACTCTTGGACAATCTCTCTATTTATAAATTATTTAACAGCTTGTTAAATCTTTATAAATAGTAAACTAAAAGGCTACAAGAAAGCAAAGGCTTACAACAAGTTTCCACCAACTTATTGCGCATACATTCAGCTCCCGAACCTTTATTCTCAAGGAGAACTTAACTTTCGTAGAGCACATCATTACAAGTTCATCTGAATTTGTCAAGAGACCAAAAAAATATTGACTTTAGTTGTTTAAGCTTAATAGTGCAGCTAATTAATCTATCAGTATTTAAATTACTGGACCTTTATTTGTTTATTTCTTGAATCCCTTGCCATGTCAACGTTTGTTAATTATTTGAGAGAGTAAATAGCCGGATACCTTACAGAACCCAAGTATTACTGTGGAGTTGGTTTAGAAAAGGTTGAGATGAAAGTCCTTTACAATGCAAAGTAAACTTTGCGGACGGCAAAGTTGACGATATATGAGCAAATTGTGTGTGGATCGTATTAAGATGACAAGGCCTTTATGTGAAGAGTACATGGTATAAGAAAGTGGACAAAGTTTAGTTTGAATTACTAAGCTACTGAAAAGTACTACATAGCCGAGCATCCATTGAATAACTATGTCTAGTATAGTATAATCAAAAAGAGTACAGCAAGACTATGAGGGTCCTCGGTGGCTTGCGGCACAATACTAACAAATTACAACACTTTAACAAGTTAATATGCAAGGATCTCATGCTGCCAAGACTTGGAAGAATGATTCAAGACAGCATTGATTTATTAAGGTAAGGACAACTCAGTCTCAATCAATGAATAGACTTGAAATACTTGTGTCCTTGTTGACCCACATACCCATGTCAAATTCAGAATCAAGCAGCGACAGTTTTAGACCACTTCGGGAAGTTTGCACATTATGAGTGGAAGAAAGGCCATACTATCCAGCTGATGACATGTTGTGTCTCCCAGCACTGATTCATCAGATAGTGATGGGACCTCAATCATAATTATGTCATCATTTTATTCAAAACACTGCTACACATTAATTTGGATGCCTGGTGCAACTGTAGTGCTAGGTGGGGATAAACACCAATCTCCAACTTTAGATGGAAAGGGTCCAAAATGTAAATGTTTGGGTATCATACATCGCAGAAATCCTAACTTGATACTGTCATTCAGCCTCAGAGCAGAGATAGTGGTATTGAAAAGCAATTAAACCATAGTTGTGACTGTGATGGAATTTACATCAATGTGACATGCAATGTATTGTCCACACTTATTCATTATGAGAATGGGATTATGTATCATAATGGTGGGACACATCCTCACCAATGACCTATACATAGACTCCATATTCTTACTAACAAATGATCTCAGCTCCACAAAATATTTCAGGAACATCCACAAATGGGCTCATTACCGTTAGCTGTTGGTATTGCTGGATTTTCTAGTCCAGGTAAATCTGCCATAGAGATATCTCAGTTCTATTAAATGTTGATCATGTTTGGTATGAGAAGAAAGTTGTTTACAAGGGAAATAAGATTATTGGAGAGACCACAGAATCAGCATTGGAACAGCTACCAGAGTTTGGATCTCATCATCCTGACTTTTTACACTATAGTGAGGTTGGACCAACTGCAATCCTTCTACTTCAAACTTCTTGTATGGAGCTACAAATAATGCTAGATGTTGTTCAGTATGATGCTATCCATGGATTTGTCTCTGATGCTGCACATGGCTATTGGAGAATGAGTGGTCAGATACTTATAGTATCATCTGTATATTCTCAACATCTTTATTGTTGGGTTACAGTTCTCTTCTCAGCTAATGGCATTACTTCAATCATTATAAATTACACTCTCTAATGCTGCTTCAAATTATTTCCTCTCAATGTCAGAAGCAGGGACACCAAATTACTGATGAAATATTTGCATGTGTTGTTGATTTAAGTCAAGCACTGGCAAATGGCTTCATGAATGCCTTTATTTAGTTGTGGTCAAGAAATACATGAAATCATGAGAAATTAACTTAGGCAGTAAACTCACTTAGAAAGGATGCTGTCAGCATTTTCATATTGGCATCACTCATCTCACCAAGATTAGTGGTGTGGTACAACTTCAGCTACAGGACACTTTGAATCACATGCTCTAAGTTTGTTAGAGGCCATCAATACAGTGGCTTTTAAAGCACATGCTGCAGCACTTATATGTGACTTTCCAGATATTACAGACTGGGTGGATTGGTGGCAGCAGGACAAAACCTACTAAATGCTTTTTTTTAAGCCATTTCAAGCCTTGGGAGAAGGTCTCTGGGAGTGACTACCAGATACTACAAATGCCAAGCCATGCATGTTTTGACTTTACAGTGGGCTTGGTCACAATTTAGGACTTATGGAAGGTCTAGAAGGATTATTTTCATTTATGAATCTTCTAGGAATACAAGGCATTGCCAAGCAATCAGGAATACCAGTGGCATATGGGACTATGAAACCTTGGACTAAGAATGTTCATCAGTTGGGATGAACTAAACTCCACTAAAATCCAATTTCTAAATGATTTCAAAATCATAGTGATCCACCAGATACTGCTAAGGCACTTATCCTTGATACTAAAGGCAAGAAAAAGAATTCTGTCTTTATTACAGGATATCAATAGAAGGAAAACTCCTGTTGGTTGGATATCTCTTGAACTCATATCCCAGGCAGTTGATCACCATTAGCCAGCATTACATCAAAATCTTGTTGAATATGTTGATTTTTTGTTTATAATTTAACTTTCAGAAAGCATTGATTGCAATGATATTTTACATGTTTTTATTAACAATAGTATGAGTTGGCTTATTGTAATACACAATCAACAAGGTGGTAATAGTCTTGTAATATATGTATTTATGTCTCAATCAATGTGTCAGTTAGTGAATCACCTTCTGACATAGTAGGTAGGATGCTAGTTTAGGTGTACACTGGTTCTGGCATGCATTAACCTCCAAAAACATGGTCCACAATTAGCATCCTCCTATGACAAAGTGAAGAAATAGGTGAACCACCCCTAAGAAAACGGTGGCATTTTGTTGTACTGTACAGCTGCTTACTAATACTAACACTTTTGTTTGCATCCACTGTGTCTTGTCATACTTCACACACCCCAAAATCTAATAGGTTATTGGCCCTGCAGACTTATTCAGATTCATTGCCATGCAGATTTGTTCCTTCAAGTGGTTACTTATCATATTTGTTTTAGGTGGTTGTATAGAAGGGCATAGAAGCTGTGGTATTTGCACAGGAAGGGCTCTGGGGCAATACATTGAACTTGCAGGAGTAGGTGGCTGTATTAACAGGCTTAGAAGTCACAGCACTCACACTTTCCATTTCTTCTTCATTTTTTCACTATTCTAAATTGGCATCACACACGTATCCAAAATCGGGAGTGAGTATCACTTCCAAAAACTAGGGCAGGAGAACTATAGTACATGGTGTGTTTGTATGAAAGCATATCTTGTTCACAAGGATGTCTGGGACCTCATTGATGGTTCAGAAACCCAACTGCCAGGTTCACCCTCTTCAAAACCAGTCAGCATGTTTATTAAAACACAATAACTTGCACAATCAGACTTGACTCTTGCTGTTGAACCAGAACAAAAATCCCTTACCTCCATGAAAGTGACCCAGTCATCTCTTGGGAAAATTTGCATCAGGTCCATGTTGCCTGTGGATTCACGCCTGGTCCTTTGTCATCACTTCATTGCCATGAAAAAGAATGAGTCACAAAGTATGCCATGTTGGATTGCTGCAGTCAAGCACACTGCACAGCATCTCAACCATACAACTACACCTCCAACCACTGACATAGGTCTCACCCTCTGTCACTGGTTGAAAACACATGAAGATGAAGAAGCTGTTCGTTGTGTGTGGTTTGGACCCATATGTACCCACATGTACTTACCATAGCACTATCTGTGTGTTGGCAATCTACCACCACTGGTCATTCGAGTATGAGTCTGAGTCTGAGTTTGGTCACTCCTGGTGACTTCTGTGTCCTTATATCATCTATTCTAACAGAAGCCATTTTGGTGCTTACTGTTAGGATACGTACAGGGCGGGTCTCCGGAGAAACCCGCAGAATATCCAGTAGGGGTAGGACTTGCCTTCAGCTTATAGGCTGTGCCCTCACTAGATCGTGTTGTCCAATTTCAGACAGGCAGAGGGGAATCCTGGGGAGTCTGGGTGGGGGTCGTGGGTCGAGGGGTCGTAGGTCGGAGGTCGTGGGTCATGAGTCAAGGTAGGTGAGAGAGATAGATGCGCCAGAGCTCACTAGTGTGAGCGGTGTGATTCAAGTAGGAGTTTAGAGCAGAAAATGTATTAGATTACTGGGGGGAATCTAAGCCGATTTTCTGACTGGATTGTATGTACAACATCTGCC
The DNA here is from genome assembly GCA_015178975.1 of Hysterangium stoloniferum. Classification (NCBI taxonomy): domain Eukaryota; kingdom Fungi; phylum Basidiomycota; class Agaricomycetes; order Hysterangiales; family Hysterangiaceae; genus Hysterangium; species Hysterangium stoloniferum. The sequence continues at coordinate 117,351 of WHVD01000168.1, forward strand.
AGTTTAAATAGACTGTGGTGTTAGGATACGTACAGGGCGGGTCTCTGGAGAAACCCGCAGAATATCTGGTAGGACTTGGCTTCAGCTTATAGGCTGCACCCTCGCTAGATCGTGTTGTCCAATTTCAGACAGAATGGGAATCCCGGGGAGTCTGGGTGGGGGTTGTGGGTCGAGGGGTCGTAGGTCGGAGGTCATGGGTCGTGGGTCGAGATTGGTGAGAGAGATAGATGTGCCAGAGCCCGTGGGCTCCAACTAGTGTGAGCGGTATAATTCAAGGAGGGTTTTAGAGCAGAAAATGTATTAGATTACTGGGGGGAATCTAAGCCGATTTTCTGACTGGATTGTATGTACAGCATCTGCCAGTTTAAATAGACTGTGGAGTGAATGTCATACCAAATCCAGTAATAATGAAACGAAATGAGCAAAACATAAAATGGGAATAGTAAACATGTTAAGAGCAGAAACTGACAGATGTCGGCTGGCCGACAGGGACCGAACGGAAGGACTTGGCTTCAGCTTATGTGCTGCGCCCTCGCAAGTTACCGTCAGGTGTCCTTAAATTTCGGGCGGGCGAAAACTAGTCCTGTCAAGTAAACCTCTCGGTAAACTACTGATCGGAAACCGAAGGATAAGTTGAGGGTTGGGTTGAGGGGTCAGAGACCAAGAGTCGGAGACTGAGAGTGTCAGAGACTGAGAGAGTCGGAGACTGAGAGTCGGAGACTGAGAGTCGGAGACTGAGAGTCGGAGACTGAGACAGTCGGAGACTGAGACAGTCGGAGACTGAGAGTTGGAGACTGAGACAGTCGGAGACTGAGAGTCGGAGATTAGAGGTTGAAGTCGTAAATGTAGGTTGAATCGTAAATCAGATGGAGTCGGAATGTGGTGGTCGTGAATAGATAATGGAGTCGGAAATTAGAGGGTATCTAAGTTGATCTAAGTTGATATTCTAAGTTGATATTCTGATTGTCTAGTAGTTACATTACAGTGGGTCTTATATACGAGTTATCGGCGTCTAGAAACTACTAACTAAGGGAAGAGTGGAAAATGGCATTGACAAATAAGCTTGTTTAGGAACCGGAAGGTTACGATAAGATCGGAAGCCGAGATTTAGCCGAAAGTGGGATTACGAGAAAAGGGAATAGTCCACGGGCTACAAGTATATACGGGCATATGTGAAACATAGAGTAAAACGGATCATCATAATGAAAGGGGACGTATCAAAGCATAACCAGATGGTACGAGTATATTTTGACAGGGGTGTAAACGAGGTTTGATCGCCGTGAAGGTATACATCAGTGTCGGTATTCCGAAGGTTGCCGAAATGATGACTTGATCAATAACTTGGAACATTGATAGACTGTAGTATTATTGGAGACCATCGGGTTGCGACATGGGTTAAGACACGGTCGTAACAAAACACCAAATTGGTGTTAGGAATGGGACGGAACAGAGTGGAGTCTGAATAGTGACAAATCATAAACCATAATGGGAAATGGAGCGGGAGCGGAGTCCGAATTGTGACAGGTCATTTGACTAAAACGGGAATGGGGCTCGGCTAGAGGGAAGACAGGTATTCTGAGTGGGGTCCGGTGACTGATGCGCGGGACGAGGTCGGAATTAGACAGAGACGACAGAGTCCGGTGGAAATTCCAGTGAACTGATAACGGGTGCGTATAGGGCATGGGTGTGTATAAGTTAGTGCCCGGAGTCCAGTGGGATTTCCGGTCGTAACACATGGAGTGAATGTCATACTGAATCCAGCAATGATGAAACAAAATGAGCAAAACATAAAACAGGAATAGTAAACACCAAATTGGTGTTAGGAATGGGACGGAACAGAGCAGAGTCTGAATAGTGACAAATCATAAACCATAACGGGAAATGGAGTGGGAGTGGAGTCCAATTCATGACAGGTCATTTGACTAAAACAGGAATGGGGCTCTGTTAGAGAGGTGATGGGTTTTCTGAATGGGGTCCGGTGACTGATGTGTGGGATGAGGTCGGATATAGACAGAGGCGGAGTCCGGTGGGTTTTCCGGTGACTGAAACACAACATAACGAAGACGAACGTAGACAAGTCTGACGTATGGAGTCCGGTGGGAATTCTGGTAAACTGATAATGGGTATGTATAGGGTGCGGGTGCGCATAAGTTAGTGCCCAGAGTCCGGCGGGATATCTGGTCGTAACACTTACAAACACTCTGGATGAGTCATACACAAATTTGTTGTCAGCTTAAATTCTGTCCCACCACAACAACTCACACTCGATTATGTTATTAGTCATTTACTCAATGTGGAATTGTGTCAGTTTGGTCCTCACATTTCATCCCTCCCAGATAAATATTTTGACACCCAGGCTTTCATCACTCCTGTGGTCATACACTTAAGCACTCACCAAACATTTTGTGTTTTAATTGTGGTGGATGTGGTCACTATGAAATTGATTGTCCCACTCCTAAGGACTCCACCAAGGCCAATGTTGCAGACTCAAGTGATAGTGTTGAATCTGGCATAACTGTCAATCATATTATCATCCAGGTTTGAACTCTATGGAGTATCTTGAAAGGTTCAATTAAGAGAGTGTGTTGAATATGTTGATTTTTAGTTTAGAATTTAACTTTCAGAAAGCATTGATTGCAATGATATTTTATATTTTTTGTTGTACTGTACAGTTGCTTACTAATCCTAATGCTTTTTGTTTGCCTCCACTGTGTCTTGTCATACTTTGCACACACCACAATCTAACAAATCTTTCACAACTGGATACTTAGTTATTACTCTCATTTTTATACCAAATTTTTTATGAGTGTTTAATTACTGTTAGTGAGGTATTCAATGGTCAAGAAAGTATATTGATTTATGCCAAACATGATCAATTACATAACCAACTCCTTCAAAAGAGATTTATCAAGCAATTAATAAGCCTGATGTTCTGGTGGGTTGCTTTGAGAGGGCTATTTAAGAGTATCATAGCCATTATTGTGATAATGCAACACTGCCATTCCTTAAAGCCTGAATAATCCAACTCTGCTCTTTTCAGACCCAACAAGAGGCCCATTATCAACTCACCAGCCTGTCAAAGACCTGAACAATTCACTACCTTCAAGTCAAACACTACCAGATGGCAAATGACAATTTGCAATCATGGTTATACTCATAGGTTCTTCTGGGGTCAGATCAAATTGGAAATGGTGTAAAGGTGAACAGATATTCAAGAGTACACCTTCTATAATGGAAATATAGATACACATTACTATCATGGTTATTTTGTCCCTAGATTATGAGGACTTAACAGAGACATGGTGTCTGTCTAAAAAGCTCAAATTATTTCAGAATTTGAACCATCTTGAAGGTCTCTACTACAACCTTGTAGGCAATGCTATCTATTCACCATCTGTTCAACACTTTACTATACATCAAGGTTCCATAATGGCAATGCTACATATCTATAAGTATGATGATTTACATCATTCAGGATCCCCAGTAAAATACAAAAAGGTATTATATCACAATCCAGAATGCAATATTTGGGATCATGCCATAGAGCTTGAATGTGGCGCCAAAGCCATTAGTTGTATCCTTATCTGCATCTGAGCAAGTGCAATTGGATGTTTTCCTCAAGGAGAATTTAGAGATGGGCTGTATCCACCTTTCCAAATCCATGGCCTCCCCTGTGATTGATGAGTGGAAGGCAGCCTTCCACACCAATCAGGGATTGTTTGAACCACTGTGATATTCATTGGACTCACCAATAGTCCAGCCACATTCCAGACAATGATGAATGATATTTTTCCAGATCCGGTTTTAAAAGGAGTGGTGCACATATGGATATCTGGGTGACATCCTGATCTAGTCAAAGACTCTGTCACTGGTTCCTCTGAATAGTCTTAGAGGCATTACAATGTCACAAGCTCTATCTACATCCAGAAAGGCGCAAGTTCAGAAAGACCAAGATTGAATATCTGGGACTCATTATCTCTCACAGTCATACTGAGATGGACCCAGTTAATATTGTAGGTGTGTCAGAGTGCCCACTTCCAAGAATACTAAGGAAGTGCAAGCATTCTCAGTCTTTGCCAAGTTCTACCATCATTTCATCCAAAACATCTCTAAACTTGCACATCCATTGTTTGATCTTACAGTGAAGGACATAGACTGGAAGTGGTCAACCTAGGAATCATTTGATGGCATCAAGGCTCAAGTGACTTTTGCTCTGGTCCTCCTACTCCCAGATGATAACTGACCAATTTGCATTGACACACATACATAGTTCGGACTTCCCACAGGAGCCATTCTGTCTCAACAGTCAGACTCTCATGGAAAGTGGTACCCAATGGCCTTCTATTCCAAAGTATGGATGCAGTTGAGTGGAACTATGAGATATATGATAAAGAGCTCCTATCCATTATCCAGGCCTTGGAGGAATGGCAACATTTCTTGACAGGGGCCCAGCACAAGGTAGAGATTTGGACTCACTATCAGAATCTCCAGTACTCTAGGTCAGCCTGACAGCTCAATTGCAGACAGACTAGGTGGTCACTCCTGTTTAAGTATTATTTATTCCAAAAACCCAGAAAATCAATGGGAAACCTGATGCTCTGTCATGGATGCCAAACCATGGAATGGGATCAGAAGACAACACTGATGTAGTGCTACTACATCCAGACCTGTTTCAAATCAGAGCTCTGGAGGGTTTGAGTCTGGTGGGGGAAGGGCAGGAGCTTCTCCATATGATCTAGAAGGTGGGAAAATAGGATTGCAAGAGGACACAGTGGACAAGGCAGCATTGCAGCTTCAACAGAGCAATTACCAGAGGGTCTTGACTGCAAAGTGATCAGATACACATGGCATTCTTTCCTTTTATTGCAAGGTCTATTTGCTAAATGACCCAGAGCTTTGAATGCTCATAGGATCACAGCATCACAATACTCACACACAGCATCATATTTGCCACATTTTTGGGTGCCATTATAAATAAGCACTCCTATTAACAGGGCTGAAGATGACAGTATGAATGTTAATATTAAATACCAATTACAAACCACCATATCCCTAGACAATATAAATCCTTGACTCCTATTTTGGATGGTAGTATCAGGATCCAGTTCTAAGACAGATTGGTGGGTAATTTATAATTGGTTGTCTCGCAGAAATATTGACATTCCAATTTGTTAGTGAATTATACCCACCATGTCCATCTAAGCTGTATTACCTCCTTAAAATTCTGGCTGTTAGGTAATAATCTCACTGTGATGGCATCTGTGGCTCCCCAATATATGTACATATATTGTACTAAGTTTGGTACAGTGTGGCTGAGTAATACTAATGCTTTTTGTTTACATCCACCATGTAGCTTATTCTCCATCAGTAAAATGGTGTTAAATGCTGGGAGGAGGTACCCCTATTCTGGGATGCTCCACACACTCCACAATGTCCAGGAGCTTCCTAGAATGGGGGGATCTCCCCCAGGAGCCATCTGGAATAAATAACATTTTACTGATGCCCCCCCCCCCCCTGTATCAACAGTATAGTACATGGTGCATAGTCCAAGGAAAGGGAAAGATCCCAAGCTGAATGGCAAACTGTTAACTGAGGTCCCAGGTTATCTCACTGCCATAGTATCAGATGTAGATTACAGCTGTTTGCATTACATATGTAAGGCATGTGCTGGATTGCATAGAAGTATTGTGTTAAGAACTGAAAACTGACTGATGTCGGTAGACTGATGGGGACCGAATGGAAGGACTTGGCTTCAGCTTATGTGCTGTGCCCTCACAAGTTACTGTCAGGTGTCCTTAAATTTCAGCTGGGCAGGAACTAGTCCTGTTGAGTAAACCTCTCAGTAAACTACTGATCAGAAACTGAAGGATAAGTTGAGGGTTGGGTTGGAGAGTTGGAGACTGAGAGTTGGAAACTGAGAGTCAGAGATTAGAGGTTGAAGTCGTAAATGTAGGTTGAATTGTAAATTGGATGGAGTTGGAATGTGGTGGTCGTGAATAGATAATGGAGTCGGAGATTAGAGGGGTATCTAAGTCAATATTCTGATTGTCTAGTAACTACATTTACAGCAGGTTTATATACGAATTGTCTGTGTCTAGAAACTACTAACTAAGAGAAGAGTGGAAACACAGGTGACAAATAAACTTGACTAGGAACTGGTAGGTTACGATAATATCGGAAGCCGTGATTTAGCCGAGAGCAGGATTACAAGAAAAGGGAATAGTCCACGGGCTACAAGTATATACGGGTATATGTGAAATATAGAGTAAAATGGATCATCATAATGAAAAGGGGACATATCAAAACATACCCAGATGGTATGAGTATATTTTGACAGGGGTGTAAATGGAGTTTGATTGCTGTGAAGGTATACGTCAGTGTCGGTGTTCCAACGGTTGCCAAAATGATGACTTGATCAATAACTTGGAACATTGATAGATGGTAGTATCCTCGGGGACCATCGGGTTGCAACATGGTTACAACATGGTCATAACATATTGCAAGGAAATTGCAACCTCATAGCTCCTTCAAGCATTGATTATGGACCTTGTAACTTTGTATATTTACTAATATACAGTGACTCACAAAATATATGTTGAATCGGTGATGAAAACACCCTTTTTCCTGGGGCAGTTCACCTATTTCTTCAAATTTTCATATGAAGATGCTTGTGGACCATGCATTCTGAGGCTAATGCATGACAGAACACTGTACACCAGGAGTATGCAGATCCAATCCAACTAATTTCAAAGATTGACCCTGTGACTTATTGAAAGTCATAGAAAATGCTAGCCTGACTATAAACTGCCAACAATGTAGTTCAAATGGCACTTGTTTTGTAGTTGGAATTATTGTTATTCAAGGGATGAATGCCAGCTCTCCTGCTGAAGGTCCTGTAATGATCTTTTCTTGAAGTACTCTGTGAGTCATTTGTATTAACTGCAGTCTTGTTCCATTAAAGAGCCCTTGTCTTGGATTGAAGTTTCAAAGAAGAATCAATGGCACTCCAGGTTTCAAATGCAATTTACTTGATGACAATCATTCGAAGTTGATTGAGTTTAGTACTCAGGAGGATATAATGTCTCATTGCCTCCATCCTTGACACTGTCTGCACTGTAATGGGTTTGCTCAATCCCTGGAAATCTTTCAAAAAGCATGTCATTGATTTGATCTACATCTGAATTTCCAGGACAGAGAATGGCCCACTCCAAGAAAAGCTCATCAGTAAGAACCTCAGGATCATGTATGTTTGAATACAAAGTTGAGACTAAATTATCCATTGTTGGTCCACATACCATGTGTTCAGGGACTTTAAACATATTATTGAGAGGTATGTCCTTTCCATGTCCAATATCCAAAAGCCACTGAGCAAAAACAGCACTCTCTTGATCAGTAGGATCTACATGCATATTCTCAGTCAACAACAGAATCTTGACATTGTTCCAAAGGTGAGACCATGAGATACATGCACCAATTATATCTCTTTTGAACCTTTAGGAATGACAGACAATGTCTGTTGAAATTCACCACTCCATGCTACTGTAATGCCTCAAAAAGGAATGTTCTTGTTAAGGATATCTCTAAGGCTCCAATCTACTGTCTCACAGGCAAAGCAATTCAGCATTGGAACCTCATCCCAAATAATAAGGCTGACCTCTTTCATCAGATTGGTCTTATCTGAGCCTTTCTTCATTGTACACATGGATTTCTCATCAACCTCAGGGGGGATTTGAAACATGCTGTGAGATGTCCACCCACCACTCAGAATAAGTGCAATGCCAAAGGAGCAACACAGACTACAATGAATCCTTTGCCTCTGCAGGCATGTGCCAAGGTATTCCAAACAAATGATTTTCCAGTACTCCCAGGTCCATTCAAATATAACAGAAAATGGAATACAAGGAAAAGGGGATTTGCCATTGGATATATTCATTTTGAAAGACCCTCAAGTGGCCTGAGGTTCTTCTTACATACTTTGCTCACAGTTGTCAAAGGGCAACCTCTTTTGAAGATCTCAGGACCTGTGAAGGACAGTCTATCCTTCATTTCAAGCAGCCTGCATCTCACATGGTCTACTTGAAGATAATAAATAATGGAAGTTGTGTCTTCAAGAGGCAAAGCTATGCAGACTGGATATCAATTATGGAAACTATTTGCTACTATTATCAGCCAATGCTTTCCTTCTGATTGAGCTGCACTCTGGCATGAATTCAAAGGAGACATGTGTGATGTCTTGAAATACATTCTTCAGATGCATCTTTATCAGCCAGACACATCTGATGAGACAGTCCATGACTTTGGCCTCTTTAAGCTTGATAAAATTCTTCATGAAAGTAGGAAACCACTCTCAGAATACCCTCATATGCCTCAATATACAGAGCCATGAGAAGAGAGAGTGGGAAATCAATTCATCAATGAACAGAGGGTTTATGACCAGGCAACTGAGCATATGAAAGCAGATATAAATATTGAAAAGTTGAATGAGGTCCAGAGAGTTGCATACAATGAAATTATGGATGCTGTCATTGCAAGGCATGAAACTGGAATAGATGGAAAGCTTTGTTTTTTGAATTCCATATGAAAAATTCTGGAAACTTGACATAGTGAATTGAATTGGCTGCTTGACCATGAAGGCCTATTGCATTTTTAGCATTGGCCTCAAAGTATGTCATCAACTTGGGCTTGGAATGATGGGCAGCATCCAAAGCCTCTTCTGGGCATGCTCAGTATCAATATTATAATGCAACTGCTCATTAATGAGACAATTGCCAACAATCACATCCCAATCATGAGTGTAGTTTGGCATGGTTGGATAGTGTGAGAGGGACTTTCCAGAATAGCAGAGGATCTTATCACTCTCATAGAGACCAAAGTCATGAACTCTGGCTTCTGTGAGACACATGTGCCACTGGTGATCCTCTTCAAGCAAACCACATGCAACACAAGCTTGTTGAAATGTGGGATAAGTCTCACCCTCAAATGTCTTGAGCTGTTCAAATGAGGTGGCACCTTTGACAACAGTGAGCAATGTATGAAGGTGGAATCTTCCCCACTGGCAATATTGACAAAATGGATGCACCCTATGCAAAGGCCACATTGACAAGGCTTTCATGATTTAGTCTTGGGTAAAAATCTGAAATACTCAGGAAAGTCCATATAAAATGTATCCTTGGCACACTGTCCATTATAACCAATTAGATCCTCAGCATTAACCTCAAAATAAATCATGAGAGTTGTCCCCAAATGCTCTGCCCTTTGTAAAGCCTGAGCAGGACCTTGATCACCATCAAAAACTACAGTGTTTCCCCCAGGGAGATGGACATGAAGTGCCATTACTGCAGGAACATGGGTGTGGAGTTCATTATGCATTAATTGCCAGACAGACTCATGTGCATTGGCATAACATGCATCAAGGTACTGTTGAATCTCATCTGGTGCTGTTCCAAATTCCATAGTTGTATGATCATGACCCTTGTAACAGTATTTATGCATGTACTTCATTGACCTATTGGTAAGGGTCAACTCTACATTGATGTGGCATTAAAAGGTGAGAAGCAAAATAGGGGAGTAAGCAACATGTCTGTTGTCATATGTAAATTTGGGAGTTTCATAAACCCTTCCATTGTTAGGGTGATGGCATGTTGGATAGCCTTCCTGATTGACAATGGTGGATTCACACCACTCCTCTGGATGGTGTTTACTGCACTTCTTATCTACCATACAGGCAGCAGCATTTGGGTGATCAGTTCCACAGGGACCATGGGTCATGAGTTTCCCTACTAAATTAAATAGTCTGGGATGTGTTTCAGGATCTGGCAAACAGGCAGAAACCATTGAGTTGACATCTTCTGGTATCCTTGGCTTATTCTGGTCATCAAACCATGTCAGGCAGTGCATATGTGGAAGACCACACTTTTGGAATTCAATAACATGATATGGGCTACTGTTCTACCAAGATGTGATCTTCTGTGATCATCTTAAGCAACTTAGCCTTCTTGGCAGCAAAGACATGGGAGACCAAATCAGGCTGATCAGCAGGGGTCTGGCCAGGAAGCAATTCATGGGTGACCTCCTCCCAATTGGGATTGGGAGTCATGGTGATGAAGCAGCTGGCATTGCCATACTTGCATGCAAATGTGAATAAATTCTGTAGACTTTACCTCATATCCCTTGAACCCCCAGTAAATGAAGAAGACAGTATTACCCTCTGACCAATACTATTAGCATCTGTGTTGACATCCTAATTTGTAAATGCCTCAACCACCTGGTTCTAGAGTTCTGCACATAACCTTGGTTGATTATCCTTCAGAAATCTCAATATTCACTGCTCTTTTACTGCCCAGGCATTGACAATATACTTCTGGAATAGCTTTTGTGCATAAAAAAGTCTGGGAAATAGATGATAGGCATAATATTCACATTTGGTCACTTTATTATTACTTTTATCTTCATCTTCACCCTCTTCATCCTGCTGTCCAGGCTGGGGCTGCCAATTTTGATTTGTATAGGGAATGTCCCATGACCAACCACACTCTCCCCTGGGAAAGAGCATCACATAATGAAGGGGTGTATAAATGGCTTGTGCTCATGCACATGATGGAACTGTCCCCCCCTTCTCTGAACAATAATATCCCTTGGATCACCATGACCTGTATCACCCTCTCCAAAGAGAATGACTACAAGTTCATCACTGGTTGGAAGGTTGTACCATCATGGATCATTAAAAGCCTTGTAGCTCAGTCCAACATGTAACCTTGGAGTCTCTCTGTGTTCTCAATCACTCATGTGCCTGGTGATAGAGTTCTATAAAAGGATTACATTGCTCCATCATATCCTGCAAGTCAGAATAGGTTTCATTGTTTAGGTTTTTATTTGCCTTGTGAGTCTGCCTTTGCTGTAATGTCTGCCTCAGTCCATCCTCCAGTGCCAATGCAGGATCATGGATGTAAAGCTGAGCATAACTATGTGATACACCTTCTCTGTAAGGAATCAAAGAACCATGCTGGTGATATAATTTACCATGAATTTTGAAGACATATGGACCACCACCACCTTGCAAGACAGACTCATCCAAATCGACACCCAGTGATGTAAATGCAAATGCATTATTATATGCAGGAATACTTTTGCAAAATTCCTTACCATTGTCTGTATTATCCTCAAAGAGGGACCTTAAAGTATGAGAGACTGGCTAAAGTATTGGGAGGGCCACCTTTCCTTGCTTGCAGCACTTGCCAAATTTTGGATGTCTCTTGGAGCTATTTGCCAGACACTCATCCATCCAGTGAAAGGCTCCACAGTCTGGACACTGTATGTTCATATGTCCCCAAGTCATGTCTTGGAAACCTGGCCTCCACAACTGGTTGCCATCGAATCATAAATGTGCAACAGGAGGTGGTGGTGGAGGCATAGCTGCAGGCTGTGGAATGGCTGGTAGTGGTGTTAGGACTGGGAAACCCACTGGGACCCGGAATGCACCCTATAAGTAGTATATCACATGATCTCACCACCAGACTCCACCTGGATAACCCAGACTCCATTCTATATGTGCCAACTCTCTGTATCATATGAACTATGCACCAGACCCCCCTTGTTCTTAATCCATCTTTGCCCATTTGTCATCTGGTTTAGTTTACCACTGTGTTTCCCTATTTGTTTGACATCTGGTTTATTGTGTTATTGTACTCTTGCTATGCCTTTTTGTATGTCTAAGTTAGTGGTACAATAATCTACTAGTCTATATAGTCCATTAGTTATTTGTACATACAATCTGATCAGAAAATCAACTTAGTTTCTACTTGTCTTTTGCTCCTTGCATATTCTCAGAACCCACAGGTTTCCTGTCTGCTCCTGTTTGAAATAGGACAATGTGATCTGCAAAGGTGCAGCACATAAGCTGAAGCCACATCCTTCCCAGAACTTCCACAGGTTTCCCTGGAGACCCACCCATGAGCCCTGCACTTAACAGTATTTTCTGATCAAATATCACAGATTGTCTTGATCATGCCTCCAAGAAAGAAACCATCTGAACACCCAGAGCCCGCTACACTCCAGTCACCACTCATTTTGTATACCAGTCAGACATGCAGACACAACCCAGATACCACAGATGAATCCCACTTTGAAGAAATACTGAAGAATCCAGATGCCTCCAAGCACAAGGAAGAGTCGACAGCCACCAACAAGGGAGGGCAAAGGTGTTGAAAACCCCCAACTACAGAATGCCCACATGCTGAGGACCCCACTTCTGAAGTTTTAGCAGGTACTATAGATAAATTTATGACTCACTGGCTTGAAGAACAAAAGAAGAAGGAACAGGAACCTCCACAGTCAAAAGTCAATGCTCCAGAACCCTTCATGGGTTCCAACCCCAACAAACTGTCTGCCTTCCTCATGCAATGTCACTTCAATTTCCATGATCAACTTGCCACATTCTCCACAGACTCCTGAAAAGTCAACTGTGCACTCTCAGGATCTGCATTGAAATGGTTTGAACTGGCTTTTAGTGGACTTACTGAAGAAGAGCTGATTTCACTTGATGATTGGAATGCATTTGATGAAGAATTGGAAATGAATTTTGGCCCATACAACCTGACTGGAGAAGCCAATAATAGCCTTCCCAACCTTCACATGAAGGACAACCAGCACATCGTGGACTATATTGTCCAATTCAATAATTTTGCAGTGCATTGTCAATGGAGTGATTCCACACTCCACCATCAGTTCTACTTGGGTTTGCCTTCCCACCTCAAAGATGAAGTCCTGAAGGTGAGGATGGAAAACCCGAGACTCTTAAACATATGCATCTCAAAGCTCAAAATGCAGATGCATGTTATTGGGAATGCTGAGTGGAAGTTGGCCATGAGACACCTGTGGACAAATTCAACAAGTCCATGGTGAATAAAACCAACAACAACAACCCATCTACCAGTAACTCAAACTCTGCACAATCTGACTGGAAGAATGACAAGAAATCTTCCAACAACAACAACTCTAGCAATACCAACAAAGGTCAGCAATCTGGCAAATATACTGGGAAACCTGACCTTACAGGCAAACTTGGACCTGATGGCAAATCGACCCCACAAGAAAAACAGCATTGTATGGACAACAACCTCTGACTTTTGTGCAGAAAACCCAGTCATTGTGTCCTGGAATGCTTGATAGTGAAGGCTAACTCTGCCAAGGGTTGTGCAGCCAATACTTCCTCCATGGAGTCCCTGTTGAAGGAGAAACCGGCTTCTGATCCAAAAAAAGAGTATGCAACCCTCTGGACTCTGCACAGGTTGAGGGTTGCATTAACTCTTCATGCATTCTTGAGTTCACCCATCTTAATGCATCCACTCTTTTGAACTCTGACTCATTATTTGTAAAATTTACTTGTGATATGATCCTGCACTCCATTTTCTCTGCTCTTCTGGATTCTGGCTCAACCCATTGTTTTGTAGATATTGAATTTGCCCGAAAAAAATTTGTTGTCAACCTATTCAATAAACCTGGTCAGACTTTGACTTTTCAATGGTACAAGCAATTTGGTTATCACCCAAGCTTGCAACCTCCCTATCCAGTTCCTGTGCAGAATATTACAGATGGTCACTTTCTATGTGACACAGTTGGACTCGAGTTGCTCAGTCATCCTAGGACATAACTGGCTCACCCATTACAATCTATTGATTGACTGGGTATCAGGCAGTATTACTTTCTGGACACCCATGGCACCTGATATAACTGTATCATCCCTAGCCTTTTTGTGGCCTCTATGGCATCCTTGGCTTTGGCAGAACCCACAGTAATCCCATCCATTTCCCTCATTAATGGAGCAGCTTTTATTAGGGCTACAAAATCGGATGGATCCCAGGTGTTCATGATCAATTTGAAAGTTAATTAAGGAACCAGACATTTTGCAACTCCAGAATCTAAGCATATCACCAACCTAGAAGGCATCCTGGAAAAATATCATGACTTCACAGATGTTTTTAGTAAGCAAAAAGTTGACCAGCTCCCACCCCACAGACAGTACAACTTAAAAATTGACCTTGAAGACAGGGCCCAGCCACCCCTTGGACATATTTACCAACTATCCTCCACAGAACTCTCTGCTATATGGGACTTCCTGGACAAACATTTGTCCATAGGTTTGATCTGACTATCAAAGTCTCCTTTCAGAGCACCCATTCTTTTCATCAGAAAAAAGGATGGATCCTTTAGACTATGTGTTGACTTCCACAGACTCAATACTGTCCCACAGAAAGATAAGTACCCACTCCCACATATTTCCAATCTACTTGATGCTCCATGGAATACCCAGATCTATACCAAGATAGAGCTCAAGCATGCCTACCACTTGGTACAGATTGCCAAGGGAGGTGACTGGAAAACCACTTTCAGACCTATTATGAACCTTTTGAATGGTTGGTAATGTCCTTCAGGCTAACCAACACTCCATCTGTTTTTCAACATTGTATTAACAATATTTTCTCTGACATGCTTGATGTATGCATCATTGTTTATTTGGACAACATTCTTATCTACTCTGAGGATCCTGCAGTACATAATGAACAGGTCCATGAGGTTCTCCAGAGACTTCAACAACATGGTCTATTCACAAATGGTAAAAAATGTACTTTTGACATGGACTCTGTGAAGTATTTGGGTTTCATTATGGGACCTGACAGACTCTGGATGGATGAGGCCAAAGTACAAGTCATCAAATATTGGCCCAAACCCCAAAAAGTTAAAGATATCCAATCCTTCCTCAGATCTACCAGTGGTTTATCTGCAAATATTCCGAGATCATGGTCCCCCTTACTTGTTTTACTTGTAAGGACACTCCATGGAATTTCAATGATAAGTGTTGTGCTGCTTTTAATCTTTTAAAAGATTCTTTTTCTTCAGCTCCCATTCTTTCACACTGTAAGTTGGGCCTTCTGCTCATTGTTGAAATGGACACCTTGGACTACACATTAGGAGCCATTTGTCAATCCAGGACTTCAACAGAGAAATCCACCTGGACTTTTACCAGACTGGAGCTCATTATGATGTCCATGACAAAGAACTTCTCACAATTTTTGAAGCCTTCAAAGCATGGAGCCACTATTTGGAGGGTGCAGGAATTCTGGTTGACATTGGAACAGATCACAAAAACCTGGAATATTTTTTGACCATGAAGCTTTGACCTGCTGGCAAGCCTGGTGGTCTAAATATCTATCAGCCTTTAATATGACCATCTGCTTTTGACCCAGCTGCCTTGGCAGAGAACCTGATGCTTTGACTAGATGATGGGATGTCTATCCCAAAGAGGTGAGTAATGACTATGCCACAGTAAACCTGCACAAGTTGAAACCCATATTCACAAATTCACAACTTACCACATCAGTCCACACAACTTACCCTGTTCATCCAGTCATGTGTGGAATTATCATCATGGATATTGAGAAATTACATCAAGATATTCTATCAGCAATTCCACTAGACCTGGTAACCAAGGCACATCTTGACAGCCCCATGGACCCCAGTCAACCCTGGTGGTCTCTAGACCAGCATGGTTTCATTAGACTTGACAATTGTATCTACATATGTACTGGAGTCTGATGGCCTCCACCTCAGGATCCTCCAGTACAAACATGATCACCCACTCTTGGGACATTTCAGGCTCAAAAAGACTCTGTCATTCATTCAGCACTATTGTAAATCTTGCATTACTTGTTTATGCTCCAAATCACAACATCACAAGCCATATGGCCTTCTGAAACAACTCCTGGTACTGGAATACCCATGGAATTCCATCTCTATCGATTTCATTGAACACCTGCCAGACTCTGAAGGCTATTCTGCCATTCTAGTCATTGTTGACAGATTCTCCAAGCAAGGCATTTTCATACCCACATATGATACCATGCAGTTAGGGGAACATTTTGTTATCCATGTATTTTCCAAGCATGGAGTCCCATTCCACATAACTTCTGATTGAGCATCAGAGTTTGTATCTCACTCCTTTAGATCCCTTGAAAAATCCTTGGACACATGAAGTGTAACTTCATGTCCAGGTATCACCTGGAAGGTGATGGAAAAACTGAGAATGTCAATCAGACACTGGAACAATGTCTCTGCATATATTGCAACTATCAACAGGACAATTGGAAATCCCTGTTACCCCTTGCAGAATTTGCTTACAACAATGCACCCTCAGCCACTACTGGCATATCCCCTTTCTTTGCAAATAAGTGTTATAATCCCAATATCATAGTACACCTGGAATAGAATTTGGCCTCCACCTGTACTCAACAGTTTGTCATGAACCTCAATGAACTCCATCAAGAACTCCAGAAAGTGATAACATCCACCCAAGAACAATATCAACATTCAGCAGACAAGAACTGGATTTTGCCACCTAACTTTAAGATTGGTGACCATGTTTTTGTTAAAGCTCAATTCTTCCAGACTACCCATCCTTCTAAAAAACTCACTGAAAAGTATTTAGGGCCATCCAAAATTATAGGACAACCCAGCTCTGTAACATGGACCCTGTGGCTTCCAGATAGCATACATGTGGTACACCTGGTATTTAATGTCTCTATGTTAGAACCATGTACTGCTAACACTATCCCAGACCACATACAATGTCTGCCCCCTCTAGTCATCATAGATGGAGAACCCAAGTTTGAAATATCACAATTTTAGACTCAAGACTAGATAATTGTCAGTGCACTTGTAAACTGTTCTACTTGGTCAAGTGGGCAGGTTATGAGGGTACAGATGAAGAAAATTCTTGGATTTTGGCCACAAAACTTGGGAATGCCTCAGAGATCATTACTGGTTTTCATACAGCTTACCCAGTCAAACCAGGGCCATTATTGTCTCTCTGACTGCATTATCCACAGACCCTGTACATATATTGGACTCATCTCATTCTTCCTTGTTGCCCTATGTCTCTCTTGCTTTGACAGATTTTTGACTTGTCTCTTGTGTCTTAGGCAGATATCCTGCAGATATTCCTAATTTTTCACACATTTCATTAAAGTATTAAAATATATATCTATTATTCTAGTCCTCTATTTCAATAGGCAGGCCAGGTTTCTTTTTCCCTGCCTCAACAAACTCCTCATGAAGCTCTGTAAGCTCCATGGACCCCATGGGATCCTCAGACCCCTCAGACTCCTCAGAATCCCTGGACCCCATGGTATCCTCATCCCCCTCAGACTCCTCAGAACCCCTGTCCTCCACAGCATCAGGCCACTCATAACCTTTGTAGTCCTCCATGAACTCCCAGAAGAGTCCATGGAGTTCCTGGAAACTACCCACCATTGTCTTTCTGACATTGTTGCCCTCCTGCAACAAGACATTTTGGGCTTTGATGCTAATGACAATCCATCCCAATATATCCTCCAAGGCTCCCAGTTTCTCCATGTGACTTCCCAATTCCCAGGATCCAGACCCTGATGCATCCTGCACAAGGGAACACTTGGCCTTCAAGTGTCCACAAGGTGAGCATCCCAGGCCCCAACCAGACTTCTTGAAACATTCAGTGTTCCAGTCATTACAACCAGAGCACTGCAGGTCATTCTTGGTCTCCAGGCAGGCTGGATGATTCCTCTGAGTCTTCTGTCAAACATGAGTCAGTCTAGGACCTTCCATGGGTTGCTCACTTACCTTTTGGGGGCTTCCCAGTTCTCCCTCAGACTCCAACTCAACTTCAGCTGCTTTGTGCTATTGGGATGGTTAGCATAAAACTTCAATAAAATAAAATAACTTACTTTGCCCACAGCCACCATGGATGCCTGGTGCACTCTGCAGCAACTCAAGCTGCCTCCTTTTCTGCCTCTGCCTCTTTGGCCACTTCCTCCTCATCTTTCTTCCTTTTGTCCTCTGCCCCTTTCTCTGTGGCCACTTCTGCCTGGTACTCCTTCTCCAACTCAGCCTCTTCATGCTGTCAATGCTGTTCTTCATGCTGCTCAAGTAATTGAGCAGCCGTGAGAGGTGCCCAATAGGTGGAGCCCATGGAGGAACCAGCAGTTGGTTTTTGTGGCATTGGTTTTGGTCCCATAGTGACAACATGGGGGTATGAAAGAAAGAAGATAATTTATATTTTGAATTTTTTATATAGGCTCCTCACATTTGAACCTTACCTTCCAGACCACCTGATGTCTTGACACATACAGTAAGTGCAACCAACAAAGTCTCTAAAGCCTCCATGGGACTTCAGCCTTAAAGAGAGGGTACTGTTACAACCAGAAAACCTGCCAGGACCCAGACCTCATTCTAGATGTGCCAACACTCTGTATCGTACAAATGACACACTGGACTCCCTTGTTCTCACACTGGCTCCATGTTTTGTGTGACAATTGTGAGTGTGAGAGGTACAGCGAAATATACTTAGGAAATATAGTCTGGATGAGCTCATACTATATTTCCATTATTATTTCTACTTTCTCTCTATTTTATTATACACTTATAATTAGTTTGACAACCTATGTATGTGGTATATTGACTCTTGTGGGCACATACATACCAGACTTATGTATTCTAGTGCCCGTAGTTAGAACTCAGACACTTTTTACCCTGCAACCACGACTTACCTAGACACCAGTTAGTGTCCTGTAAGTTGTGATTGGGGTATCATCTCGACCGTCACAGACAGGCTTTAACTATCTATGCAATCAGAGTTTAGAACTGTACCAGTCGAAACTCCACCTTTATCTCAATCCACGCGGACCACATCCACACTACTCTGTTATTTGACTCTCTCGTTACTCTCTTCTACACTTGAGCAGTCATTCAGAATCATACTTAACAGTCAATTCTCCTTATTCGTTTTAGCTCTCTACTTTACTTTAGATAGCTATTTCACTCAACCGTATTGAACTAAATGGTCAATACGTGTTTGGTCTGTATTAGACTTAGATAGTCAATACATCTTTGTGTCATACCTAAACGGTCTATATTCTTCATATATAGAACGGTTAGAACTTCCACCACTCTTCACAGTGAGGAGCCAGTGTGATTTGATTTAGCCTCTTTTGGTCAGGTGGAGAACAAAGAGAGTTTATATTTGTTGAGCAGTTGGAACAAAGGAGAGTTTAACTAAATTGTGATCTATCTAACAGATTCTATATCATTTTGTAATTCCATCAAATTCAGGGATATGAATGGGATCTTAAATTGATTGATTACATACATATTCTATGTGTGAAAAATTGAAAACTGACTAATGTCGGTAGGCTGACGGGGACTGATCGGAAGGACTTGGCTTCAGCTTATGTGCTGTGCCCTTGCAATTATCTGTCGGGTGTCCTTAAATTTCAGATGGGCAGAGAGTCCTAATGAATACCTCTCGGCGGAACTACCGATTGGAACTGAAGGATAAGTCGAGTGTCAGGCCAAGGGGTCAGAGACCGAGAGTGGGCGAGCACACACAAAGGCAGATAGTGGAGTACTTAGTATGAGACTTCTGGAGGTGTAAGAGGGTATTCTGAGTCGATATTCTGATTGCCTAGTAACTACAACTACAATGGGTTCATATACAAGTATTCGGCATCTAGGAAATACTAATTAGGAGAAGAGCAGAAAATGGTATTGACAAATAAGCTTGACTAGGAATGGGAAGGTTATGATTAGTTCGGAGGCCGTGAGATAACCGAGAGCGGAATTACGAGAAAAGGAAATAGTCCGAGAGTTACAAGTATATTTAGACATATGTGAAACATAGAGTAAAATGGATCATCATAACGAAAAGGGACATATCAGAGTTTAACCAGATAGTATGAGTATATTTTGATGGGGGCATAAACAGAGTTTGATCACCTGCAAAGGCATACGTCAGTGTTGGGAAAATGATGGCTTCCAATGTGGGGACTTGAGCGATGACTTGAATCGTCGATAGGTGGTGATAACCTTGGGAACCATCGGGTTGCGACATGGTCGTAACACTATGTGATGTTAAAACCTGCAACCACATCTGGGAGTTTTGTGGATTTTTAATTGGATCATCCTCTGACAAGTCACAGGAAGATAAAGGGATAGGAGGATAACCCAAAACTTTAAAAATTATTTATCCACTAAAGTATATATATTTATATTGTTTGTTGTAAAATTAATATTTAATCAAATTCAGTTGATTAGGTATCACTCTGAAGAATGCAAAAATATTAATATTTATCCTATATCTGACAAAATTTAGTCAAACAATCATCTGTAGATTATTCTTTTGGAATAAATTGCACAATGGGGATTGGTACCCTAGATAGTTCTGGTTAACTCTCTAAACCAACTAAATTTAAATTATATGCAATATATTTGAAAGTTTGCTTGTATACAAGAGAATACATCATAACCCAAAGATTAAGTCATAACCCAAATAATCTTGTTTAACCCAAATGATCTAGGTTAACCCAAATGATCTAGGTTAACCCAAATAATCTAGGTTAACCCAAATAATCTAGGTTAACCCAAATAATCTAGGTTAACCCAAATAATCTAGGTTAACCCAAATAATCTAGGTTAACCCAAATAATCTAGGTTAACCCAAATAATCTAGGTTAACCCAAATAATCTAGGTTAACCCAAATAATCTTGTGTAACTATGTCATTTGTGTGTATTTTAAAAAGGCATGCATATTTTAAAGATGAAATTTCAGGTAATTAAATATAAACTCATAGAATAAGTTGTCATGGCCAGAAGGAATAGACTCACTTGGAAAATATGAGGATTATTCAGTAAAATTTTGTATATTCAATAAAGTGTGACCATCCTCCATAATCCCACTGGACTATACAAAATTGAAGGGGTTTATATTCCATGATATGGTTGATGCTTAAAAGATCCTATGTACACCTGATCACCCTCCACCTACCTTTTGGATCCTTAACCAATTTAAATCTTATAAGGATCCAATAGAAATTATTGGAGTTTATATAAGATAAGGCTCTACTACAGATCCTAAAATCTTTTGGAGAGAGTGGTTTTTCTGGTGGGTGTTTGCCTTACTTTCCAACAAAGCAAAGTTGTAACTGCACGGGGATTCCCACCCTCCAGAGGGGCGAGTCTTCCCACACATATGCAAAGAGCTAACAATCTCCCCCTACCCAACCATACATCTTCTCGCACATAACAGTCCAAATTGGACAAGGCTGAGTATGAAGCTGTAAATTTCGGGTATTCTAGCGCGTGCCTTACGTAAGCAATGTAAGACAAATTTCCTGAGTTTCGTCAATCTATTTATGTTGTTATTACATTAGTTGCAAATACTCTATTAAGAGCACTTTATGCTTCAAATGGCCCCACGCCACAATCAAGGGCATATATAGACGCCTGCGAACAGCATAAAGCTTTTCAGCGCAGATGTCGTAAGTTCTCCGGTTCAATCTAAACTATGTGATTGACTCCTCACTGTGCATTACGCAGAGGATCTTCTCCAATTGTCCCCTAACTGCGAAGTTTTTTCCTAGCACTCTTGGTTTTATGACAGAGTCGACTGTATATTAATTACTAATTTGCAATACTGACATTAGCGAACTGGTTTGGTTCCTGATATTCATATAACGCCATTCAGAATACACTATCTATATTGCCATGTTGGCATCTTATAAACGCCTACATATGACGCGCGTTCCGAGGGCTGACGCTTCACCACTTGCGAAAGGCAATAGAGTCACCCAACTTTCCCGCTCCCTCCTAACCATCATCGATGATCTTGTCTACGTTCATCCCGTTATTCTTTGTCCCTTATGTCTTTGCCAATGGCATCCACCGTTTTAAGCTTCAGAAAATGCCTGCAGTTGCCCATGCGGACTACAGCACTGCAGTCATGCAACTTACACGTAAATACGGTGGTAATGGTCAGATTCCGCTCGCTGGTGCTGGCGGTTTGGGACGCAAATTCAGCCTTGTTGGTGAGGATCATCAGCAAGGCGGGAATGATTTGTTCTGGCCACAAGGCGACATGAATGAACAAGCTGGTCACACTAGTGTTCCTCTTACCGGTGAGTTTTGACTGTCCTTATTGCGATGGCTTCTTCCCCCGCTTACCTGGGTACACAGACTATATGAATGCGCAGTATTTCGCTACCATTGAGATTGGCAGCCCTCCTCAAAAAGTGCGTATTATTATACTCATGTGTCTCGGAACCTTTCTCACCTACATTACCAGTTTAAAGTCGTCCTTGACACAGGATCAAGTAATCTTTGGGTCCCTAGTTCCAAATGTTATTCATTGGCGTGCTTCTTCCATCCCACATATGAGGCTTCGGCCTCACATACATACAAGAAGAATGGTACTAAATTTGAGATTAGTTATGTCTCCGGATCTTTGGCAGGATATGTCTCTAATGATCAGGTCACAATCGGCGATATCACTATCACGGAGCAAGACTTTGCAGAAGCCACCAAGGAGCCTGGTCTTACTTTCCTGTTCGGCCAGTGAGTATCTTTCATAGTTGGTATCAACTGCAGACAAAATTGATATTCGTGTAGATTCGATGGTATCTTGGGTCTCGGATACGACACCATTGCTGTGAACGGGATGGTACCACCCTTCTATAACATGGTTCAACAGAAGCTTGTCAGCGAGCCCGTGTTCTCATTCCGTCTCGGTAATTCCGAGGCTGATGGCGGAGAGGCCGTTTTTGGTGGCATCGACAGTAACCACTTTAAGGGTGATATTCACTATGTCCCTGTTCGTCGGAAAGCTTATTGGGAAGTTGAGCTTGAGAGCGTCAAATTTGGTGATGAAGTCCTTGAACTTGAGAATACCGGTGCTGCCATCGATACCGGTATGTCAAATACAAACAAGTGAGGGATTGTCATTTACAGCTTACGCTCATCAAGGCACTTCTCTTATTGCGCTACCGACTGACGTTGCAGGGATAATTAATGCTCAGTGAGATGATTTTACTCGTTGCAGAAGAATGGGTTCACTAAAGATACAAATAATTCTTAGAATCGGTGCCGAGCAGAACTGGTTAGGGATATATACTGTGCCATGTGAGAGTATCCCGAGGCTTCCCGACTTGTCATTCAAGTTTGGAGGCAAATACTTCAAACTCAAAGCATCCGACTACATTCTTGATCTTCAGGGCACCTGTATCAGTTCTTTCACAGGTATTGATATCAATCTGCCGTGGGGTAGTTTGTGGATCATTGGTGCGTGTTTTTCGTATAGTCTAATATATAATCTGATCTTTTGTAGGTGATGTCTTCCTCAGGAAATATTTCACGGTGTATGACTTGGGTAATAATACCGTAGGGTTTGCCGAGTCTACTTGAAATTGAAGTATCTCTGCGAGGATTCGGATGAGATACACTTTGTTAGGATTCATGAATGTAATTTACATTCAACAGTTGAGAATCATTGTACTTGATGCATACGTGACTGATTTGCCGGCTGCAAACAAAAATTGTGATTATTTTATATAACAAAGGTTTCTTTTGCTGCGCTCGGGGATCTAGTGCTGTTCGCTGTAACCCAGACAGGCTGTCCTGTGTGGGACCCATCATATGGTTCCGGTCACCGTTCCGACAGCTGCTTGACCAGAAGTACCGTATCCAGGTCGCGGGAACATATTGCCCGTATTAGACTATATTGGGACGACCATCATACAGATGATACGCGTCAACAAAAATCCACGAGTTCTGGCTGTCAGTACATGTACTTAAAGCTCGACGCGATGTCACCAGAGGCCGGGAGGCAATACCAGTCAGGTATATGCTATCCACGTCCATGGAATCTTCGGAATCTTTACCAGTCATTCCCACACCTATGAGTTTTGCAGTCACATACGTCATCTAGTAGCCCTGGATTGCCTCTCGATGCCAGTAAACTATTTCAATAGCTTCCAAGTACCGTTGTCTTGTAGAGATTATTTTCTTTCCCTTGCTATTATCCCCCATTAACGCCACACAATCCTATGATTAGCTAGTCTGAAATGACAAAAATGGTAACAAATGAGGTGAAATAGAACCTGACACATGGGCAAGGAAAATCAAGAAAAAAAAATCAAAGGAAGATCGTCGAGCGAGCGAACGGCGTCAGTAAATGAAATATCATCATGAACTTGTGAGTGTGCCTTTATGGAACGGGTTCCATATTCGAATAATCTGATAGCCTGGGGATCACAGTATGAGAACTCTCTACTGTTGGAGCATAGCCACTTAGAGTAGAGCAGTGTAGATATAAGCTGGTGATAAAACTAGGCTTTCAGATGAGGGATCTACTCCTCATCTGAACTAACTATATACTAGAATACATGGTCTGTGCACTGGTCTGTGCACTTTCAGGAGGTCCTGTAGACTGACATGAATAGATCAACAAGGTCAGTATACATACATAACACAAACACCACTTCCATCACCACACCCACCACATCCCCCATCACAATACATGCTGTTACTGATGGTATCCCATTGACTTTCAGGGATGGGAAGAGGTTCTAATTGTCCCATCAGTTTCTGGCATTAGACTTTGGTTCTGTAAGACTAGTATCTGCTGCAGGTGCAGACAGACACTAGAATGAGTGATGGAAATTAATACCATTACTGTATTGAAATCCATGTGTGCATAATAGATACTAGTGGAGAACAATGGGATGTGGAGTACAATGGGATGTGGACAATAATGGAGACTAATACAGTATTACCAAATCACAGTGTAGGGAATCTCACTCCCTTACAGTTCCCAAGAAAGGATCACAAATGGCAACATAGTGTCCAATGTATTGGGACATTTTGTTACGACCGGAAGACCCACCAGACTCCAGGTACTACCATATATGCACCTGCACCCTATATGCACCAGTTATCAGTTACCTGGAATACCTGCTGAGACCCAGACATCAAAGCCTGTCTACACCTGATCCTCTGTGTCTTGCGCATCAGTCATCAGACTCTTCCAGGACCTGTGCACATCAAAGCCTGTCTATGTCTGACCCCGTTCCATGCACCAGTCACTGGGCTCAGCTCCACCTGGATAACCTGACAGCTCTCTAACTGAGACCCATTCCCATTATGGTCAAATGACCTGTCATGTTTCAGACTCTACCTCCTGTAAAGAGTGGTGGAAGTTCTAACCATTCTATATACAAAGAATATCAACCGTTTAGGTATGACACGAAGATGTATTGACTATTTAGTTCAATACGGTTGAGTGAAATAGCTATCTAAAGTAGAGTAGAGAGCTAAAACAAATAAGGAGAATTGACTGTTAAGTACAATTCTGGATGACTGCTCGAGTGTAGAAGAGAGTAACAAGAGAGTCAAATAACAGAGTAGCACGGATGTA
This sequence comes from Hysterangium stoloniferum, assembly GCA_015178975.1. Lineage (NCBI taxonomy): Eukaryota > Fungi > Basidiomycota > Agaricomycetes > Hysterangiales > Hysterangiaceae > Hysterangium > Hysterangium stoloniferum. The sequence continues at coordinate 142,622 of WHVD01000168.1, forward strand.
GTCTGCATGGATTGAGATAAAGGTGGAGTTTCAACTGGTACAGTTCAAAACTCTGATTGCATAGATAGTTAAAGCCTGTCTGTAATGGTCAAGACGATACCCCAATCACAACTTACAGGACACTAACTGGTGTCTGGGTAAGTCGTGGTTGCGGGGTAAAAAGTGTCTGAGTTCTAACTACGGGCACTAGAATACATAAGTCTGGCACCTATGTGCCCACAAGAGTCAATGTACCGCATAGGTCGTTGAACTAATTATAAGTGTATAATCAAATAGAGAGAAAGTAGAAATAATAATGGAAATATAGTATGAGCTCATCCAGACTATATTTCCTGAGTATATTTCGCTGTACCTCTCACACCTCCATTCCATTCCATTCCTAATACCTAGTTTGGTGTTTACTCGTCTTGTTTCATGATTACTTGTTTAGAATTTCATTATTACTGGATTTGGTATAACATACATTCCGCAGTCTACAGTAGGGGACAAAACTGTCCCAATGTTTTGATAATTCCCATTAAATGTTGTATAACTGATCACATAAATTTCCTAAAATAATGAAAATATTCTAGCAGATGCCCTAGCCTACTAACTTTCATATTCCCAAGTATTACATAATATTGATGTAAATTGGTGTCATAGTGGATATTTAAAAATACCAAATCATTGGGACAGTTTTGTCCCCTGCTCTTTTGAATCAGATATCTTGTTATTCTAGTACTTTGTGTGGCCTCCCTTGGCTTTTATTACGGCGACTAGTCTTCTTGGAATACTTTCTATAAGTTTCTGACACTCCTGAGGCTCAATCTTTGGCCATTCCACGATCACCCTCTCCCATAACTCCCAAACTCCCTTTGGTGGTGAAGGATATGTCTGGAGCTGTTTCTTCAGGTGGAACCAAAGATGTTCGATGGGATTCAGGTCAGGAGACTGTGCTGGCCACTCTAACATCTGAATATGATTTTCAGAAAACCATTTTTGTGCCATCTTGGATGTGTGTTTAGGGTCATTATCCTGCTGGAAAATGGCCTCACCTGTTGGAATCTCCAAATCTTCAATGCCTTGGGACAAATGCTGAGCCAGGATCTCCACATATTTGTTATGACCGGAAAACCTGCTGGACTCCAGGCACTAACTTATATGCACCTGTACCCTTCATGCACCAGTTATTGGTTTACTGGAATACCTGCTGGACTCTGGACATCAGACCTGTCCATGCTCGACCTTCTTTACTTCATGTATCAGTCACTGGAATACCCACCGGGACCCACACCTGTCTATCTCCAACCCTGTCCTACGTATCAGTCACTGGACTCCGCTTGGAAAACCCGACAGCTCTCTAACTGAGCCCCATTCCTCTTATAGTCAAATGGCCTTTCATGTTTCAGACTCCACTCCTACCCCATTCCCATCATGGTCTAATGACCTGTCACATTTCAGACTCTGCTCCACTCTGTGGTGTTCCTAACACCAAATGTGGTGTTTACTTATCTCATTTCATGTTTACTAGGTTAGATTTCATTATTACTGGATTTGGTATGACATACATTCCACAGTCTATATAGTCTGGCAGATGTTGTACAAACAATCCAGTCAGAAAATCAGCTTAGATTCTCCCCCGTAATCTCAGTACATTTTCCACTCTAACCTCCTCTTTGAAACACACTGCTCTTTGCCTCATGGGCTCTGACCCATCTATCACTTGACCTCCAACCTATCTATCTCGACTGCCAACTCATCTCCACCCAACCCCTCGACTTCCACGGGATTCCCACAGTCGACCCTCTGACCTCTCAACCCACCAACTACTCCCAGACTGCCCGGGATTCCCATCTGCCTGTCTGAAATTGGACAACACAATCTCACAAGGGTGCAGCCTATAAGCTGAAGCCAAGTCCTACTGGCTTTCCTGTGGGTTTCTATGGAAACCCTCTGATAAGCTCCATGCACGACCCTTAACAATATTGTGCAGAATCCATCCTTCCTTCAATCTCTGCAAGCATTCCCACTCCATTCCAACCTATACAGCCCCACACCATGATATTCCCACCTCCATACTTGACTGTAGGTTGGGTTGTCCTATCAGAAAGTGGTTTCTCCAGCTTTTTTCCACACATATTGATATCCATCTGACCCAATCCTATTGATCTTGGTCTCATCAGACCACAAGACCCTTTTCCAATTATCCACAGTCCAGTTTTGGTACTGGAGGGCAAAGCTTAACCTGGCCTTTCTATGTTGAGCCTTGAGCAAGGGTCTTTTTGCTTTGACTACAGCTTTTAAACCATGCTGTTTCAAGGTCCTCCCAACTGTTTTGGATGAGACATGGGGTTCATTGATGGAATTGATGAAGTGTGTGACCTGGACAGCATTATCTAGCTTGCCAGAGGTGATTTGATGTATGATCCTCCTCTGGTCAGTAGGAGAAAGCTTGGAAGGACATTGTAAGCCTGGCACCCCAGTCTTACACATTCTCCTTTTGTTTCACTCTTTTGTGTCACTCATTTGTGCCACTCTTTTGTGCCACTCCTTTTGTTCTAGCACGTGATCACAGCCTATATAAGCCTAGGTAGTTTCCCTTCTCTTACCTGACCATATGCTGCATCTGCCTGTATCCTGTTCTTGTTCTGGACAATACACTATGGTCCTGTCAACTCATGTGACCGCCAGTGATCCCAATTGATGACGGGATTACAGACATCCTCCTTTCAGGTTTTCTTTGTCTATTTCCATCTCCTGAGCAATTCTACTGATAGTAGACTTGCTAAGACCTGTGATAGAAGCCACATTCCTATTGGAGAGTCCATTTTGGAGGAGAGAGAATGGCTTGTTCTCTTTTGAGAGGAGAAATAGCTTTCATGATGAGAGTAATAGTTGAAATGTGACTGTCACAGTCACATATCAATTAGAACATTGAACATATGTCACATGATTTAATTTGGAATTTTTCCATTTCTCTAGTGGGTAATATGATAGAGTGAAATCAGTGAAAAGAGCAGGGGACAAAACTGTCCCAATGATTGGTTATTTTTAAATATTCACTGCAACACCAATTTCCATCAATATTATATAATACTTGGGAATATGAACGTTAGTATGCTAGGGCATCTGCTAGAATATTCTCACCATTTTGGGAAATTTATGTGATCAGTTGTACAACATTTAATGGGAATTATCAAAATATTGGGACAGTTTTGTCCCCTACTGTATACAGTATACATAGTCTGGCAGATATTGTACATACAATCCAGTCAGAAAATCAGCTTAGATCTCCCCAGTAATCTCAGTATATTTTCTACTCTATTCCTCTCTTTGAAACACACCACTATTTACCTCATTGGAGCCCCTGGGCTCCAACCTATCTATCACTCGACCTCTGACCCATCACTGCCCAATCCCCCAACCTCTGCAGGTTTCCCACAATCAACCCTCCGCTAAGCCCTGCATGTGTCAGCTATGACAACCACCAATAAAAGTATCATGATGTTGTGATACAATGAGTCTTTGAAACTTTGGGTCGTTTAGCACACACATCTTGCCACAAAGTCAAGAATGCCCTGCATCTCTGATACTCTGCTGTCCAGACCCTCTGAGAATTGCCCTGTTGAATCACCCACACTGTCTTGGCCACTGTGTCCTCTTGCAATCCCATTTTTCCTGTTTTCAGATTTGATGTAGAATATCCTGTCTTTCCCCACCAGACTCAGACCCTCCAGGGCTCCAATTTGAAACAGGTCTGGATGCAATAGCACTGAATCAGTGTTGTCTTCTGATATCTTGTTCAATGATCTGGTCTCCATGACAAAGTATCAGGTATTCCCATTGATTTTCCATGTTTGTGGAATGAATCATATACTCAAAGTGAGAGAGGAACAGTGACCACCTAGCCTGTCTGTGATTAAGCTTTCAGGCTGACCTAAAGTGCTGGAGATTCTGATGGGTCAGTCCAAATCTCTACCTCATGCTGAGCCACTTCAAAGAAATGTCACCATTCCTTCAGGGCTAAGGTTCAAGGCTAAAGGTGACAGAACTATGGAGGTTGTCCGTAATCATTATAATATCAGATGTTTACTGGTAGAATTTATATTTCTACAAAACTCCATCTTTAAATAGTGATATATCCTCTGAGACTATTATATTGTTAACTACCAACCATAAGAAACAATTCTCCATATTACATCCTAAACAATTCAGAGTCAATTAATAGAACCTATTGTATATTATGTAAATACTTGCTAATATTTTTGTTGTTAATTTGTTTTTTAAAAGCTAAACTCTAGTTACATATTTCCTAGTAAAATATGTGATATATAATTGGAAATTGTTTGTCCTGTGGCTTTCTTAGTTGGGTGAAATCACCTATATATTCTGGGTATGCTGAATCAAGTAGAAATCTGTTCAGATTGACAGATCCATTCCGAAGTAATACATATGTATTTAGAGGTGCCAATGATATACATATATATGCATGGAATAAACTATCTAAAGGTATATATTTTTTAAAAGTATTAGTGTTTCAAACTACTAATTTTCTTTATTGTCTACTCATGTCCAGAAAGATTCTTTAGTTTGTAATGTACAAGAGAGGAGGATAACCGAAAACTTTAAAAGTTGTTTATCCACTAAAGTATATATATTTATATTGTTTGTTGTAAAATTAATATTTAATCAAATTCAGCCTATCAGATAATATTCTGGAGAATAAGGAAATATTAATATTTATCTTGTATCTGACAAAAGTTAGTCAAACAAACATATATAGATTATCCTTTTGGGGATAAATTCCACAACATGGATTGGTTGGCCAGATAGTTCTGGTTAACTTTCTAAACCAAATAAATTTAAATTATATGAACTACATTTGAAAGTTTGTATAATATACAAGAGAATGCATCTCATCCCAAGGATTAAGTCATAACCCAAATAATTTTGGTTAACTATAATGTTTGTGGACATTTTAAAAGTCATGGGGATACTAGAGAATGTATTTTATCCCAAAGATTAGGTAACAACCCAGATAATCTTGTATAACCATGACATTTGTGCATATTTTAAGGGAATGTACAAGTCTTAAAGATGAAATTTTGGGTTAATGAAATATAAATTTCTAAAACATGTAGTCATAGCCAAGAGAAATAGTCTCACTTAAAAATATGAGGAGTTTTTCATAAAATTTTGTGTATTCAATGAATTGTGACTATCGAGTTTAAAACTTTTTTAAAGTTTTAAAAACCAAATTATGTTTGAATCACATCCCAGATGTTTAAATGACCTTTAGAGTATATTAGAATTTGGTATACTTAATAGTTTTCAGATATCCTCCTATGGGGGTCCACAGGATGTTAAGAGTTAAGCAAGGGGGGGAAAAGGGGATGATTTTGGAGGTCCAAAAATGGTGAATCATACTAATTGGGGGGTCTGATTCTATAGATGTAGTGGAGCTTGGCTTCAGCTTATGTGTTGTGCCTTTGCATGAACTGTGAGGGCACTCTGGTATTTCAAATAGAGTGGATAGTACAATAAAAACAAAGATCAACACTTAGCTCAATTGACTGGTGGGCCAAAATACTAAGTATACTTAAAGGCAGAAAAATGTGAATTTGAAAAGGAAAAGATTGAATATCTTGGATTGATCATTTCACATGGCTGTATCTCCATGGATCCAGTAAAGATAGAAGGTGTTTCCAAATTTCCCAAACCTACTACTGCAAAAGAGACACAGGCTACTGCATAATCATTGGTCCCACACTTAAGGTAGACTTCCAATCATCTAGTAATAGTGTCAGGTCTGCCACCTAGGGAACCAGAGAGATATTCTCACCATCAGGCTTACTGACAAATAAGGCACTTAGTTGTAGTGAAATACTCTAAGTTCTTATGATTAGTGACAACATCAATTGGGAGTCACAAACCTTCAAGGTAAAGATGCCAAGTCTTGAATGCCTCAAAAATGGCTATCATGAACATCATAGTTGCAATTCAGGAGAGACCATACTAATAATAAGGATTAAGATGGACTAGGAACAAGTATGGTGGAACAATAAACAATTGAATGAATGCATGTCAACAGACTCAGGGACAGATTGGGACAAGAGATCTTCAAGTGTCTAGAGAGTCAGGGATGTCTGAATGGAGTTCAGGTGACAGGTCATCCAAGACAACAGAGATAAATGCTTATGGGTAGGATCCAGGGCCCAGTGGGTTTCCTGTTCCTAACACCCATTGAGACAGTCAAAAACTTGATATGTACAATACATGTTGACTTCTACACCAAAGTGACATACATGGGACCAAGTATACCTAAACAAAGGCAGTGGTTTTTTGATGCACCTTCATAATCCATTGAGAGCAGTCTCAAGCCAGGTTTTTCATACAAGTGCACCTTACAAAAGTGAGTTTTCATGGCCTGACAGTGCATGTAGCTGTACTGCATGTATAGTCCCTATGCACAAGAAACTAGCATCTTCCTATCCCAATAATGCAGCATTTGATAAAATGGTTTCACATTTGCTAGTGTATTCACAGCATTTTATTGAGGCTTTTAAAAGAAGATGGGGTAGTGTCTTTGTGGCCTACAAGTGGTGGTTAACAGGAAGCACAAACATGTCCAAGCATGTAGGTCAATGTTGTTGGAAGGGAAGGTTTGGAATGTGATTACTGGTGAGTGCAACATAATTTATAAAAGAAGCCTTGAGTAAATGACTGTAAGCCTAATGTTATTCTTAATAAAGTAATCCAAAATAATAGCAAGGCACAGAGACATCACCTCATAGATGAGTTAACAAATTTACATGCAAGTCAGTCTTTTTGAAATGTACATAGCATTGATGAAATCATATTGATCATAGGGTACCCACTCACACCACCAAACATGGGTGATGTGCTGTATATACTACAGACCATGTGAGGATGCACAATATATACATGTGGGGGACAGCCTTCCCCTCCCATGCACATATGGCATATGACAACATCAAAACACTTCTTTGGTTCTGAGATTATATACATATATACCATGACTCTAGTAGAGGTGATATTTAGCCCTTTCTCTCAAATTTCCCTCTGCTGGGCAAGATTACCAAATATTTTAAAAATTATGTATTCACTCAAGTATACCTGTTTGGCATAGAATCAATACTCAAGAAAATCCAGTCTATCAGGTGGTACTATGGAAAATGGGATAAAATTAAAATATATTCTGCATGAGATAAAAGTTAGCTAAATAATCATTTATATATTTTCTTTTCAGAAGATATTTCACAACTTGGATTGGTAGGCTGGATAGATCTGTTTCTGAATCAAAATAAATTTGAATTATGTTAGCTATTTTGAAAAGTGACACAGATACCAGAGAGTAAATCCTATCCTAAATATTAGGTCATAACCCAAATGATATTGTTTAACCATGACATTATTGTATATTTGGAATGGTATATAGGTCTTGGAGGAGGTGGCATTTTGGGAGCAATGTATAGACACTCATAAAATATATAGTCATAGCCAGAAGGAATATTCTCACTCAAAAATATGAGAAATTCAGTAAAATTTTGTACATTAAAGAAGTGATGACCATCCTCCACATAAAAAATTGAGCACATGACCATCCATGACTGTGACTCAAAGCTTGAATCAACTTAAATCACTTTCCAATTGGACTCTATGGTAATTGGAGCAAGGGCAGCACTTGTATTTATTTGGATTATGAAAAGGTTCTATCTATATGCACTGCTTCTGTTGTTAATGTAAGACTAGTATCTGCTGCAGGTGCAGACAGACACTAGAATGAGTGATGGGGAATAAAACCAATACTGTATTGAAATCCACATGTACATAATATATACTAGTGGAGAACAATGGGATGTGAGCAACAATGAGATATGGACAACAATAGGATGTGGACAACAATGGAATCTGGAAATTCAAGTGAAGCCCTGGATGCCGCCACCCATGTATCCTTTAAATTATGATACAAGGTTTCCCTAACCAACACACCGTCAAACCAACTGGATTGTTCCAACGATCTACTAAATCCACAAAAAAGGGACCCCACAGATTACAATATGAACCCACATCCGTATGGGGGCTGCATCGGATATACTCCCTGTGCTCGCCATGTTCGTCTTTTATCACCGAACTAGGCGGGGAATAGCTGATAGTTGTATGAAGGTGGTTTCACCTTCAAAAGTATTCAAATCGACGAGAATAGAGCATATTGCGATGTGGTTGAGATTTTGAAGCCGGTGTAGAATTCTGAGATAGCCGCGTAGAGGATGCAAAGCCTAGTTAACATACATGAAATTAATTATCCCGAAATATGCTATTCAAGTTGGGGAGCGAAGTACATTATTCGCTTCGATAAATGAAGATAATGGGAGCTTGAGGTGTATTATTTGAGGCTCCATGTTGCTTGTTCTCTCGAGCATTGTGGGGGATGTTTCTGCTTTTGGCATGAAATGTGTTAGCATGGGCATGCTAGCCAGGAAATTGAGAGATCGATGGAGGGTTGTCGGATCAAAGTGTACATCGAGACATTCAACATGTCGTGCAATATCAGATGGAAGAGCTCGAGGAAGAGGAAGAATATGCCTTTCTGAGTGAAGTCGTATCGAGGTGAGATGGGGAAAATGTCCTGTAAGGATTGTGCCAGGATGAAGACCATGAGAGGAGAGTAATTCATTCGTGGAGCGTTGTACTCCATCGCATCCAAGGAGATGGGTGAGATTTGACAACTTCCTTAGCTAAACATTAAGAGTAAGGCCGGGTCGTGAGGCGAGGAAATGGATATAACACGTATTAGAGATATTTTGGTAAACCGCACTGCCCATGCAAATCGAAGCAATTCATCCATGCAAGGGAGAGCATCCATAAGTGCGAATATATACTCCTCACCGGCCACATATAATCAATGTTGAACGAGTGATCTACCAAATCCGAATATACCGATAAGCATTTCGGTATTACAAGTTGATCACCGGTCAAGAGGTCGTCACTACAGCTCTCTCGAACAAGAACGAGGTGGCATATTCAAGAAGCAATGCGGGAAGTTTTGGCCAAATATTTCCACAAATTTACAGACTGAATATCACATTGGATATCTCGAAATTGTAAGTGATATTGGATGATTATGCTGTGAAATATTGAGTTCGTGAGTGTGAGAGCTAGCAGGTCTGCAAGATGATCAGTGTGCACAACAATATGTTCAATCCACCTGACATTGGGAAGGTGCAGTCTTACACTGTACTTAAGGATATAACCTCAAGTGCCCTTCCTATTATATCATATACACACTGAACTCAAAGCAGTATACCACCTGGTTGGTATTACATAATCTAACAGGAGAGGGGACAATGATGAGTAACAGGTGATAGAAAGTGATGTGAGACCCATCATCACCAGTGTGAACCCAAGAGCAACAGCAATGAGAGCCACCACTACCTACATGAGCACCTCCTTACCACTATGAAGGGTACTAACTTGGGGATGCGCAAATGAGGGCCTAAGGACGATGAAAATGGCCAATGATGGCCAACAGCATCAGCCACCACCACTCTGAGTGACTGCTTGCAGGCTGGAAGGTTCATGCATGTGGACCAATGGAGGAGTGGTGATGACACCAATGAAAGATATGGTGATGATGACAAAGGATGAAAAGGGTTGCCCACACCAGGAAACAATGATAATGACACCTGGACTATGGACAACATAAGGACCACTAATAACAACAACATCAGGGAAAAATAACAATGACACCAGGACCACCGACTCGAACATCTACTACTTACTCACTACCAGTGCCAATACCCACTGTGTACATACCCCCAATAGCGACAAGGGCTGTCACAACTGCCCATGTTGGCACCCCCTTTGGTGCTAGAAACTGCTTGTAGGGGAGGTGATATGGCTGGGATGACAATGAACAGAGTCGTGATATGAACGAAGGGGCCGCGAAGTGCCTCCTGCCCGAAGTGTCACCATCTTCCCATCTTCCTCGTTGCAGCTATCGTTGTTGGTCATTAGCACCTGCAGTCCACCCTGGGCACAGGGATAGTAGCTTACCAAGGCTGGGGACAGGTAATACAATATCACTACATTTTTCAATGGTTTATTATTTCCTGTTGATTGCCCTTTCCTTCGGGGTTTCTCATATTATATGATTCCCAAGTCCCAAACAAAGCCGCGGTATTTGGAAGTTTTCAACATCAATTGTTGCTCACAAATATTGTCTCAATAAATTTATTCAATATATCTTGTTTAGACCTTATCACAAACAAAATTGTAGTAAGATCACGGCTAAGCGGTATGAAGAGAAATAATCTGGAGCAGCAGCGATGGACATGTTTGAGTTATTTTTATTTTGAGATTTTGGACGTCGGTGTCTGACTTGAAAACCACTTGTAGTCTCTTTCTCTTCCGTACTTCTTTCCTTTCATTATTAGCATATATATTTTTAGTCGCCAAAATAAGGATGTGCTTTCTTCGCGCTGTAGTAGTCTCAAATGGAGATAACAAAATATTGGTCACCCGGTATGGTGTTTATATATCTGGTCTGTACCTTCCGCAAGACCGTGTAAAATGTAGCCAAAAGCAGATAAATATGGGAAATACGTACAGGGTGGCTTCAGGGGTTATCACAGGCATTGTTCCCGTATCAAGACAATAAACAATGACATGATGGATATTGCAAGTCGCTGACGATAAATACATAGAAAATCACACACACAAGGAAGATAAACGTGATAATAGTACCATCGGAGTTGCCACCATTATGGAAACGAGACGCCTGCTGCTTTAAATAACTCGGCAACCTCTATGTCTAGAGAAGAGAGCAGCTAAGAATCACCGACAGTGAGTTAGAAGAATTACCCACGATCCTCTGTATGTTGCATTTTATGTCCAAAGGAGCATGTATTTGCTAATATAAATGAATTAGGAAATGGTTTCAGGAATAAATGGACATTAATAAATTTACTCGGTCCCAAGATAAACTCTCCGCCTAACTGTGAAATGTTTCCCTGTTTCCCCCAATGTAGCGGATTCTTGAGAGCTTTCTAACAATCAAAATCAAATTAGTGATCAAATATAATCGCAGTAAATAAGTAAGCGACTTACGGCAATGCTAGCCATCGTCCCAACAAACAAACCCTTGGTCAAATAGTTTTTTCTAGGCTCGCCTTTCGGGGTCGTAGCAAGCGATTGAGTTGTTAGACCAAGCGCACGGTATATTGTACGCGTAGGGTCTGCATAAAATAAAATGGTGGGGTGGGAAGAGTGAACTGTGAGTTCTATCTTGTAGGTTGAATGTCGAGTAGAGAAATCATACAAGTCTAGGTGACAGACCTTGATAATTCTTTATAAGTGCCCACTCCCCACATCCTATTATAGCTATCTTTGTCCCAGCTTCCTTTAAGGCCTCAGGTCGAACAGTTGTCAACTGTGAGATGTATTGCTATACGAGTTACCGACAATGAGAATATACTGCAGTGTGAGCACTCTCGCATGGGGAATTACCTGACAGCCCTGAATCTTACTTTAGCCATCAGTAGATTGGGTAATAAAACTGAAAACCAACGCCACAGAAGAAATGCCCTGTTGATATACATTCCCTTAATCAGTGGTTCTGAACGAGTTGACAAGAACTGACTGATAAAAACAACTATCGTCTTCTCAATCTCAAACAATTCACCAAACCGGATTTGGTTTCCTTCTGCATCATATAATTTTATATCTGCTGCAGCTGCGATCTGTAGTTCGGTGGCCATGGCAACTGAGAATGGGAATTACGCCAACAACGCGGTATCACACCAACTGATGTGCTTGGTCAGCACGTGACCGTCAGGTGCATGGGAAAGTGCCGCGCAAGATGACGTGTCTTGGACAATTTAATTTGTCCATGGTCTCTGATGGAGGAACGTGATATATATCTTCGACAATGTTCAACCACACTACTACTCTATTGTTCCCTTGTCCTTTTGTTCTATTTCCTATATATCGCATGTTATATCTCATATCCTTCATCTTGTCTCGTCTTAATTCTATACTCGATAGTCTTCCAAGACTTCGAATTCCGTTTATTTTGCACCCACCCTTCCGCTTTCCCTAGCCTTAGTTCTTATTCTTCTTGTATCTCGCTTCTGGCCGCTTGAGCATGGCTCGATCAACTGCTGGTCGCGCAATAAGACTGGTGGCGATGCAATATATCTCCTTTCCTTGCCCAGACTCACGAACGAACTATAAGAGACCTCAAAGACACACTTGCCTAGCATAAAATAGATATAGTTTTATATATATTCTTCATATATAAATATGTGTACTGGGGCCCGGTTAATTTACTTTAAGATGGGGTTTTGATGTTTAAAATTGTGAATTAGCCCCTTTTCTGTTGGAATTGGTGATGAAACCACCCTTTTCTTAGGGGCGGTTCACCTATTTCTTCACTTTTTCATAGGAGAATGCTAATTGTGGACCATGTTTTTGGAGGTTAATGCATGCCAGAATCAGTGTACACCTAAACTAGCATCCTACCTACTATGTCAGAAGGTGATTCACTAACTGACACATTAATTTAGACATAAATACTTATATTACAAGACTATTACCACCTTGTTGATTGTGTATTACAATAAGTCAACTCATACTATTTTTAATATTTTCTAAGAGCATATATCATTTAAAATGGTATTTTGAGTATTACCATTCAAAATATAGCCATGTCTTAGTTTGAAGCCAACATGTATATTCGTGGCAATTGTCCACTTTTCGGGACATCCCTCACAGCAGTGTGCAACACCTCAACAGCCACACAGTGAAATTCAATGTTGGAGTTTGAAGAAATTTCAAGCCTGGACAGTCAACCCCTCTGCAATTCCTGACCCAATATCTTTTGGTGACACTCTGCTCAGATTCTACACTTTCGAAAATCTCTTGCTTTGGAAAGGTACCATCCTTTCTCTTAGATAGTTGTCTCTTGTCAGAATCTATATAAGGGCTACAAAACTATGAAAGGGAAGAGGGTTCCCGGGACTCAGTCACTGCCTAAGATGAGTGGAAATGACTCATTTACCTATAAAAGGGCAGAGGTTGCCCAGGACCACTATACATCAGCCTAGGGAAGAAAACCTAAATGAATAAACTCACCTCGGTTGCTGCCTAAGATGGGTGGAAATGACTGAGGTGTCTGTAGGTAAGCCAAAGGTATAAATACCATGTGCAGAGGTACATATACTCCCATAATATTATTAATATTAAAAATAGTATGAGTTGACTCTATTGCAATACACAATATACAAGGGTTTAATAAGCTTGTAATAAAAGTACTTTGTGTCTCAATATCTTGTGTCAGTTAGTATAGCACCTCCTGACAATATAGGTTGGATGCTCTGGGAGGTGTATAGTGGTTCTGACACACATTAACCTCCAAATGCATGGTCCACAATTAGCATCTTCATATGAAAAGTTGCAATAATTGGTGGACTCCCCCTATAAAAAGGTGTGTTTCATCATCAAATTTAACAATTAAGTCAGGTGAAAACAACTCTGCTATCTCCGAGGTCAATGGAATATATGTATGAGACAACAAGACTTTGTTGGAACCGTTCCTGAGTTTATGAAGATTTGTGGGGGGTTGTTTAAGGATCATCACAAGCACCAAAATCCTCTGGTGTTTGCGATATTTCATTGTCTCTTTTTCTTCTTTTTTATAGCTTGCTCTCTGATTAGGTCTGGAGTACCTGGCTGATAGATCAAGACAATTAAGTGAGAAGTACACCTAGAAGGTCCTAGTTTGCTGTATCCTTGTATCTCTTTACTCATTATCCTGCTGGAGATGACATCATCTGCAGATTTACCATAATCCCTGAGCCTGGCTTACAGGTCATACTCTAGAATCTGTATGTAGAGATCCCCATCCATCCTTCCATTAATCTTGCATACATAACCAACCCCTCCCTACAGCATGCACCCCCATATCATCAAAGATCCACCACCAAACTTCAGGGTTCTCTCAACCAGCCTGTCACTCAAGCCCTCCCCTGCCTTTTTCCACACCCACTTCCTACCATCTGACCCCAGCCTATTGATTTGTCTCATCAGACCACACCACTGTCTTCCAGTCCTCCACAGTCCAATTCTGATGTATCAAAGCAAAGTCCATCCTCTCCTTCCTATGCTTCTTAAAAAGAAGAAGCCTTTTCTTCTTTACCACAGGCTTCATCCCAGCTGCCTTGAGTCCATGATGTACTGTTTGAGGATTGAGTGACTGGTTGGTAATAGTGTAAAGTGCCCTTGTTGCATCTACAGCTGCATCAGCCTTTCCAGAGCTGATAATATATTGTGCAAAACAGATGTTGGCTGTAGAGAGTTTGGAAGGATGACCACCAGAGGACTTAGAAAGGTGGGAATGATGTTTAGAGTGAAGTCTAGAGATAGTAGCAAAGTTATATCCAGTAGAAACTGAAATATGTTTGGCAGAATGGCCAGCATCAAATAGAGAAAGGATCTCATGCTGGACAGCAGGGGACAGAGGATGCATAGTTGAAATTAGAAGAATCTTAGCTGTGAGAGCCCTTCTTCTTATACTTTAGCACAGCATGATCACATGACATGTTGAAAAATATAAACAAGTGCAAACAATCAACATTGTCATATGATTTTCATGTCAGTTCCAAAAGGTATCCAATGACCTCTCTCTATTAAAATATTCATATTGTTACCATATATGGATATTACATAATGACCTTATGGTGCCTTGGACTATACATGATAGAGCATTTTGGCAAATAATATGGTGATTTGTATGATTTTATCTACTGGGGTATAAGCTTTACAAGCTGAGACTGCAAAACATTGGATACATTGTGTAAGTCACTGTACATACAAGTCTTAAAGATAACATTTTGGGATAATGAAATATAAACTCATAGAATACATAGTCATACCCAGAAGGAATAGTCTCACATAAGAATGTGAGAATCTTTCAGTAAAATTTTGGATATTGAAGGAATTGGGAATATCCTCCTACATTAAATTTTAAAAATGTTTAAAACAATATAAAGTTATGCCACATTGTCATCACTTTATAAACACAAGTCCTTTCATATTATCTAAAATTCTTTTACCTTCTTTTCTATTTTCATAATTTTTATGATTTTTTCTTTTATTACTTTTACTTTTACTTAGTTAGATCAGGTAGTTTTCCAATTTTCATGATAACAAGATAGAATTTTTTGGCAAATGATTCCATAATTTCCATAATTTTATAAGTATGAAGGTTGGATTCACAAAATACTCATAATTAGTTATTAAACACATTTTAGCTCATATGATATTTTCATTATATTGTAACGAAGACGAATGTAGATGAGTCTGACATACAGAGTCCAGTGGGAATCCCGGTGAACTGATAATGGGTGCATATAAGTTGGTGCCCGGAGTCTGGTGGGATTTCCAGTCGTAACAGTACCCTCCCTTTATGCCGAAGTCCCAAAGAGGCTCTAGACCTCGATAAGGTTCTTGTCGGCTACGCATATGTGTCAAAAGGTCATGTCGGTTACACATGTGTCAAAGAGTCATGTGATCTGGAAGGTAAGGTTCAAATGCAACGAGCCTATATATAAATTTGAAAAAATAGAAATTCTTCTTCTTTATTACCCCCATCATCGACAAAATGGGACCAAAGCCAATGCCAAGATGGGGGATGCCAACCGCTGGGCCTTCCACGGGTACTGTGCATCGGGCGACTTGGAGCATGGCCCAACTCTTGGCGCGGTGAGAAGAGCATTGCCAACTTCGCAAAGAAGCAGAAAGGGAAGCCAGGGAGGCCGAGGAGGCCTTAGACAGGGAGTGCCAGGCAGCATTGGCCGTGGAGGAGGCTGAGAGGCAGAGGAAGAGGGATGAGGAGGAGGCTGTGCGGGTGGCTGCAGACAGAGCCGCAATTGTCGTGGGAAAGGTAAGTCCCAATTTGACTTGTCGTTTTTTTTGACTGACTGTTATTTTCAGCGCAAGGTGACAGAAGTCAAGTCGGAGTCTGAGGGGGAGCCGGAGAGCCCCTGTGAAGAGTCGATAGATTCTGACCGTTTGATATATGAAGAATAGTGTCTATTCAACTACTATCAGCAGATATTGACCGTACAGTACAATACCGTAGATTACTAGACAAGCTGTACTAGTAAGAAGACACGCTATGCGTCACAAGAGCAGCTGTACAGTTGCTCTTGACGGCTAGAATGAAAGAATGAAAGAGTTGACCTTCACGGTACAACTCGCAGCTAGATGTAAAGTAGATAATCAACGCGAAGTTGAATATCTAGGGTAAAGAAATAATAGCGCGAGTCGACTATAATGTCGACTAGCGCAAAGACCTTAGATTGGAACTCGACCTTCGCGGTTCGAGTCCGAAGTACGTTAGTACGCAAGAGAATACTACCTTTTAAAGGTAGTTGAAACGTTACCCTTGACACCTCTCGCTATTCGACGTCTGGGTCGTTTACGAGGTGGTGTCTGCTGGGTAAAAGTTGTCTATCTCTTTTGGCGCCGAGAGCACCCATACGTATACACAAAGCTTCGAACTACAAAATCAAGGTGTGCTCAAAATATAGAAAGAATATAAAGAAAGAAAATAAAAGGGAAATAATAAAGTACTATAATCCAGTTATTATTCCTTAGTCCAGGTATGCATATATGCATACCCTTTACAGTGCCCCCCAGTTCGAAGGGATGTGCTATACTAGGTGTCGAAGAGCATCTGGGATGCCACCCCAAGCTTCCTGTGAGGATCCCCCAAGGTCCAAAATGAGGTTTCCCCATCGTTCCCTTTTTACTCTGAAGGATTCAGCTATTCTCGCCCGAGTCAAATCACTAGAATTCCTGTACAAGGAGTCGGCCCATCGTCTGTAGGCTTTCTCTCTGCAACGAACGACTGCGCGGACACTAACCGGCGGAGCGGAAATCCACGCGAGAAGAGGAGCATTGGGGAGGGGAAACGAAGACGCGGGCAGTAGGGCAGGAACGTGTGGCTGCATGGTGGTCTCTGTGGGAGGCGTCAGGATGAGGGCCTCGAGTAAATCTACTAAGCCAGCAATAGAGAGGACATTCGCTGAGTCTGGGGGCGGACGGTGAAGCTCCACTATGATGTGCCGGAACATAGAGAGTTTAATCTCCTGTGCTGCTCGTGCAAAGTTCTTCCCCTCTGCGAGATCCTCAAAGGAGAGATAGAAATCCTCCATTATCTCCGACAACGGAGCCAGACCGCGACAACCCTTGAGGCTCCCTTGAAGGACCGGTTGCTGAAGTACTGGCACGAGCTCTGATAGCACCCTTCTGACAGGAAACTGTTCGGAAGGGTAGTTGACAGCTACTCGCATCCAGAAAGTTGTGGATACGGGCTCAGTGAGGGGAACCGGGCTGTCAAGGACGGGAATAGGGGATTGTTCTCGGAGAGGAGTGGTGGCTTTCTGCATCTCCTTCACCTTTCTGCCTGCCAGGGGATCGATGACGTCCGGTGTAGGGGGGTCCAAATCGACATCCATTCGCTCTGGTGGAAGGTCCTGGATAGGGCTACCCAAGGACACGCAATATGAATACGGAGAGTCGGGAGGGATACCCGGTGACGGCGGAAGTTGGGCCGGTACCAGTATAGCTTTCGGGGAGGGAGAGAGACGAGGCGCCAGAATCGGGGAAGGTTCGCGTTGGGCTGAGGGAGTGTGTGTCGGGTTGTTACGACCGGACAATCCCGCCGGACTCCGGGCACTAACCCGTACACCCCCACGTGCTACAAGCACCAATCGTCTGTTTATAGGATTTCCTGCCCGGACTCCGTTATGTCAAGACTCGTTACGTTCGACCTCATTACGACACATATCAGTCACCGGACTTCCCCCGGACTCTGTCTCTGTCTATGTCCGTCTTCATCCCATGCATCAGTCACCGGTCCCCACTTAGAATCCCGTTACCGCTCTAATCGAGCCCCATTCCCGTTTTAGTCAAATGACCTGTCATGATTTAGGACTCCGCTCCCGCTCCGTTTCCCGTTATGGGTTATGCTTTGTCACGATTCGGACTCCGCTCCGTTCCGTTCCGTCCTAACACCAATTTGGTGTTTACTATTCCTGTTTCATGTTTTGTTAGTTTCATTTCACCATTACTGGATTTGGTATGTCATTCACTCCATGGTCTATATAAACTGGCAGATGTTGTACATACAATCCAGTCAGAAAATTAGCTTAGATTCCCCTCAGTAATCTAATAATATTTTCCGCTCTAAAACCTTACTCGATTCACATCGCTCACACTAGTCGGAGCCCACGGGCTCCGGCGCATCTATCTCTCTCAACCAACTCGACTCACGAATCACGACCTCCGACTTACGACCCACGACCCAACTTACGACCTACGACCCACGAACCCCGCCTGGACTCCCCGGGATCCCCGTCTGTCCGTTTGAAATTGGACAACACGATCTAGCGAGGGCGCAGCCTATAAGCTGAAGCCAAGTCCTACCGGATATCCCGCGGGTTTCTCCAGAAACCCGGCCTGTGTGTGTATCCTAACACGGGTGAATGATGGGAAGGGGCCTCGACGTTGGCGAGAGATGTGGGACCGGAATCGTGGAAGGTTTGCGTTCCAGTGACTGTTGACTAGGGCGGTGACCCCTCCATACTCTGGATGACGGTCTCTGCGTTTGTCTTTGGTTGGGGTCGCTGGTTACGAAACGAACTTTAGACGGGAGAAGGAACCCTTCATGGCAATCCTCTCCCAGAGATCGGATGCTATACACGCCATTCCTGTTCTCGTCCTCCTCCTCATCCTCGTCCGAGGAAAACTCAATTGGTCCCCTATGGTATCCCTTTTCTTGTTGGGGCAGCATTTGACCGTCCCCTCGGGTAAGAACTATGCGTTGCAACTTAATGCGTCGAAGTAGCTCCCAGTCGTAAAAGATGGTACCCTCCTTCTCCTTCCAGCTCTTGGTTCCCGTCGTCCTAATACAAGGCGTCCCACCCTCGCTATCATCGGTCTCCGCGAAGTCGGCCCATTTCTCTCCCGCGGGGGGAAGGATCGGCACGGAAGCTCTGTTTCCGCATTGCGCTCTGTACTCCCGCCGCTGCCGCTTGGAGGGGACTCCTTCTCTTGCTCCCCTCACCTCCTGTTGACTTCTATACTCAGCACGCCTTTCTCTTTTGCGGGTGAGTCTCCTTGCGTTGTGTTCTTCCATGAACATTTCCTGCTTCCGCATGCTAGCAGTGACTTCCTCAGATGACGGTCTGACGGAGGGGCCTAACGGCTTGCTCCAATCCGTACCGGTATTTTTCCCCGGCTCATCACCAAAGGAGAAAGTCGACAGGGGGGTTGATTCTTGGGTACCCCAATTGCTCTCGACATTGTCTGTACGAGGCACGCGGGTGATGAATCCCCCGCCGGTCGTGGATGTACTGGCTGTCGGGGCTCGCGGGACCTTTTTGAACTTAGGGAGGACTTGCTTGTTTTGTTGGAAAGGGAGCATTATAGCACGATAAAAGTGGTGAAGTTGAAGATAGAGGGAAGGGCTGTAGATAGGTGAAGGACGTGGTGTGAAAGATAAAGAAAATTTATGCGAATTTACGTGTACTTTTTTTATTATTTATATTGAATTGAAACTCCGCTCGGTTGGTCGTTAAATAAAATTCATTAATTGTGGCCGGGTTTTGGGTAAATGTGTCCGCTGCCAATTAATGATTGTCCCAATCGACCGAAGGGATAGAAAAATGAAAAAGAATAAAAGCCAATGAGATGGCTCACTGAATAACTGAGATATTTCTGAAAGGAAGTTACAAAAGAGAGGGAATAGATGATTCCTTGAGCGCATATATCCCGTTAAATGTTGAACAGCACCTTGTACGCCCTCAGAAGTGCCAGAGCGTTTCTAAGGTCAGTGCTGCTTAACCACGAATCCTCCTCGGGTCCATAACCTTTCCAGCGCACCCTAAATAGCAGATGATTTCGCTGTTTCCTATGTCCAACAATAGCTTCGACTTCATATTCTTCATGATCTGATTTCAACTCTCTTAGGTTCTCAAGTTGGGGTCTCGGACCTAGCTTGGAAGGAGAGGATTGATATTTCCGCAGATGATCCCGATTAATGACTGGATGCATAGGATACTCCGGGGAATCTTAAGCCTAAATACTTGAGAGTTCAATTTCTCAAGGACCTCGAATGGTCCAATCCGTCTTTGTATTAGTTTCTTCCCCATTCCCTTGACTTCCACCAGTTCGAGGGAGTGGGGGTTCACCAATACAAAGTCTCCCTCAGAGATATCTTCTACAGGTCTTTGCTTCTTGTTATACGCTCGTGCTTGAATCTCTTGGGCTCGAGCGATTGAATCCCGTGCCATCTGCCGATGATTTTCTAGCTCGAGGATCCATTGGTCGGCCATAGGGCTGTCTGATAGTTCTCTAGGAACTAGGGGCTCGTCACCTCCTAGGACTCGAGACATTCCTCTTGGGAGGTATCCCATTAATAAGAAGGCTGGGGCATAGTTTGTGGAACTGTGAACAGTCGAGTTGTATGCGTGAACAACTACCTCAATCCACTGGGACCAGCTTTCCTTGGCAGAGGCACAATAGGCTCAAAGCATCTGTTCTATGGTCGCATTCATATTCTCCGTTTGCCCATCCGTTTGAGGATGATGAGCTGAAGATACTGCAAGGGTGGTACCATAGATCTTACAGACTTCCCGCCAAAACCTGCAGGTCCATCTCTTATCCCGGTCACAGATTATTCGAGAGGGCAGTCCGAAGGGGCTTGCTACCTGTTTGACAAATATTCGTGCGAATCCTTCAGCTGTAAGGTTCGAAAAGGTAGGTATTGTAATAGCGTAACGCGTCAATTTATCAACGGCAACAAAGACTGCGGAATACGAATCCTTTCCTGAATTGGGTAGTCCAGTGATTAAGTCCATAGAAACTACCTCGAATGGCCTAAAAGGTACGTCAGCCGGTCTGAGGGCTCCTTGATGAGCGGTGCGATCGACTTTGGTTTTTTGGCAGATATCGCAGGTACGCGCATACGACACGCAATCTTGTAGCATTCTTGGCCAAAAGAACCGGTCTTTCATCAGGTTGAACAACTGCTGGCCTCCGGCGTGTGCTCCCTCAAAAGGGTTATCATGCACCAACCTTAGAATCGAGTTAATCATGGTTCTGGGTACACAGACTCGACTTTTCCAGTCCGAGTCGCGAAAGTACAGGAGTCGGTTTGCTCCCACGAAGTAGTGAGAAGGAGTAACAACCGCGTTGGGTGAAGGGGTATCTAAAGCGTAGAGATTCCTGAAAACCGGGTCCTTTGAATAACCCTCTAGAAATTTCTTTATATATCCCTCCTTGATGCTGATTAGTAGCTGAGGATGACGCAATGCGAAGTCAGACTCGTCTTCCTGGTCGTTCCTTATTGCGTTATGAGTATCCCATTCTGACCGATCGGACCTTTTGAGTTACTCCGAAAGGCTCCATAGAATCGAGTATGGTAGAGAAGACCGCTTTCTTAGCGGGTTCGTCTTTCCATAGTTTTTCCTCAGTACTCTTGTCCAGAGAAGGTCGAGGTGATAGCCTGCAAATCATCTCTAATAGGGCTCACGAAGGCTGGTACCCGAGGGAGTCTGGACAGTGGATCCACGTTGCTGTGAACTCTCCCTGCTCGATGCAAAATCTCGAGACCTGGAAATGCAGCGTATATCGCCCCCCATGCGGCTAGTCGACGATTAGTGTTCTCGTAAGATCTAGCCCATTGCAGAGCTGCATGGTCCGTAATGAGCAGGACATGTTCACCTTCAATGAAAGGTTGAAAGTGGACCAGTCCCTCCTTTGCTGCTAATGCTTCCCGTTCAGTAGGAGAATAGTTACTGCTCAGCGCTTTTCAGCGTGCGACTCCAATATGCAATGACTCGTTCAACAGTAACTTCGGTCGCCTCAAAAGTGGATCCCCACGAATCCGACCACTCAATCTCGGGCTGTTTGGTTTTGTACCGATGAACAAAGGATGGCACGTCCTGCGCACGGTCAAAAGCCAATTTGGCTTGGGCATAGATTTTAGTGTCCACTAAATCTCCTAAAGCCATCTTCTGGACTTGTTGGAGGCAACAACCCAAGGCAAAATCCGAAGCGTCCGTATACAATCGGTAGGGCATCCCACTAACTGGATGTCCCAGCACTGGAGCTGATCCTAATGCGGTTTTAACATCCTCATAAGCTCGGACATGTTCAGCAGTCCACGTCCAAGGTGTTCCCTTTTTTAGGAGCGAGAATAAAGGGGACACCATCCATGAATAAAATGGTATATATGCTGAAAAGTAAAGGACCATTCCAAGGAACCGTTGTAGATCAGAAACCTTAGTGGGTGGGGCCAATTCCAATATAGCGCGAACTTTTTCTTGGTGGGTTGAAAAACCCAGCCTAGATACTTTATGACCCAATAACAATATCGAATTATATCCGATAAAACATTTCTTGGGAGAGAGAGTGATACCGGCCGAAGCGATAGCGCCAAGCACCTGATTCAGGTGAAGCAAATGATCATCCCAGTTCTTAGAGAATATGACTATGTCATCGATGTAGACTAAACAAAAAATCCACAAGTAGGGTGCTAAAACTGTTTGCATGACGCGCTGAAATGTAGAGGGGCCGTTTCTGAGCCCAAATGGCATCCTTTTAAATTGCCACAGCCCTCTATGGGATCTAAAGGCTGTTTTGGGCTTATCGTCCTCCAACATTTCTAATTGAGTAAACCCGGCTAGCGCATCGAAAGAAGAAAGAACATTTGACCCCGACAGCGCTTGCATAATCTCCGATTGACGTGGTAAAGGGAATTCGTCTGGAACAGTGAGATGGTTAAGTTTCCGATAGTCGATGACCACCCGCGGTTTACCATTGCGATATACTACAAAGGCTGGCGCTCCCCAGGGGCTTTTAGATGGCTCAATGACACCCTGTTCGAACCAGGTATCCATTTGCTCGTCTATAACTCTCCTATTGGCAGGGGACGAAGGGAACATAGGCATGGATATGGGCTGGGCGCCCTCTTTCAAGGGGACAGGGACTCTACATTCCACTTGCCCTAACCGTCCGTCGACTCCGAAAGCCTTAACGTTCTCAGTCAAAACTGATCTGAGACGTGGCAGGACCTCCGTTGGTATATCCGGTCCCAAATTGACTAACTTGTGAAGATCCTCTGAGGCAAATTTCTCATTATCAGCCACTGCAGCCGTCTTAGGACCAGGCGGTTCGAAATCGTCTGCAATCTCTGGTTCAACAGGTGGCTTAGGCCTTTCTGAGGCGACTTGACGGTCCTCCTCAAGTTGAGAGAGACTTTCGATAAGGTGTGCGATCTTGGTCGCGCCTGCTACCATTAAACCTTTCTCCTCGAGTGACCTGGGCTTGTGAGCCCAACGAGCAGGGTCATGAATTATCCCTATTGTCTCCCCTCGTCGGATAGTCTTAGGGGTTAGCGATGGATTGGCTAAAGGTACTGCCGCACTATTCCTTGAAATTGCCGTGATTGGTGTGGCTAATATAGAACCGTCCTCGTTTTGCAGTACAATTCCTTCAACAATCCATTCCTCGCCCTTTAGATCTTCAACAAAAATAGGCACTAGTCTGGCTGACTCTGGATCGATAGTGCAATCCTCCAAGGCTCGCGCGACTCTTTCAGTACGCACACCTTTATCGGGGAGAGAGGTGAGTTTGGATGACTCCTTCTCATGCTTCCCGAAAGGGGCCTTATTGACGGTGAAGGTCAAAGGTTGAGGTTCCTTAGAAGAACTGGCTGGAATAAAACCCTGTCGTCCCGGGAGAATAAGTCTAGATCCCAACGGCTGATCTCTTAGAGTACCAATTTCATAATTAATATGGAAGTCTTCTCCCAAAAGAATTGGCACCGTCATTCCTCTAACGACATAAGTTTCTGCCGCGAACTTCAGTAACGTTCCACTGTCGTCCTCCAGGTAAATGGGAATATTAACATATCCGATAACCTTAGCGTTACCCGTGAGCTGGATTAGACGTAACTTGAGTCCTTGTTTCAACTTATACATGCCCTGCAGTTCCTTGTAGAATTCCTCCGATATAAGGGAAAGATCCGCTCCCGTGTCCATTCGAATTTTAACGCGTTCGGGTGAATCGGGAGTTCCTACATGACCGAAAACATGGAGCGCTGCAACTCCTATGCTAGAGTAACCACTGGGAGGATCCCGTTTTCGATAAAGGATCGTAGTATCCTCCTTCATCAGACGACTGGGACGAGGGTATTGGATTCGAGGCCTCTTACTTTCCTTGCGCAGGGACAAGATTACGTTCCTGCGTTCACTTCGGCAAGGAACATGCTTCGAAGGGGAATCCAATACTGGATCATCGTCGCTGTCCTCCGAATCCGAATTCTCGTACGGTAGTAAATCGGGGGGGTTCCCGGGATCAAACGGGAACGTGTCAACATCAGCTCCAGGCGAACAGAGCGAATTCGAACTGATTTGTTCGTGAGAATCTCCAGTCTGACAGTAGTCCTCGGTCAGGCCTTCAAGGTCCTGCCGATGAGCACTCAGCCGGTCTCCTTTTTCGAAGAAATCTGCGGCGAGTATGGATACGTAAGCTTCAGACAGAAGAGCTTCACCAGTCGTTCGATTTTCCTCCCTCACTAATTTGTCTTCGACATGGGGCGAATAAATGGAAACAAAAGTCAATTCGTCATCAGAGTTATTTACTTGTCCTTGTATAGATAGTCCATGAACCGCTTCATATAACCTTTGCTCCTCAGCTTCCTCCGACATATCCTGTGCGGAGCATTTGTTGATAGAGACATAATGAGACATTTTGCCAGCTTGAGGGCAGTCTATCTTAAAATGCTCCGGACTTCCGCATATCCAACATTCCTTGGTGGGTTTGACCGAACTCCTCTTGTTACTCCTCTCGAAGAACATTTTTCCGTGACGCTTTCCCTGTTTTGGATCAGCGACGTCTGGAACGGTCCTTCTCGTCGAGCCTCTCTCGTTAGTCTCACTAACGAGAATATGGTTAGGTGAAGAGGAGTCGCCGGTGACTCTAAAATCCAATTCTTGACCCTCCGATAACATTACGCGCGGTTTCTGGAACCTGTAACGTTCCCGGTGTGTTTGGACCCAAGCGTTAATCAGAGCTTCTTGCAGGTTATTAGCATAAGTCTGTAAACTCATGATATTATCGATGGGTTGTCCTTGAAGAAGGTAGAGCCATTCCGTAGGCAGTGTGAGAATGAGTCTGCGTGTCTCATCCCCTCTGTCCTGGTGGAACCCGTACAGGAAACGATAAAGTTTAACTCTCCGTTGGATATAGTGGACGGGTGTCTCACGATCGTGACCAGCCTGTCGAAATTTCATAGCTTCCCATTCTAAGGCTAAGGATTCATGCCAACGAGTTCCGAGCAATCCTTCGACGATACCCCAAAGAAACGACCCATGAGATTGACTGAATTCAGTACGATGCTCACGGTCTAAGGTGCTCCACCAGACCTTAGCGTGCCCCTTGAGTCGTCTTGGCAGAGCAACTCCTAAGATCGCACTCATAGAGTCTGATATCTCCGCGAGACTCATGATATCCATGATATAGTCCAGGGCTTCGGATTGAGCTCCATCGTATTCAGGGAGATCAGACCATTTGATCTTAAGGTCGTTGGTGTTAAGAGTGACCTTCTTGTCCTTAGGTAAGTCATCAATAAGCGCGCTAGCTCGAGACCGCATCGGAGTTCGAAAAGGGGTATTAGGCACTCCATTGTGGCGTTCCCCACGTCCTGAGTTCCCTCCCCGGTCTGAAGTATTCGAACTCCCAGATGAATCGCTAGGGGGTCCTCCTGATGGCAAGAAAGGGTTTGAAGCGATCGGTAGAGAATGGCGGGGACCGTCTGGATTAAGCGATCCTCGACCAGCAACTGGGCCAGCTATGCCCTCAGTGAATGCCGTGGAGAAGGACGGTCGACCCTTGTTGGCGACTGATCGGTTTCTGAGAGTGGTCACTTCATCCCTGAAGTTAGGGCTGTTGGAGACTCCCTCAAATGCGACGCGAGAGCGGTGATCTCCCTGGAGAGACGTTAGGCCCGGTTCCATCGCGATTTGTCTCTCGATCTCCGTCGCGTTCAGAAGTCGACACGGCTGGGGTTGATGGAAGGGAGCGCAGACCTCAATCCTCTTCTCCTGAAGGCGTTCTATCACTTGCGTCCTCAAGTCCAGTGGAAAATCCTCCAATATTACGGGACGGTTGAGAGAATGCAGAAAACGAGTATCAGGGGACCCGTTTAAGTTGCGAACGAACGAATTGGTCGTGGAGATAGGCGAATCAGGGACCTGGATCGAGTCGTTATAGGGGAGGAGTACCTCTAAAACCATCTTATCAAGTCTTCTTTGGTTTCGCTTCAACCGACCTCTTAAAGTGAGGTATGCCAGCGATAGATTTGGCGTGACTCCATTGAGAGACTCCTCCAACATACGGATGTACATGTACTGGTAGTCAACCTTAGGCACAACATGATCTCCGCCAAGCAGGACATGCAGGATCTGCAACACATCATCATGCGTACGAAGTGCTTCAAGGAACATAGAAAACACCTCCCGCTTGAGAATTCTTCTTCCTCCTTCCATAGTAGTCGTCACCTCGTTCGACCATTCAGGAATCGATTGGGTCAAATCCTCAAGGTTCCCCTGGTCGTGTGAATAAATCCCGCGCGATAAATCGCTTGATAACGCCCTAACCAGACTGCTACAGTCTCCGGTAGAATAGGGTAATCCATACTGTACTCCTCCACGAAGGGGGTAACCTGATCCTCGGGGATTCGATCGGTGTAGTACATATCCCATTTGTAATCGATGGGCTGGGCATAACCATATGACCTCCGAGGAACTGCTTAAGGATGA